>OY759270.1:53776373-54376373 GCA_963662155.1 Lamellibrachia columna | reverse complement strand
TGTAACAACACTCAGGGTGACACACCTAGTTCCCTTTTAATTCAGGTCACTGCAGCAACATCTTTCACCTATAACAACACTCAAGGTGACACACCTAGCTCCCTTGTAAACAATCTCAGATAAATAACTCTTGTACTTGGAATGAAATGACTCATCACCAGAGGTAGATGATGATGAAAAAATTTATATCTTATTGACTGATCCTGAGATAATGACCATATGAATATGCCAGTGTACCAGTACCAGTGTGTGTGTGTGTGCGCGTGCGTGCATGCGTGCATGTGTGTAACTACATCTAATTGCCTTAGCTGTGACCTACCCATCATGGGCAGTGCACTAGACACTGCAGGTGTTGACAAGATTTCTATCTGTGACTATATCCACATGAAAACTAATGGAACTTACCAACAATCTCATCCTGTAATCAGATGACTAATTCATATTGATATTAATGCGTTGCACCAAGTTGTCTAATAATAGTCACGTGCAGCCAGTTTTCCCTGTTTGAACTTATTTTGTGGGAAGACAATGACTTAAAAATTCGCATGTTTGAGGGAGCATCAAATGGTGTCAAATAATAATAATCAAACTGAGGTAAGAAAGGTAATATTTAAAGACAGGTAGATGTGTTTGGGGAAGATTGGCAGATGCAGTTACATTATGGAAACACTGACTGCATCTGTCGGCTAATGCCAAGGGCTGAAGGCTGACACTGCGGTGGGTTTAGGCACGTTCTTCCTCAACATTGTTTTGTAAACAACAGGTAGTATGTATTCAGATTAACCATCCCCTCAGATATCGCTTTCTGTACTGCAATTTGTTGCCACTCTCCAGTAGGATTTTGTATTGGGATTTTGTCTTCCATGTACTTGGATTTTGCATACCTTGTGATTATATTTTACTTACCTGTTGGACTAACCTGTTATTATCTAGAGGGGTACTATTGCAATTTCTATCTTTTTAAACTGTAATACTAATACCGGGTAGTTAAATTTTCTTACTCTGTTTGTTAATTGTTCTAAATGTTATTCTGAATTGCAATTTGACAAGTTTGAGTTGATTTTAAGTTTGGATTTGATTCCATGGTGTCCTCTGGTTGGATTACATGGTGTAAACACAATGTCACTAAAAAACTAATAAAATCAACAGATTTCAATTCAACTTGCCCGAGCCTATATATAGCCAACCCTCGTAATATCAGTGCCTCGCTTCATTTCATCTATGCCCTAATTAAAGCTGTAAGTAGGTATTCCAAAGTGGTTGTCGTAGCTGGCGAAAACTGATGCAGAAGGCCGGTTTTGGGTGATGTTAAAAAATAAATATCAAATCACTGATACCATTTTGAGCTACAAATATTTCCTCGATAAAATAAATAAGCGATGTTCCGACTTCGCGTTGCTGACGTTTGCACACCAACATGTTTCATCGCGTCGCGAAGGTAAGCAGGTTACTCGGATGACGCTAAATGTATGCTGAGGTCAAAGGGGAGAAGTTCAGCCATCGATACGTGTAATTTTTTTTCAAAACGAATCCTGCGTAAGTGTAAGCATTATTTTATGTGTGGCATTATACAGTTAACTGTGAGCAAGTAAGTATACGGTATAACATATATATACCAGAGCTGTAGGGCCAACTTGACATTGACATGTAAACACAACATTGTTATGCAGCACTGGGAGGACGTCATGCACAGTAGCTGTCACCTTATTTGATTATGATGCAAGCTCCTGCTGAAAGTGCTAGCCTTGCTGAATGAGCTGTGCCAGGCTGAGTAAGGTTTCTTTTATGGTTCCGCTCTGCATGAGTGGGCATAGCTATTCAAGCCAACTACAGGCCAGTAGGGGCTATATATAGTGACCTCACTGATCACTGGGCAGGTACAAGGCTAACAGTACTGTCAGTTCAGTGCTCCTATGTTTGCTGGCTTCAACAGATTTTAAGGACAGTTAAGGCTAACAATTCTGTCACATCTTACAGATACATGTGGGATTCTACTCTTAAGCAGAAGTCACCAGTCCGATTCTTTGTGGCACTTGGCTGAACAGGTAAGTTCTTACTTTTAGACAAGTCCTCCTTCATCATCATCATATCAGCCATTGTCAGCCCACTGAGGGCGAAGGCCTCACCAAGCTGGTACCATTTACTTCTGTCCTGTGCCATTCTCATCCATGTCATGCCGGCAAACTTTACAATTTCATCTCTCCATCTATTTTTTTGTCATCCCTGACTTTGAGAACCTGTCATTGGTCTCCATTCTGTTATCTTTGTCCACCTGTTGTCGTTTGTTCTGGCAAGGTGTCCCGCCGATCTCCATTTCTTGATTTTAACTTGTTTTATGATATGCTGGATTTTAGTTTGCTCTCTGATCCATTTACTAGTTTTTCTATCTTTCTTGGTAATTCCTAGCATACTCTTTCCATGCTCCTTGCTGGAGTATAAACACCGGGAACCAGTCAAATAGTCACAGGACAGTTAGACATATGGAAACATGTAAAGTAGCACAATTAAACAGCTTTAAATTCTTTAAAAAAATTCTTGTCTAAAATATAAAATCACTGAGAACATAATAATTACCAAGGCGAGGAAGGGAGATATATAGTTTGCACCATCAGCTATTACAGGCGAGGAAGGGAGATATATTGATTGCACCATCAGCTATTACAGGCGAGGAAGGGAGATATATAGATTGCACCATCAGCTGTTACTGTTTGGTTGGTAGTGTACATGAACCTGTGGTAACATTTCTAATGCTTGTAACCCTTCTGGCATACGATCCCACTATTGAAATGAACTTATGGAGAATGTATTGTAATCTTCACATTGGACACTTTCCTAATATTGGACATTCTATTTTTGTGATTTTTTATGTATATTTTGTTTGTTTCAAGAAATAAGGAGTGGTGTTGAAATGTCCAGGCATCTAAATGTCCAGGTGATATATATGTCCAGTGTCTGGGTGTCTTAGTGTGTGGGTGTCTAAATACACCATGTTTATACATGTCGAGTGTCTGAGTGTCTTAGTGTATGGGTGTCTAAATGTCCAGGTGTCTACATGTCCAGTGTCTGGGTGTCTAGTACTGTCTACATGCCCAGTGTCTAGGTGTCTAGTACTGTCTACATACCCAGTGTCTGGGTGTCTAGTACTGTCTACATGCCCAGTGTCTGGGTGTCTAGTACTGTCTACATACCCAGTGTCTGGGTGTCTAGTACTGTCTACATGTCTAGTGTCTAGGTGTCTAGTACTGTCTACATGCCCAGTGTCTGGGTGTCTAGTACTGTCTACATGCCCAGTGTCTGGGTGTCTAGTACTGTCTACATGCCCAATGTCTGGGTGTCTAGTACTGTCTACATGCCCAGTGTCTGGGTGTCTAGTACTGTCTACATGCCCAGTGTCTGGGTGTCTAGTACTGTCTACATGCCCAGTGTCTGGGTGTCTACATGCCCAGTGTCTGGGTGTCTAGTACTGTCTACATGCCCAGTGTCTGGGTGTCTAGTACTGTCTACATATCCAGTGTCTGGTAACTAACATACCCAGTGTCTGGGTGTCTAGTACTGTCTACATGCCCAGTGTCTGGCTGTCTAGTACTGTCTACATGCCCAGTGTCTGGGTATCTACATACCCAGTGTCTAGGTATCTAGTACTGTCTACATACCCAGTGTCTGGGTGTCTAGTACTATCTACATGCCCTGTGTCTGGGTGTATAGTACCGTCTACATGCCCAGTGTCTGGGTATCTACATGCCCAGTGTCTGGGTGTCTAGTACTGTCTACATGCCCAGTGTCTGGGTATCTACATACCCAGTGTCTAGGTATCTAGTACTGTCTACATGTCAATGTGTTTAAATGTCCAGTGTCTAGTTGTCTGGATGTGTACATGTCTGGGTGTTTACATGTTCCGTGCCTGGGTGTCTAAATGTCCGGGTGTCTAAATGTTGAGTGTCCAGTTGTCCGGTTACCAATGTTTGTAGTGTTCATACACGCATCACCTAGACGGTGCCAACGTATGTGCCTGGCTTGTAATATGTACACCCCAAATGTAACTAATGGATATATAGCATAGCACTAGGTCCCAATGCTAGAGATAAAGATGCCACACCAATGTATAGAGTCGTATATGCATTGAACGTGTATTGTTGAGCATCATATTGATCATTGAGTTACCACTCATGTAACATACAAGCACTCCACACACCATCTGGCGATGAAGATAAACGGTTGACGTGCCCATCGACATTGGATCCGCGAAAACTCCAGCAACATCGCAGCAAACAGCAGACGATTGTCTCACCCGCCATGCACTCAATCTGCAGTCTGTGCATCATCAACAAACAGTATGGCACAGTCACTATCCGGCTGCCAATCAGAAGGGAAAGGCATCCAAATGGATAGCTGACCTGATCACCACATCACCGACGACATGAGAAAAAAAACACTAATGCTGACATGCGGGTGTGAAGCCCTAAACAATATCTTCAACTCACATTCGGCAAACAAAACTACCCCACAACCAAACACCGACGAAACAGTTTTAATTGCTCTCTCAGATTATTTCAATCCAAAACAACATGTGGAGTTCCAGTGATACGTGTTTCGTCATATCAACCAGGAGAAGTATGAGGCAGTTGAGAAGTTCTACATTCGACTGATGCAACTGGCAGCAACATGTAACTTCACAGACACAGACGCTGAATTAATTCACAGCTAATCGCTGGAAGTGCCAGCGAGAAAACAACTGACAAGGGGCTGAGCGGGCCAGATGTGTCACTGGACAGGTTGCTACATTTCGCCAAAACGCTAGAACTGACAGACAGCCAAAATAGGACAGTCTGGCAAATGGCAGCTGTCAACAAGCTACACTGCGCCCTGGCCTGTCATAAACAACCGCCCAGTCGTCAAGAACAGAAACAGATACTGCCATCGCGACCCTGTTTCAACTGCGGCGGAAACTGGCCACATCCTGGAGGACAACAGAAATACCCCACCCGAGGAGTTGAGTGCTCCAAATGCCACAAGTTGCATCACTTCGCTCGATAGTATACAAGTCGCACAAGCACTCGAGAAATCACGCCTGCTGCCTGGCCAACAAAGCGCTGTGAACAATGCATAAATCACCTGGCAGAAGCCAAGGACTACGACAGTCCAGAGTTTGTTTATTCCATCAGTGCCGTCAGCTCGGATATCACCCTACCCCATGCTCGGGTGACAGTCGACAACCTTGAGCTAACGTGGAGCCACCATCAACATGATTGATGAAGAGATTTTCACGCAGTTCCACCTGAAGCTGATTACTGGCAGGTTGTGTTATAATTTATATCTGCGCAGGTAGCCCAAGTTATGAGGCAACTGACATCACTGCAATGTGGATTGCTATTTCGGGACCGCATAAGATGAGCGGCTCGACCGTTGACCAATCCCATGCGTGCTTCACTGACATGAACGGCGCGACACGTTGCGGTGACTGACCAATCCTATGCGCGTTTCACTGACATAGATGGCGCTTCATACTTCACTGACATGAGTGGCGCTTCATAAATCCCATGCGCACTTCACTGACATGAACGATGTGGTGTGGTGACTGACCAATCCAGCTGACACCGTTTCGGGGGAAGACCAAGATTGTGGCGTATGGGTCAACTGTGAAAATTCCTCACCTAGGCCAATTTGAAGGGACCCTTGAGTCTGCGAGCCGCATCTTTGTTGACACGGTACATGTCGTGAATGGGGTGTGGATGTTTACTGCGATATTCTACCGTGTCACAGTTAGGACTGGTTGACATCAATCAAGTCAACAGCGAGGATATCTTCAAGCACTATCCCGCACTGTTTAATGGCTCAGTCGGTGCGCTGAAAGATTACAGTTTGAATGTTCACATACGCTCCAGCGTACTGCCAGTTAAACAACCCCACTGCTGAATTCTGTTTCATGTTCGACAAAAAGTTGAAGAAAAACTAACTGAACTAGAAAATGATGACATCATAGAGAAAGTTGATGGACCGATTGTAATGCCACCAAAACCAGACAGACCCGACGAAATTAGACTTTGTGTCGACATGCGAGGTTCAAGCACAGCCATAACGCTTGAAAGATATCACAATCGAGGAGATAATCAACGACTTGAACTCTGTGTGCATGTTCTCAAAACTTGACCTGATTCAAGGTTATCACCAGGTCATGTTGGATGAGTCATCGCGCTACATCACAATGTTCAGCACTCACATTGGTCTACGACGCTACATCACAACGTTCAGCACTCACATTGGTCTACGACATTACAAACGGCTGAATTTCGGAATATCGGAAATATTCCAGAATGCAATGCGTGAAGCCCTGGACGGACTCCCCTGCATCATGAATGTTAGTGATGACATTCTCATCTATGGATGCAACTGCACCGAACACGATGAATGTCTACATGCAGTGTTGCAGCGACTGCAGTAGAAAGCACTAACATTGAACAAACAGAAGTGCATTTTCGGACAGCAGACACTCAAATGTCTGAGCTACATCTTTTCCAATCGTGGAATATCGCCTGATCCAAGCAAAATGGAAGCTGTACACGAAGCAATGACAATGAGAAATGGCAAGTGAAGTTCGATCACTGCTTGGTTTGGCAAATTACTGTCAACGTTTCATCCCCGACGTGACCTGACGGAGAAATCTACCAAGTGGTCTTTGGAAATAATTCACCAGAGAGTGTTTGAACGACTGAAAGCAGCTTTAACGTCTCAGACAATTATGTCGTACTTTGATCCAAAGAAAGACATGGAAGTCATCGTTGATGCAAGTTTCAGTCAGGCGTAGTGGAAGGCAATATTAGTTGAGCCATTTTTCATTCTGTTTGATGTGTAAGGTGCAATCATATTTATAAGTCAAAATTGTTTTTACTCCCATAAACTATGATTATTAGTAGATCATTTTATACCAAAATAATATTTATAACATGTATAGATAATTATATATAGCTGATTCAAGTAGGGTTGGTAAGCTGGCTCAACTAACACTTGGTGTGGGGTAAGTTGAGCCACAGTGTAGTATAAGTTGCGTAAATGCTTTATTTGTTTAAATTACATAGGTCTAGTACA
Source organism: Lamellibrachia columna (assembly GCA_963662155.1). Taxonomy (NCBI): domain Eukaryota; kingdom Metazoa; phylum Annelida; class Polychaeta; order Sabellida; family Siboglinidae; genus Lamellibrachia; species Lamellibrachia columna. The sequence continues at coordinate 54,369,290 of OY759270.1, read as the reverse complement.
AAAAATTCATTACAACCCCCAATGGGTACAACATGTCTGTGACAAGTCTACGCACTTAATTAATAAGTTGGCACAATTAATATAAACTAATAGGTCAATCGCAACCAGTATAACTAACTGCTAATATGTTGTCTTGTAGCTATCCGATGTCCCAATTTGCTAAGAAAAATGAATTCCTTGATGTATTTTGCATAATTTTGGGGTAAAGAACACTCGTCTTTGTTCTTTAACCGCTGTTCAACTAACCCTCCCTTGGGCCTTGAGTGGCTCAACTAGCCCTGTTTCGACAATTAAGCTTATTTAATTAACTTCTCATTAATGCGCAAAATGACGTAAATAATCTTCTTCTCTGTGCATTGTTAAACCATTTGTAAGCGCACATACAATAAATTTTGGTCACATGCATTAATAGTTTACACACCAACCAGCAGACATTAATCACAATTACCAAAAGTTTTGAAAAACAAAAAAAAACATACTTTTAGCTCATATTCTGGCCGTTTTGACAAATGTAACCTGTTATACGTCAATCGTGTTCTAATAACATGTTCAATCACTGTGTGGTACCATGTAACTGTCGCTGCTGTAGTTTCCCGGGAAACATGAGTGGCTCAACTAAACCAGTGTCTCAACTAACACTGCCTTCCCTTATATCTGTGATGATTGACGGATTCTCGTTCTGTCATTGAAGTAGTACACTCTAGAAGCGCCAACAGCATCATACCTGCTTTCGACAAAGTGTTTACCATGCTGAGAATTCCTGAGAAACTTAAAACTGATAATGGACGGGGGGGGATATGTGTCATTCTACTTACAGAAGGAGTAATCCGCTGGACCCCCCTCTATGGCCTAGGGGGTCTTGAGACCCCTAAGACCCCCCATGGATCTGCTGCTGATTGTGGTCAGTGACAACGACATCTACTCTCCGACAATCACAGATACACCAGCGATTCTATTGAACACGCGTGATGTTAGTGCTCATTCTGAGGCAGCTCCCAGCCACACATTGTATGCTGAGCCTGAGGCGACATGCAGCAGCGCATCTCCTGCTGAGACGACCCATGAACCCCGATGATCATCGTGACCGAGGGAGACGCCTGCACATCTGCATGTTTATGAACTGGCAAAATAGTGCTAGATGTTTAAGAACTGGCTAAGTCTTCTTCTTCACTTCACTTTCCCATAACCCGTAAGGATCGTTGGGGCACCATTGATGTTTCCCTGTTCTCGACAGCCCTCTGGGAGTCGGCAAACTCCATTCCTGTCCACTCTTTGATGTTGTCTTCCCACCTCTTCTTCTGTCTACATCTTCGTCTCCCTCCTCTTACGGTACCTTGCAAGATAGCTAAGTAGTGAACTAAGTAGTGAACATTAATAATACAACTCTATTTGGGCAATTACATACCATTGTGCGTAACAATCTAGTAATAATATGCAGTCACAAGTGATTATCTTGGACTTGACAGACATTGTCTATACTAGTGACCATCTCTTTGACTAGTTAGAAATCGTCTGTTCTATATTATACTAAAAATAGTATATAAGCAACTTGGGGAGGAATGTAGTGTATATGCATCACCTAGATGGCACCAGTGTATTTTGCTGGCTTACAATATGTGCACCCCAAATGTAACTAATAGGTATATAGCATAGCGCTAGGCCCCTACTAATAGGTATATAGCATAGCGCTAGGCCCCTACTATAGAAAGACACCACACCAATGTATAGAATCGTATACACATTAAACATGTATACTTCTCGCAACAACCTCGCAATGACCTCTTGTAACTACACCTCGCAATGACCTCTCGCAACAATCTCTTGCAATGGCATTTACAACAACTTCTCACAACAGCATCTTGCAACAGCTTCTCGCAATAATCTCTCTCAATGACCTATCGATAAAAGGTTTCTTGCAACGACCTCTCGCAACACATTTTTTTGCAGTGGTCTCTTGGTATGACCTCTCGCAACAACACAAATGATGAATCTCAACTTTCCTCTTGCAGTCAACAAGTGAAGAAAAATGAATGGGACTGAAACAGTTGACATGCCACAGGATGGTAAGTCAGTAGTGGTGGATAGAGATATGGTGGTTATTGTGTGGTAGATCAGCATCTGTGGTTGCAGTAAATCTTGTAGTGAATCAACAAATGGCAGCAGCTGTCACTGGTAAAGCAAAGTAAAACAAGTTTGCTTCTTAGTAATGCTTTTTACGTTATGGCAGCAGAATTTGTAGTAATTTGTTATTTCGATATAGGGGACGGTGGGGCATGTCCGCACGCTGAGGCATGTCCACACCTCGTTATTGATGAAACCACGTAGTATTTGGTTTCAACAGTATTCTACAGTAGCATAAACTCATACATCGAGCATTTGAATCCACAAGTTGAACACCTTTGCGTTGGTAAGGAATTCTAAACTAAAATGTTGTTTTTGTAGAATCTTTTGTAGAATATTGATATGTAACTCACACTCAATAATGCATAATATAATGCATGTTTGGAATGTGTCATTGTTGTCTTTGCACATTTACCTGATCATGCCGACAGTTTGATGCCGTCACCATTCCATCCATGCCAGCGACTGATCGCTGTTGAAGACAAAGTCAGCGGTATTTGTGCCGATGTAAATGCCCCATGACCATAAACCCGCCAGTCAACATACCGCCACATGATTATTATGTTCCCAAATCCAATCACAGCACGAGGTACAACAACACTTTGTGGCGTAATGTAAACTTGGAACCACTTCTACAAAAAATTAGCGTTGGTCAGGACGAACCAGTCTGTTATGCCTGCAAAATCTAGCAATAATTGAGCTAGTGTATGTATGTTTGTTCATGTTTTCCTCCTAGACGGCTTGCACCTCAGGTGCCAAACTATCAGGGATTAATCTACGACCCCACGAATGAAACATAACAACTTTATTTTTTCGAGATACCCCGTGTATCAGGGGTTCTTTGTTGTTTTTATGGTAAAATAAAAGTAATGGTAAAGCCAAATAAAAAAGTGTTAACATTACATACTCTCCTTAATAGTTTATCTTACTATGATTTCTACAAGACAATCAAACTGAGACTAGGTTGCATGGGATAGCAAATGTTGCGATGTTGAAAAGAAAAGGAAAAACCAGCGCCATAGCATCACTTTTGAAATTGCTGGTGACCAGAATCTATATTATTATTTTTTATGGCCTAATAAGAGCACACAAATTGGATTAAAAAAAGTAACACAATTTGGTCTGTAAAAATGCCTGTAGTTTATTCCTAGATTGCATTAAAACATACTGACAAATGACGTACATTAAATCCAACTTTTCATGGGGAGACCCCCCAAACCCACCCACACATTCCCCCCGCTGCGTGTTCTGCACTGCTGGCAAAGTGTGGTTTGTGCCAGTCCACCAAATAATTTTCCTATTTTACTACCGTTAAGACAAATATTGTCCTAAACCACTTGACCCCTAGCTGAATCACTGAATTCAATACACGCGGAATAACGCGTGGCGCCTCTGGTGCATAACATAACACTAACATAAAGATGAAATAACGCGTGACGCCTCTGGTGCATGATAGAACACTAACATAAAGATGAAATAATGCGTGGCGCCTCTGGTGCATGATATAACACTAACATAAAGGTGAAATAACGTGTGGCGCCTCTGGTGCATGGTATAACACTAACATAAAGGTGAAATAACGCGTGACGCCTCTGGTGCATGGTATAACACTAACATAAAGGTGAAATAACGCGTGACGCCTCTGGTGCATAATATAACAATAACATAAAGGTGAAATAACGTGTGGCGCCTCTGGTGCATAATATAACAATAACATAAAGGTGAAATAACGCATGGGGCCTCTGGTGCATAATATAACAATAACATAAAGGTGAAATAACGCGTGGCGCCTCTGGTGCATAATATAACAATAACATAAAGGTGAAATAACACGTGACGCCTCTGGTGCATAATATAACAATAACATAAAGATGAAATAACACGTGGCGCCTCTGGTGCATAATATAACACTAACATAAAGGTGAAATAACGCGTGGCGCCTCTGGTGCATGATATAACACTAACATAAAGGTGAAATAACACGTGGCGCCTCTGGTGCATAATATAACAATAACATAAAGGTGAAATAACGCGTGACGCCTCTGGTGCATAATATAACACTAACATAAAGATGAAATAACGCGTGACGCCTCTGGTGCATGATATAACACTAACATAAAGATGAAATAACGCGTGGTGCCTCTGGTGCATGATATAACACTAACATAAAGATGAAATAACGCGTGACGCCTCTGGTGCATGATATAACACTAACATAAAGGTGAAATAACGTGTGGCGCCTCTGGTGCATGATATAACAATAACATAAAGGTGAAATAACACGTGGCGCCTCTGGTGCATGGTATAACACTAACATAAAGGTGAAATAACGCGTGGTGCCTCTGGTGCATGATATAACACTAACATAAAGGTGAAATAACGCGTGGCGCCTCTGGTGCATAATATAACAATAACATAAAGGTGAAATAACGTGTGGCGCCTCTGGTGCATGATATAACAATAACATAAAGGTGAAATAACACGTGGCGCCTCTGGTGCATGGTATAACACTAACATAAAGGTGAAATAACGCGTGGCGCCTCTGGTGCATGGTATAACACTAACATAAAGGTGAAATAACGCGTGGCGCCTCTGGTGCATAATATAACAATAACATAAAGGTGAAATAACGTGTGGCGCCTCTGGTGCATAATATAACAATAACATAAAGGTGAAATAACGTGTGGCGCCTCTGGTGCATAATATAACAATAACATAAAGGTGAAATAACACGTGGCGCCTCTGGTGCATAATATAACACTAACATAAAGGTGAAATTGTGTGAAATTTTCAATGGAAGTACAACACGTAATTTGGTCCGATATTTTTTCATACAATGAAACAATCACGTATCTATGCCAACGCTTGCTCAATCATATTCAAAGTTATTGAAACGACTTTGGGCTTGAGCAACGAATTGGTTGTAGGTAACTTGTCACGCAACTTCCAGCTCATGAGTAGCTCCGCTGGAGAATATGGCAAACCAGCAACTGGCGTGTTATGGTAAGCCAACACAGCAACTGGCGTGTTATGGTAAGCCAACACAGCAACTGGCGTGTTATGGTAAGCCAACACAGCAACTGGCGTGTTATGGTAAGCCAACAAAGCAATATGAGGATCTCGGTCTCCTCTTGTGCCTTTCGCATTAGCTGTTTGACTGTTCCGATCAATCATTCACTTTGTCCATTCAATGCCGCATGCCCTGGACTAGATGTATTGATCATGAAACAGTACTCAGCAGCAAATTGTCTCATCTCGTAGCTGTCAAACGGCATGTTATCTGCGATCAGTACTTCTGGCAAGCCGTGTCCTGCAAATGCTGTCTTGAAATGCTTGATCACAGCACTAGCGGACTTTCCTTGTAATGCACACACTTCAGGGTACTTGGAGAAATAGTCCACTATTATGCGGTATGGTTTTCCTCCATAGTCAAAGATGTCTGCTCCAAGCTTCTGCCACGGGAGCAGGGGTACTTCGGGAAGAATTAATGGTTCTCCCTGATTCTCCTTCCTGTAATTCAGATAGGTAGAATACTTCGCTATCATCTCATTGATGTCACTGCACATTGCTGGCCAATACATGACAGACCTCGCTCAGGCACGATATTTCTCCATTCCGAGATGACTTTCATGGAGTTTCTGTAGCATTTCACTTCTCATACTAATGGATATGATGACGCGTTCACCTGCATATACGACTGCCTCGATTATATACAGTACATCTCTGAGTGGCCAAATAGTCGAATCAGTGGATCACCGTTTGTGCAAAATAACAACACAAGTCAGCAGAGGTTGAAATAGGCCAAAGAATGACATTTAGATTTATTAATTAAGGAGCAGGAAATTAGGCAAGCATACACCATCAAAATAAGATACATCAAATAATCTCAGCAAGCATGCAAAAGGTGTTTACACATAATTAGTAAATCATACCTATCAGCTACCCACTACCAGTACTATCTGTACCACTACTGACTTATATACAATTCACATGGTATCGGTGGGGGTCACTCCGCCACTAGGTCACCCTCTGTGACCGACCCCCACCATAATTATAAACACTGGCAGCTATCCTCCATTCCCTTGCGCGTGCAAAGCAGGTAGAGATGCAGTTGTTGACCCCGCCGCTGTCAGGGCCTCGACTGCACCCCCTCCCCCGCCTTGCCCACAGTTTAAACCTAGCCAACACTCCGCCGCTGTCACAGTATCAACCACATTCGAACAGTGGATCTGCAACGTATAAACAATAAACCCGATGATAGTTGCCGACTCTGCTACTGGCAGAGTCTTGACTACATCGTCACACAACGAACCTGCAACATACAATGATAGTTAAATAGATCGACAGAGATGACGAAGTGCTGTTGGTTCCACCACTGACCGAATCTATCACTATCTCTATAGTCCACCCTTGCCAAGATTGATAACAGGTACAGCCTGACCTGTATGCATTACCTTACGATATACGAATATATCTGCGGAAAGCATATGAAGCCCGTCTACCCACTGCTCTAATTTGCACGTGTGACTCACCCCTAAGAGCTGCTGATGTGGCTGCTGCAATTCTGAAACTATGACCCTTAAAAACTTTACTACTCAACCCACAGAATTCCAAATGTGGCAAGATAAATGGATGTGCCCACAATGCACTAGCCATTTACTTGTAATGATTGCAGACCCGGCTTACTACTGTGCTTAAATTGCATCCACCATAATACCACTACATACTGACACCAGTTTAAGCTGTCGACTCAATGTACCAGCAACAATTACAATAATTTAAGATGATAGCTATAGACCCTGCCGCAGTCATAGCCTCAGTTACATCCCAACTCAAATTACTCAATGTACCTGCAACATTCACAATAATTAAACTATCATTTCTGCCACTGTCAAGGGTATCGGCAACAATGTCACACCATGCACCTACAACATATAAGCGACAGTACTGATACGTGTACATTTATGGCTGCTTCCAACAGGCCATCTATGGGGAGCAACCAAGCCAGCCCCTTGATCAAATGTTGAAGGTGTGGTGTAGAAGCAGTTGCCGCAGCCCCCTGCTGGCTCGACAGCGACACCGGTGTCGTTGCCTGACTGCCACTTGTGGCCGCATCTGTAATTATTAATTGTGGTACCCAGGACCAGCTGTGTCATTACATATCATGAACTACCATTAAACCATAACTAAATATTAACGTTCGGTCACCTATATTATCATGAAAATTGTGCCATTTACACTGCATGCCTTAATAAAACTTACCTTCCAATTAGAATGCATGGACATAACAAAACAAAACATATTTACATCCGTTTTCTCCCTGCAAGGGGTAACAAAACTGTTCCACCTCGTCTGCACGAATTAGTAACATTTCTATGGTATGTGGGCCACCCGGCCAATATTGTCTGGCTTAGCTTTACCAGGGTCTGGTCTTCAGCTGTTGCGCATCACACTTTCTGTTTCCACTGGTCAGACATTGGTAAGTTCATGACCAAACTGTGGATTCTCCTGGTTGTGTCCACCTCAAGTTCATTAGTGTCTTGTTTGTTGTCTATATACACCCTGGACAGAGCATCTTCTATGTACATCATTGGTCCAGGTTGATAGTTCACGTAGAGGTTGTACTTGATGAGTCTTAGCAGCATGGATCCGAAGTGATGCTTTGTGAATGGAATTACTAGTGATCATCTCCAATGACTTGTGGTCGGATCTTACCTCTACTTCTCGCCCATAGATGTAGTGTTGAAATATCTCTGCACACACCACAGCGAGACATTCTTTCTCAATCGGAAACCAGTTCATTTCCATTGGAGTGAGTGACTTTGAGTAATAGGCTACTGGTTGTCCTTCTTGCATCAGACAGGCACCGATTCCTGTCTTGGATGCATCGTGCTGTATCTGGACTTTCAAGTTCGGACCAAACAGGTGCAGACCAGGTGTCATTGAAAGGATCTCCTTGACTATATTGAAAGCGTCCTCATGTTCCGTGTTACACATGAACGGTACTTCTGCTTTCAGTAAGCTTCTCATTGGCGATGTGACAGTAGACATATCTGGTATATACTGCGACAAATAGTTAAGCCTATGAGGTGCTGAGTGTCCTTGCATTCTGGTGTTTGCATGTTGACGATTGCTTCCACCTTGGACGGATCTGGCTTCACTCCTTTCATACCGATAATGTTGCCTATGTATCACATGCAATTTCTTGAGCTACATCTTTGTGAGATTGAACTTCACATTCACTTGCAGGGCTCACTTGAACAGTTTGTTCAGTGTGCGATCTGTGTCTTCTTCACTGTTGGACACAATGATTGTATCATCTAGAATCACATGCACATCCTCAATGTCACCAAATGTTTGGTACGCTCACTTCTGTAGCACTTCTGATGCTGAGCAAAGTCCAAAGGGCATTCGTGTGAAGAAATACCTTCCAAACGAGAGGTGGTGAGAGATGCACTCTCCTCAGACAGAGGAACTTGTCAGCATGCATCTTTCAAGTCGATCACTGTGAACGCTTTCTTGCCAATGAGACAGCTAGTTACATCTTCCATGGTAGGAATCTGAAAGTTCTCCCACTTTATGGCTTTGTTCAACTCTCTGGGGTTGAGAGTTGAGACAGAGTCTCAGGAATCCATCTTTCTTCTCCACAATTAGGAGATTGTGTACCCATGCAGTCAGTAGGTTTGTTGATCTTCTGTATGACATTCTGTTTCTCCACAATCACAAGATTGTGTACCCAGTCAGTAGGTTTGTATATCTTCTGTATGACATCCTGTTTCTCCATCTGATCAAGTTTGAGCTTCAGTTGTGCCTGGAGCCCAAATTGAACCCCTCATAGTGGCTCTTTCATGGGTATGGCATCTTCCTTGAGTTAAATGTGGTCAAGTTCTTTGAAGCAACCCAACCCTGTACATACATCTTTGTATGTTGTGTTTACGCTTTTAGTTGTGACTGCCTCAACATCGTTCATGCCACTGGTAATGAGTCCTAGGTTTCCGCACGCAGTCAGTCCAAGAATTGGTGGTGATTTTGAGTCAACTATGTAGAAATCACACAGCTCCTGATGGTCATTCACTGCCCATGTTAGGTGACATTTTCCGATATGTGTCACTCGGTGACCTCCATGTGCTTTCAGCATAGTGTTTGATGGCTTTATCTGTGGTTTTTTTGTGATCTTTCTGAACATGTTTAATGGTGTTACATTAGTTGCTTCTCCTGTGTCTAATTTCATTTTTACACCCGACTCTTTGCATTTCATGATAGCGGGCCATTCGTCGGACTTCTCAATGTTGCCAATGTACAGTGTGTCCACAAAGAACTGTTCATCATCTCTCTCACCCCCTTGTACAAACTCTTTCACAGACTTACTTCGACACATTTCTGCGAAATGATGTTTTCTACTGAATTTTAAGAAAGTTTTCCCCATCCAGGAAACCTTTTGGAGGATGCTGTCTACCACATCTCCCACATTTTGCGCTTTCTAATCTCTTGCTGTACTAATTCATTGCACTGGCTGGTTTGGTTTTGATTTCGAGCGAACAGCGTATACTGCTTTGACCGATTCCACTGGACCCTTTTACATGTTCTACATCCCTTTTCTGGTCACTTTCACAGACCTACATGTCTTCAGCTCGATTAAGCGTCAGCTTCACTTCCCTCAGTAAATGCTCTTGAATGCATTTATCTTTCATGGAAAACACAATTTTATCTCGTATCATATTCTCTTGTTCCACAAATTCGCAAGCATCAGCCAGTGGGCACAATTCAGTAGCATAATCATCGAAACATTGTTCCTCAGAACATTCATAGTTCCAGAATTTGTGATGCGAAAGCACAATGCATTTTTCTCCAACAAATTCAAGTTCAAATTGCTTAACTATGTCTGCATAGATGTCCTGCATTGGCAGGTTCAGACAGATCGACTGATGGATCATCCCACTTGAAGTGGTAGTAACGCTCAAGTGCATCTGGACCTATCGCGCTTAGTAAAATGGCAATTTTTGTGCAGCTCGGTTTTGAATCTGCTTGCAACCATGTACAACTCGAACTATTGATGCCACTGCCTCCAATTTTCTGCTGTATTGCCTTGCCTCAGATATTCTGGGGGCTTTAGATTAGCCACCATTATCAATATATGATTTCCTTAGAATTGTGCTAACGATGAGATCTGTATGGTCTGTAATTTGTAAGCACATACTTATCATCAGACTTACATAGTGGAACAATGTTGGCAATTTTTATTACTTACTATTTTTAATGATTTTCCATCGTACTCATGTTAATATCACTACAACCTGTTGACCTCTTATTGTTAGAATGTTGTGTAGTTCTATTAATTTCTTGGTAATTAATGGAACAATTAGAAACATACTGGTGTCATATCCTTTTCCCAAGTAGTTATATAAATTATAGAGATGCTAATCAGGTAATGATGATGTGATGAGCCTCCAGAAATACCTCTGACTGAAACACCACTTCGCATCAACACCGATAGACCGTCAAAACAGGAAATCAGGAAAGCAATCCTGCTGTTGAAGAACAGGAAAGCACGAGGCGCAGATGGGATTCCACCAGAAGCAACAAAGGCTGATACAGAGACATCAGTGGACTGTCTTTACCAGCTCTTTGGGAAGATCTGGGTTGAAGAAGAGATTCCAGAGGATTGGAAACATGGCCACCTGTTCAAGCTCCCCAAGAAAAGCAATTTGAAAGACTGTAAAAAACTAGAGGGACATGACGTTACTGTCAATACCAGGAAAAGTGTTCAACGGGATTCTTCTGAAAAGAACGAAAACAGAGATTGACAGACTGTTGCTTGAGGAACAGGCTGGCTTTCAGAAGGAGATTATATATGCATGGATTATATAGCTACTCTACAAGTGATCATTAAACAGTCCCTGTAGTGGAATTCTCTTCTGTACATCACTTTCATAGACTTTGAGAAAGCTTTCGATAGCTTTGACCGTACCGCCCTTTGGAAGTTACGTGCACATTACGGTATCCCGGAAAAGATCATCAGACTGATCCGTACAACTTATGAACTGTCCACTTGCCAGGTTGTCCACAGTGGCTCCTTGACTGAACCCTTCTCCGTATTATCATGCTGTCTCCATTCCTGTTCCTGTTGGCAGTAGTATGACATCAACAATAGAAGGTTGACAACAGGGAATCCAGTGGACACTCTCCAAACAGCTAGAGGATATTGACTTTGCAGATGACGTTGCACTACTTTCACATTGTCATCACATCACAATGACAAAATGCAGGACAAGGTGACATCACTGTATGAGTCTACTGCAAAATTGGGTTTGAAAATCACCAAAAGGAAAATCAGGACGATGAGAGCAAATCACATGACTAGCCAGTTGAGGGGTGAGGACATAGAGAACATGGAGCAGTTGACATACCTGGGAAGTGTTGTGAGCAGAGACGGTGGCACAAACTGAGACATCAAAGCAGGATAGGGAAAGCCACAGCAACATTTAAGACTCTGAGACCCATTTGGACTTCACAGGTCATCTCCATCAAGTCCAAGCTTCGGATTTTTAACACCAACGTAAAGTCAGTCCTTATATATGCATGTAAAACCTGGTGCATAACAAAGGCCTTAACACACACAGTGCAAACCTTAATTAACACATAGTTAAGGGCCATCCTACACATCAAATGGCAGGACAAAATCACAAATGAAGAAATCCGGAGAAGAACAGGACAAACACAAGTAGAAGCCCAGATCAAGAGAAGAAAGTGGTATTGGCTTGGCCACACTCTGTGAAAACCAATGTCCAACGTGGTACGCCATGGTCTAAAATGGAACCCAGAAGGGAACCAGGAGAGAGGAAGACCCTGCTCCACTTGGAGAAGGTCTGTGGAGACTGGGGCACTCCTGGGGTCAATGGGACGTTTTGTCCCGAGACAGGGCCAAGTGGAGGAAGTTTGTGGTCAACCTATGCTCCACATGGAGTACAAGGGTATAAGTGGAGGAAGTTAGTGGTCAACCTATGCTCCACATGGAGTACAAGGCTATATGTCAAGTAATCAGATAATGAAAAATGTTTTTTAAGTAGGGGTCAACTAAAATTTATTATATTCATTTGCATCCTTGTTTTCAGAGATTTATTTGTTATTGTTCATAAAATATTAATAAAATGTTGGTGTGTTGAATTGTTTATTAATTAGAATATTTAATTTCCAAGTACCTGTAACATCATTTCTCTGTTTCTCTGTCTGTGTGCTGTAGTATGGTTCTTTGCAATGAAAGCAAATGTCACCAGCAATAGGATGGCGTCATTTGAAGAAAATCAATAATATTATTGCTTGATGCAGGTATGAAGGGTGTAGGTTACCATAGTAACCTTGCATTTGAGCCTGATGCAGTGGTAGACACAATGTCTACTGAGGTCAAGGGAGAGACTGATGAGGAAAAAGAGAAGAAAGAAGAGAAGCCACCGATGGTCACAGTCAAGGATATGGTGAGTTCAGATTGACGACATTCTCTGTAAGAATCACGGAAGGAGTGAGTCAGTGTGAGATGAGATTGATGACATTCTCTGTGAGAGTCATGGCAGGAGTGAGTCAGTGTGAGTTGAGATTGGTGACATTCTCTGTGAGAGTCATGGCAGGAGTGAGTCAGTGTGAGTTGAGATTGATGACATTCTCTGTGAGAGTCATGGCAGGAGTGAGTCAGTGTGAGTTGAGATTGGTGACATTCTCTGTGAGAGTCATTGAAGGAGTGAGTCAGTGTGAGTTGAGATTGGTGACATTCTCTGTAAGAGTCATGGAAGGAGTGAGTCAGTGTGAGTTGAGATTGGTGACATTCTCTGTGAGAGTCACAGAAGCAGTGAGTCAGTGTGAGTTGAGATTGATGACATTCTCTGTAAGAGTTATGGGAGGAGTGAGTCAGTATGTGTTGAGATTATGACATTCTCTGTGAGAGGCACAGAAGGAGTGAGTCAGTGTGAGTTGAGATTGATGACATTCTCTGTGAGAGTCACGGAAGGAGTGAGTCAGTGTGAGTTGAGATTGATGACATTCTCTGTGAGAGTTATGGGAGGAGTGAGTCAGTATGTGTTGAGATTATGACATTCTCTGTGAGAGGCACATAAGGAGTGAGTCAGTGTGAGTTGAGATTGATGACATTCTCTGTGAGAGTCACGGAAGGAGTGAGTCAGTGTGAGTTGAGATTGATGACATTCTCTGTGAGAGTTATGGGAGGAGTGAGTCAGTATGTGTTGAGGCTGATGACATTCTCTGTGAGAGTCATGGGAGGAGTGAGTCAATGTGCGTTGAGATTGATGACATTCTCTGTGAGAGTCACAGAAGGAGTGAGTCAGTGTGTGCAACTGTGTAAGCTATGATAGCTCCAGCTGTTACATACAGACTTGTCCAGCTCAACACCCAGGCTTACACCCAGACACCCTTGATAGGAAGTCAGCAACCAAGTAAGAGACATAGGTGAAGATGTACATCAGATGGGGAGATAATCCAATCAATGATAGGAAGTCAGCAACCAAGTAAGAGACATAGGTGAAGATGCACATCAGCTGGGGAGATAATCCAATCAGTGATAGGAAGTCAGCAACCATGTAAGATACATAGGTGAAGATGCACATCAGATGGGGAGATAATTCAATCAATGATAGGAAGTCAGCAACCATGGAAGAGATATAGGTGAAGATGTACATCAGATTGGGAGATAATCCAATCAATGATAGGAAGTCAGCAACATAGTAAGAGACATAGGCGAAGATGTACATCAGATGGGGAGATAATCCAATCAATAAGAAGTCAGCAACCATGGAAGAGACAATAGGCGAAGATGTACATCAGATGGGGAGATAATCCAATCAATGATAGGAAGTCAGCAACCACGGAAGAGACAATAGGTGAAGATGCACATCAGATGGGGAGATAATCCAATCAGTGATAGGAAGTCAGCAACCATGGAAGAGACAATAGGTGAAGATGCACATCAGATGGGGAGGTAATCCAATCAATGATAGGAAGTCAGCAACAATAATAGGAAGTCAGCAACAAAGTAAGAGACATAGGTGAAGATGTACATCAGATGGGGAGATAATCCAACCAATCACATGTTCTTATTACACAAATATTTTACTCATTCAACGTTTCAACGTAAGAGCTGCATGTGACTACTTCTCCATTGGTGAAACATGGGGAACATTTGTGTAATAGCTGCATGTGACTACTTCTCCATTGGTGAAACATGGGGAACATTTGTGTAATAGCTGCATGTGACTACTTCTGCATTGGTGAAACAGGAGGAACATTTGTGTAAGGGCTGCGTATGACTACTTCTCCATTGGTGAAACAGGAGGAACATTTGTGTAATAGCTGCATGTGACTACTTCTGCATTGCTGAAACAGGAGGAACATTTGTGTAAGGGCTGCGTATGACTACTTCTCCATTGGTGAAACGGGGAATATTTGTGTAAGAAGGAGGTTGAGATCATCACAATGGTTTACGTGTGAACAGAAGAGAGAATCAGTAACTGGGGAACACAAGTCAGTAGATCACGCTAATAGAAAACAAATGTATAATGAATAAATTGTCTGGGAGGGCGCCATGGTGATAAATAGGGAAAACAAAAGGAGGCCCTCTGGATAAGGACAACAACACCTGTTATGGACTGAGACGATGTGTGTACTGCCTCATGCTTGCACACCACCTGGTGAGCACAAGAAGAACTGGTTGTCCCAGCATTCATTTCCTGATGATGACCGATAGTCTTTGAAATATTGAAATATGTATAAGTGAGTCAAATAGTTGCATTTAAGAAATATTTCAAACGTTTCTCACTGTGCTCCATAGGATTTTACATGAATTTACCCTCTTCAGGATGTCTATGTTTGTATTATTCTGCTGCTCTGCCAGTTGCTTGGCAGGTATTTAACGCAAGTAGAACTGGTCTGTTTTTGAGAAGAAACTGTGCACCGGTAGTCACAGAGTTACATTACATGAGTCCATTCTTCCTGATAATTCAAAGTATTTCTGAAATCTTGTTTAACAATTTCTTTCAGAATCTTTCCATGACTTATGGAATATACGGGCTATTAGACAACTAAAAACAGGAAGACCTATTATATAAATGCTGTAATCTTCCAGATAATTTTGATTCACCTTGTAGAAGATTTTGTTTACTTGCAATGAATCGGTAAATTTAACAACTATGGCACCTAATTTTTTTTGTATTCAGTCAAGAAAATATGTGATGGGTATTTAATACATCCACTTATATATCCACGCATTCACATATGTATTTTCTGTAGTAACAAAAACAAGCACATATTGGCGGTAATCCTGAATGAACTTTACCTTGGCTTCTAGTATGTTTCTTCTGTACAGTGGTTTCTACAAATGTGTAAATATCATGTTACAGTTCCGATTTGCCACCAAGGGTGACGCTGCTCTCATGATCACGGGAATGTTGTGCGCAATCATCCATGGAAGTGCCATGCTGCTACTGATTATCATATTTGGTGACATGATCGATTCATTTGTCATCAACGCAAAAGACATTCCAGTCAACTTCACTCTCCTTGGAATGACAAAAGAGTATGCGAAGGACCATCCTAATGAATTTGGGTAGGTTTATGGAGACACACATTATGCAGTTTGTGTGGCTTCTATACATTTGTTTGTTGCTTGTCATAAATAGTTTAGGAAATTACGTGCTAGCTAGCTTTGACTGCTACTTCTGTAGAAACAGTCACTTAGACATTTTGCTAAATAATTCTACTATTTCTAACAGAGGTAATTCCCATACTCTTTACAGGGGGATTTTTTAATACAATTTCTATTAAAACACAATGGCAAGTTTAAAAGAGACCATCAACTATTTATTGACTATGGAAGGTTGATAATTTTGTGGGAAGCCCTCAATGATGCCAGCTTGTCACATAATATTATTGTGTGAGTACACCTTGTTCCTATATATGTAGTTGATGCCAACATGTCACACCATGTCCCTATGTCTGTAGGGATTCCCTCGTTGATGCCAACATGTCTCACCATGTCCCTATGTCTGTAGGGATTCCCTCGTTGATGCCAACATGTCTCACCATGTCCCTGTGTCTGTAGGGATTCCCTCGTTGATGCCAACATGTCTCACCTTGTCCCTATGTCTGTAGGGATTCCCTCGCTGATACCAACATGTCTCACCTTGTCCCTATGTCTGTAGGAATGTCCTCGTTGATGCCAACATGTCTCACCTTGTCCCTATGTCTGTAGAGATGCCCTCGTTGATGCTAACATGTCTCACCTTGTCCCTATGTCTGTAGGAATGTCCCCGTTGGTACCAATATGTCTCAACTTGTCCCTATGTCTGTAGGGATGCCCTTGTTCGTGCCGACACGTCTCACCTTGACCCTATGTCTACAGGAATGCCCTAGTTCGTGCCAACTTGTCTCACATTGTCCCTATGTCTACAGTGATGCCCTTGTTCGTGCCGACACGTCTCACCTTGTCCCTATGTCTACAGGAATGCCCTAGTTCGTGCCAACTTGTCTCATCTTGTTGACGATGCTAAGGAACAAGTGCAGCAGGAGTTCATGAGCAAGATGTCAACCTTTGCCATATATTATGCCGGTAAGTGCAACAACATCACAGAAGCAGTGATAAAACTCATCACTGTACGTGTAACAGTAATATGTGTAAGTGTCAAATGTTTTCATTAAATTCTAGTTAAAGAAATTATCCAGAGATTTCATCTGAATGACCCCTGACCGTTAAAGGGAGACACCACAGGTGAAATGTCATTTTTTTATAAAAATTTACAACATGTTTCCAGTGTATTGTGATAGCTTTGTATATTTATTATCTATAAAGTTCACTTTTATAGCAATTACATGCATCTAAATCACTTTTATTTATGGATAAGCATGCCTCTTACAAGTAATAAATCCAGTTTTTCAATCTTTGACAGCCTTTTTCTCAAAAACATGTTTTCTGCATTTGGAAAAAAGGATATCTCTGAGTAATTATACTATCCAAATAAGGTTTTGGATGTTGCATTCAGCATACTCTACTCTACACAATGACCAGAGACATTTAAAAAATCATCAACAGTTTGAGAGATCAACTTGTATTTGTTGCGAAAAACAAAGTTTTTTTGTACTTTACAAAAAATTATTTAAAAAATAAAAACAATATTTTAATAAATGCTCTGGTCATTGTACAGTAGAATGTGTACTGAACATGGATTTTGAAGAATTATAATAATATATATGTTTCTAAATTGCACAAAAAGGTGGATATTTTGTTTGTTACCATGGAAACGGGGGGTCTTGCTGAAAAAAGTTCAATATATTTTTTACTCAGTAAGACCCATTCTATACATTTGGCAGAAATTCCATGATTTGTACAAATAAAATTAATTTCCTATCTAACTGACATGTGTGGACAATCGTACATGTAGATAGCATATATCATGTACATGTAATTCACACTTTTCAGTAATTGTTACATACTCAAGTCTCAAGAGGTTTACTCCAGACAGCCCAAACTAACGCAGGAATCACTGAGATCTAATATATCCTTCAACAGAGTCAGCGTGTATAACAAATGAAGTCTAGTGCACCCTCAAATCTCCTGTCACATTACATAAGTTGAGCTATTGTAAACTATGTATTATGAGTATTTTACTTACTTAGAGCAGTAGTAATTCACAGTTGTAACTGTGTTATCACTTTGACTGAATTTGTTTAGAATTACATAATGTTTAACAAGATTGCCACCCAAGGCAAAGGCCCAGATGGCAAGTGGACAAGGAAGCCATTGGCTTATCGAGAATCCAACATTTTTTCATCTGTGTGTAACCTGCCCTCCTGAGATATGTGCCAACCTTGTTTTTAAACATATTCACTCTGTAGATAATTTGTTCCATTCATTTATTGTCCTCTGTGAGAACGAGTACTTCCTGATATCCAATCTACAATGGCCCTTTACTAATGTTACCTCATGTCCTCTGGTTCTACTATCTTGGATGAGAAAAATACCCATTCAATATCTTGAAAACTTCAATTTGATCTCCTCTTAACCTCCATGTCTCTAGGGTTGTTAAGCCATATTCTTTTAGGTGTTCTTCATAACTAAGGTCTCTCAGTTCTGGAATCATTTTAGTTGCTCTCCGCTGTATTCATTCAAGCATATCTATATTTTATGATATGGTCTCTAAGCTTGTATGCATTATTCCAAATGAGACCTAACTACTGATTTATCCTTTTCTCTTATGGTAGTACCTAGAACAGTATCTCCTATTTTATATCCAAGTTACTGTGTCCTGTGTATAGGCATTTACAATTGCCAAAATCTACTAACATATGCCATTTTTCAGACCATTTTAATGAATTTGTCTAGATCGTTTTGTAATTGTTGTTAATCACCATCATTTTAACCTTTCTAAACACTTGTTTCATCCACAAATTTCAGTATGTTGCTTGTTATATTATCTTCCAAGTCAATGATATATATATATATATATATAAATTAGGACCTTTATTATTATATATATATATATATATATATATATATATATATATATATATATATATATATATATATATATATATATATATATATATATATATATATATAAATTAGGACCTTTATTATTCTATATATATATATATATAAATATATATATTTAGAATAATAAAGGTCCTAATACTGATTCTGAAAATCTAAGTAGATATTATAGACTGGTGATCCCTCGTCTATCCAAAAAATGTAATATATTTGTTAAGCATGACCTTGCTTTTAGGAATCCATGTTGACATTGTTGAGATGGATTTAATAATTTATGCCTAACAAGGAAGTCCACCATATGGTCTTTAATTAACCTTTCTAATAATTTACAAATCACTGATGTTAAACTCTGGTCTGTAATTATCTGACTTATTTCTCGAACCCTTTTTAAATAATGGTATGAGGTTTCCTTCTTTCCATTCAAAAGAAATCGCTCCTAAATAGTCCGATTTAACCTCGTGAAATTTAGGATCTGGAACAGGTAATGAACTACCCATATATATGTAATATGCTCTCTGGTAAACACTGAACTGAAGCATCCATTTAAGTGTTCTGCCATTAAAAAACCTTGTGATATTATATTTCCAGCACTGTCTTCTGGTGGTCCAACCTTGTCTCATACATTTAGTTTACTCCTGATATATGCATAAAAACTCTTGTTGTAATTTTTTATGTTCTATGCTAATTTTTGCTCATTTTGTCAAATTTCAGTTGTAGCTGTGTTAAAGTGCCTCTTTGTAATTTGTGTAGTCTTCATGATTTCTGGTATGCCTATAAACTCTCCACATAGTTTGTTTGTACACTATTTTTCTAATAACTTCTTTTGACAAGTGTTTCTTTCTAGACCGTTTTCCTTGTATTTTGAAGTTAACAAATTGTTCAACTCTCAATTTCATATTTTAGAATGTTCCAACATTCAATTATCATTCCTCAGCATGTTATTCCAATCTAGCTTTGCTAAGTGTTTTTTTCATATCTTTATATTTGCCTTTGTGGAAGTTTCTCCTGTACGTTTTTTTATTTTTACTTTCTGATTTTTTATGTCAAAATGTATTTGATTATTATCACTGTTACCCAACGGTTCATGTATTTTGACATTGTCCACTAATTCATTTTGTGAAGACAAAACTATATCTAATACAAAGACAAAACTATATCTAATACTTCAACCTCAAACTTTGCACTGCTCGTATGAAACTTCGCACTGAACCTTGAAAACACCCTGACTATTAGTATTGGCATTTTATACTTTAGCATATCAATTGATATAGTCATGTTTTAACTTATGCTACTGTTTGTGGAAATAGTGCATCTGGTGTCTTGTATCTAACTTGAGTGAAACATTCATTATCTCTGCCCACAGTGGTTGCAGTGGGTGTATTTTTCTTCGCGTACGGTCAAGTTGCCTTCTGGATACTCTCTGCGTCGCGCCAGGCAGAGAAAGTGAGAATTGGCCTTCTCACCGCCATACTGAAGCAGGACATCGGCTGGTTCGACACTCATGCAGTCGGAGAACTCAACACAAGACTCGTTGAGTAAGATCACCTTTGAACTTATACCACCTTAGAAGTTTAGAAGACCTTAAAACTAAGACCACCTTAGAATTAAGACCACCTTTGAATTAAGATCATCTTAGAACCGAGACCACCTTAGAACTGAGACCACCTTTGAAAGAAGACCATCTTAGAATTAAGACCACCTTAGAACTGAAACCACCTTAGAACTGTGGCCACATTTGAATTAAGATCACCTTAGAATAAAATCCACCTTGGAACTGAGACCAACTTAGAATTAAGCCCACTTTAAAACTCACACCACCATAGAATTTAGAAGACCTTAGAACTAAGACCACCTTAGAATTAAGACCAGCTTAAAACTGAGGCCACCTTAGAATCGACACCACCTTTGAATTAAGACCATCTTAGAATTAAGGCCACCTTAGAACTGAGACCACCTTAGAACTGGGGCCACATTTGAATTAAGACCACCTTAGAATTAAATCCACCTTAGAACTTAGACCACCTTAGAATTAGACTGTCCTTGAATTAAGACCACCTTTTAATTTAAACCACTAGAACTAAGACCACCTTTTAATTGAGTTCACATTAGAAATGAAACCACCTTATAATGGAGGCTACCTTATAACTAAGACCACACTTCAGTTAAAAAACCCTTAGAATTAAGACCACCTTAGAACTAAGACAACATTAGAATTTATGCAAAATAACAACACAAGTCCAGCGTAGATTGAAATAGGCCAAAGAATGACATTTAGATTTATTAATTAAGGAGCATGAAATTAGGCAAGCATACACCATCAAAATAAGATACATCCAATAATCTCAGCAAGCATGCCGGCCCCCAAAAGGTGTTTACACATAATTAGTAAATCATGCCTATCAGCTACCCACTACCAGTACTATCTGTACCACTACTGACTTATATACAATTCACATGGTATCGGTGGGGGTCACTCCGCCGTGAATTAACCATGCACATACATGTACAAACAGAAAGGCTGGGGTACTCGATCTCCCAGCCAAACATGGTAAATGAAAATAGTGGGCTACCCACCCAACATTCTTGAACAATTCATAATGAACATTATGGAAACACAACACCCAATGTATAAAGGTGTTACATATCTAGACATTAGTCAACCAATAACTACCAAAACATCAGACCGAGAGGTAGGGCCAAACAGCCACACAAATGTACTCGTAAAAAGTACCCGCACTAAAAACCCTGTGTACACTACTGAAAACTTAGTGGAGGGAAAAGCGTTAATGCAGAACCTCGTGTACCAAACTATAACAGGGAAAAGCGTAAAAAAAATTCAAAAACTTTGTGAACTACCTCTCTGTCTACAGTGTTTCACAGTGTATCCCTACATAATGCACCACTTGATTTATTAGATAAAACTGGGTAACAACTGTTAACACAATAGGGAGGGAGGGTGGGATTTTTCAAACGCATCGGAATAAACCGAACAACAAAACTGATCTTGCAATAAAATCAACAAATTCAGCGATAACGAATAATCAGTAACAATAGAAATTCGGAAATATTTGCAGCGCAAAGGTCTCACAACGACACAAGCTAACTTGGAAATCGAGTGAGGCTGGCTCTAGGTCACGTGGTTGGTGTATCCATACGCGTGAGCGAGTAATTAGGCCAATACTCTCTCTACCATAAAAGGTCTAACCTCAAATCGCCTTCATTGCCTTGTCATCTCGCATAAAATCCTTTATGCGCCGCTGTCACATAAATTCATTTATGCAAAATAACAACACAAGTCCAGCGTAGATTGAAATAGGCCAAAGAATGACATTTAGATTTATTAATTAAGGAGCATGAAATTAGGCAAGCATACACCATCAAAATAAGATACATCCAATAATCTCAGCAAGCATGCCGGCCCCCAAAAGGTGTTTACACATAATTAGTAAATCATGCCTATCAGCTACCCACTACCAGTACTATCTGTACCACTACTGACTTATATACAATTCACATGGTATCGGTGGGGGTCACTCCGCCACTAGGTCACCCTCTGTGACCGACCCCCACTCATTTACACCACCTTAGAATGAAGCCCACTGTAGAACTCACACTACCTTAGAACTTGGACCACCTTAGAACTAAGACCACCTTACAAGTAAGACCATCTTACAATTAGACTGCTCTTGAACTAAGACAACCTTTTATTTTAGACCACTTTAGAACTAAGACCACATTTTAATTAAGACCACATTAGAACTAAGACCACCATATAATTGAAACCACCTTAAAACGAAGACCACACTTGAATTAAATCCCTTAGAATTAAGATCACCTTAGAACTAAGACCACATTAGAATTGACACCACCTTAGAACTTAGACCACCATTGCATTAAGGTCACCTTACAATTAAGACCACCTTACAACTAAGACCACTTTAGAATTCAGACCACCTTAGAATTAGACTTCCATTGAAGTAAGACCACCTTTTAATTTAGACCACATTAGATCTAAGACCACCTTTTAATTAAGTCCACATTAGAACTAAGACCACACTTGAATTAAAACCCCTTAGATTAAAACCCCCTTGGAACTAAGACCACATTAAAATTGACTCCACCTCAGAATTAAGTCAACCTTACAAGTAAGGCAACCTTAGAACTTAGACCACCTTAGAATTAGAATGCTATTTAACTAAGACCACCTTTTAAGTTAGGTTACTTTGGAACTAAGACCACCTTTTAATTAATACCACATTAGAACTAAGACCACCATATAATTGAAACCACCTTAAAACGAAGACCACACTTGAATTAAATCCCTTAGAATTAAGATCACCTTAGAACTAAGACCACATTAGAATTGACACCACCTTAGAACTTAGACCACCATTGCATTAAGGTCACCTTACAATTAAGACCACCTTACAACTAAGACCACTTTAGAATTCAGACCACCTTAGAATTAGACTTCCATTGAAGTAAGACCACCTTTTAATTTAGACCACATTAGATCTAAGACCACCTTTTAATTAAGTCCACATTAGAACTAAGACCACACTTGAATTAAAACCCCTTAGATTAAAACCCCCTTGGAACTAAGACCACATTAAAATTGACTCCACCTCAGAATTAAGTCAACCTTACAAGTAAGGCAACCTTAGAACTTAGACCACCTTAGAATTAGAATGCTATTTAACTAAGACCACCTTTTAAGTTAGGTTACTTTGGAACTAAGACCACCTTTTAATTAATACCAAATTAGAACTAAGACCACTGTGTAATTGAAACCACCTTATAACTAAGACCGCACTTGAATTAAGACCCCTTAGAATTAAGACCACCTTAGAACTAAGACCACATTAGAATTAACACCACCTTAGAACTTAGACCACCATTAAGACCACCTTACAATTAAGACCACCTTACAACTAAGACCACTTTAGAATTTAGACCACCTTATAATTACACTTCCATTGAAGTAAGACCACCTTTTAATTTAGACCACTTTAGATCTAAGACCACCTTTTAATTAAGTCCACATTAGAGCTAAGACCACCTTATAAGTGAAAGCACCTTTTAACTAAGACCACACTTGAATTGGCTCCACCTTAGAATTACGACCCTTTAGAATTAAAATTACCCTAGAACTAAGACCATTTTTGAATTAAAACCACCATAGAATTAAGACAACCTTAGAACTAAGACCACATTGGAATTGAGACCACCTTAGAATCAAGGCCACCTTAGAATTAAGAGCACCATTGAATTAAGACTAATGTTGAATTAAGACCAACTTAGATTTGAGACCACCTTAGAACTAAGACCATGTTAGAACTAGGACCACCTTACAATTAAGACCTGCTTAGGCCTTAGACATTAGACAAGTCCACACTGTACTATCAGTATATTGTGTAGTCAGTTATTTAAAATATGTGTTGCTATAGCAGTTTGTCACATCCACCCTACCAGGATATCAATGAAGCACGCAATAACAAATCTATTTCATGTACTAGCTGCAAAAGAGTTTCTTATTTCACATGTAATCTCTCCTAGTGAGTTGGGTGAACAACAGAGTTGTGTGTTGTTGGTTTGCAGCGATGTGGGCAAGTTCCAGGAGGGAATCTCAAACAAGATGAGCAACTTCTTCCAGTACTTCACAACATTCGTCCTTGGATTCATCCTTGGCTTTGTCTACGGCTGGAAGCTGAGTCTTGTCATCTTTGCTGTTAGTCCTCTCCTTGTCATCTCAGGCATCTTCATGACCTATGTGAGTATCCACATCTCCCTATAGTTAGATCAGCTATATTTGCTTTGTCTGTCGTGCTCCATTGATTGCACATTAGACCAGATATGCCCTCTCTAAAATTCCCCATGCCAAAACCAAACCAAACATCTGCTCAGTCGCAGAAATTCTCCGAGGCGGCCCTCCTTGTGATGCTGACGGCTGATTTGATTGTTTGATGTCATGAACAGCACAAGTATTCATAACATGTTCAACAACGATAGCATTAGGTGTAATTTATTTCATTGCCCTGCAAATAAATATAAAAATAAGTTGAAACATAAACAACAGTTCCATGGAATAACATGAATAACATGAATAACATGAATAACATGCAGAGTAGAAATGTCATTCATCAACAACATCTGAGCCAGTGAACAGTTACATAAATATATGTAAGTCATAACTCTGCCTCTGGCTCTGGTGTGCCTGGAATGGGGCTTTTGGCCTGAATATCAACGCAGGACGAATAGCACCATCAACGTTTCTCCTGTAAGATATATGCCACAAAGGCTAACCATATTTGGAGAAAACATAAATACGCACGCACATAAGCACGCGTGGATGCACACATGTATATATCTGAATCATACCTAGTCAGTATCGGGAATATACTTGAACTTACTTCGCCTGCCATTCTTGCTGGCATAGTGGGCGTGGTTGCAGAAGTTGTGGTATTTTTGAACAGTTTCTACCATCATGCAGATCGAGAACAGGGCTTTACCCTGATATGCGCCATGTTGGAATTCCTGTTTTTCAGGACACAATTGATCTTGGAAGATCACATAATGTACAATTTTACTCACGTTTGATTTTACAAAAACAAAGGCTTAGCAATGATAGGCATCACACAAAAGGCATGTTTTATGGCAAAAACTTGTTTATTTTGACAGTACAACATAAAATGAATGGCAAGTTGAATATTTCTGCACTGAAAACTAATTTTATTGTCAAAAATCCGTAAAATCACATTCTGTTCCTAGTATAGCCTTGCCTGAACAAGTCAAGTCAAACTGGATGAATCTATTGGAACTAACTGTACCGCCACCTGGTGGACTCATATACACTAGTGATCTATAATGCCATCTGGTGACTAACGTCGATATTGTAGACATGTGCCCATTACCAATTCATTCCTGTTAGATGATCTCTGGGCGTGACAATAATCTTTTGCTGCCTTGTAACTGGTCACTGATGACAGTTAAACAATTGTTGCCTTGTAGATGGTCACTGGTGCGACGACGAAGGAGTTAAAGGCGTATGCGAAGGCTGGGGCCGTCGCAGAGGAAGTCATCAGCTCTATCAGGACTGTTGTTGCATTTGGTGGCGAGAAGAAGGAATGTGACAGGTAATTATAAGATTATATTTGCTTCGTTGGATTATTCATTATGTGATTGTACGATGTCAGGTGGTAGTTAACATAATTTCCTTGTACAGTTCTGTTTTCTTGCAAACAGTCATGAGATATAAATGGATGTGTATGAATGAAGTACTATGCAACTATACCTTCCAGAACTTCTACAATAGTACTGTAAAATACAATAGAGAAATGCTGGCTACCAGGTTGCAATTATAACTTTTAAAGCTATAATCGTAGTGTTCCAAAGTATTGTAAATAATTGGCATGTTCACAGAATCAGAGATTCTGTGGGATATCCTCCTAGTATATATGCTAATGTTTAAAAAACACATTTACAGATTTGTTTTACTGATTCGCTGTTATGATATGTTTAACCACTCGTAGGTACGGAGCTAACTTGACAGAAGCAAAGGCGCATGGTATACGGATGGGCACCATTAGTGCAGTTGGCGTTGGTTTGATGTTCTTCGTAATGTTCTGTGTGTATTCCCTGGCGTTCTGGTACGGAGCCAGGTTGGTGCGTGAAAAAGACATGACAGCAGGCAACATGATCATTGTGAGTGCGCATTGTAGTATAGTAATAATTACTCATGGACAGGAGTAAAGTAAATGTCAAAGTTAAATATTGTTTACAGATTTTCTTCAACCACAACTATTGAGTTGTGGTTGAAGAAAATCATTCCTTGATATATCCTACAACGTGATGAACATTTTGTTGAATATTAAATATTGTTACATTTAATCTGACTATATTATTGATGAAAAAAGGGTTGTCATTCCTCAACCTCGTGATACTGGCATCTTTCAGTCACCCTGCCTCTAAGGAACAGCGTTTTAACTTAGCGGATTGGTAAGTGTTTTATTGTGATAACTGTTGATGTTCTAGGTTGCATACGGTAGACACAAGGCAGTGTATGTCAAAATACATTTATTACATGAGAACGTACCATTTATCTGACATGTGTGAAGTCGTATTGAGAGCAGAGGGTTCAGCCGCTGCGAGTAACAGCCATGAGCCAAGTTAGTGTCGCATACTTAAATGTGTGTCCCAATATATAAAGTCCATTCATTAACATCCCCTTTCTATGTTAAAAATAAAAATTCCATGATATCCTGCTGTCCATGTGGGAGGGTCTCTGGTTCTGCTCAGCCTGGCGCCACCCACTGGTGACGTCACTACGGCTCTGTTGGATAGCGGTTCTTCCATCTCTTATTCTATTGGGGTGCCTGGCCATTAGCTGGTTGTCACATGTCTCCTCATTTTCAGATTCAGGTACCCCACTTAGATCTGCTGAAGTGACATTGCCCGCCTCAGGAGTGCATTTTTAACGGTGGACCCTATTTCAACAATAGGCATGGCCACCCCTGTTTTTCCCTGTGTATGATCTGTCATCTTGTTTCTCATTGATCACTAAATGCTTCCATCTGGCTTCAGGAAACGGTTTATGATAAACAGGTTGCCCTTCTTTCAGTTCATCTAAATGTCGCGCTGTCTTGTCGTGATGCTTCTTCACACTCTGCCTCTCCTTCTTCTCTTTGATACTTCGCCTGATTCTGCCACCGGTTGGTAGCAGCGAGTGAGTCTGTCTTCCGAACAGAATTTGGGCTGGAGATACACCAGCATCTTGCTTTGGTGTGTTTCGCAACTCGAGTACCGCTAATTGCACATCACCTCCACACCCCATCGTCTTGCGCAGTATATTCTTTGCCAACTTCACACCCGCTTCTGCCTTTCCGTTGAATCTTGGGTACATCGACGATGATGTCATGTGTTCGAATATCCACTGATGTGCAAATTTCTCAAACTCTTGATAAAAAACTGTTGTCTATTGTCACTTACAAGCTGTCAAGGAATGCTGATCCGTGTGAAATGAGGCTTCAACTTGTTGATGACTTGACTTGCAGTGGTTGTTGTCATCTTGTCAACTTTGAAGAACCTGGAGAAATAGTCCACCGTCAACAAATTATCCACTCAATCTAGCTCAGACAGATCCACCCTAATTTTTCTCCATGGTCCATTTCCATCATTGTGTCTCGTTAATAGTTCATTCTATTGTTTGGGTTTCGCATGTTGGCACATCTCACAGCCATCGGCCAGTTCTTTCACCTCTCTTCACATTCTCGGCCAGAATATTGTATCTTGTACTCCAACCATCATGTTGTCATAGCTCATATGTGCTGTGTGTAGTCTACGCTTCTCAGGCCTAAGTGTATTTGATATCACAATTCTCTTGCTTTTGAGGATGACACCGCCTTTATGATTCAATGTGTTGCGTACGTCGAAATACGGCGTTGCTTCGTACGGTACCTTTTCCTTTCTATCTGGCCATCCATTTCTTATCAGGTCGAGGACTTTCGGCATTCCCTCATCCTTCTGTGTAGTTTCGACTACCTCCTGGATTGTCTTATCAGGCATCTCTTGAAGAACATTGAAACTCACAGACCTCACTTGAATTTCTGGCACCTCCAGGTGGGCTCAGCATATCAGCTATGGCGCCAGCTTGTAATAATATAATAATAATAAAACTTTATTTTTACACCAACAAATCCGGGGCTACTGCCCCGTTCACGGGTGTGTACAGACATCAGTTCACACGATACAAACTTGTATGTAGATAGTGATAATAATAATAATACATGTGCTGTATAAAATGTTAAAAACTATGCAGAATGTTCGCGTGTGTAAATTATTTTTAGAAAAAAAAAACGTATACTGATTACATGGCATTTGTATATAAAAAATAAATCTTAAATAGAAAATAAAACGCTAATATCATCAATAGTACAGAACATAAATAGGATTGATAATATGTAATAAGATCTTTAAAAATGCAATATCAAAGCGGTAAAACCCATTAAGTGGAAAAAAGAAATGTCTTTAGTAGCTTCTTGAATTGCGGGTGGTTGCCGTTTCCAGTATGTTGGCAGGCAGTTTATTCCACAGCGTGGGGCCAGCGCAGGCAAATGCTCGGCGGCCGAAACATTCTAGGTTGACTCGTGGCACATCGAGAAGTAGCCCGCCGGCAGAGCGTAGGCAGCGTTGTGGTGCGTACTGGCGAAGCAGTGTGGCAAGGTACTCTGGTGTGCCTTCGTAGAGTGCCTTGTGCACAAGGATGAGTATCTTATACTCAATCCGTCTCTTAATGGGCAGCCAGTGTAGTTGCCGCAGTACTGTTGTCATGGACTACCGATCACCCCATCGAATCTGCATGACAATGCGAGCTGCTGACCGCTGAACCATTTCCAGACCGTGCAGGAGGCGATCGGTTATTCCAAATAGCATCGCATTGCCATAGTCAAGCTGTGATGTTACCAGTCCATGGATCAAACTTTTGCATACACTGGTGGTAAGAGAGTCTCGTATCTTAGCAATTCGAGATAGATGATAGTAAGCGCTGAGGCATATGTTCGACACTTGAGATGCCATCGACATATGAGTGTCAATGGCAAATCAAAGATCTCGGATAACGGCGGATGTGTCAACGAACTGGCCACAGATGTTGATGCGGCTAAACGTAATAGGAGTTCGCAGACTTGGTGAACGGATAACTATGGCTTCAGATTTGTTCTCATTCATGACGAGTCCGTTGACACAGAGCCATGTTTTCACTTCCTGTATGCAGGCCTCCATGCGTGCCAGAGTTTGCATGTGGTCCGTTGGTGGGAAAGTGACGTACAATTGAGTTTCGTCGGCATACAGGTGGTGTTGCATGTTGTGCTGGTGTAATAGTTTCGCTAAAGGAGCAATGTAGGCATTAAAAAGTATAGGTCCAATTTGTTCGATTATGCAGATACGATGTCAGCCAAGCATGTACGTCACCACATAATCTGTAGCCACGCAATCGTTGCAGCAGTATGGTGTGGTCGATGGTGTCGAATGGCGCAGTGAGGTCTAGCAACACCAGACCTCACTGCGGCATGAGGCTTGTGAATGCATTTTGCAAATTGTATTACTTAAAAAAAATGGTTCAAGTCGGACCTCCAATGTTGCAACTTTCATAGGTTACGGAAATCATTCACATGAACCACGTAAAATTGTAGCGCTACCAGCCTCTGTGGATGGAGGAGCCTCAATTTGGCTGTGCCATTCAATAGTTCGTTTTGCACCACTATGCGTCACCTCTGTATGTGCACATCAAAATGAACATCTTTTTTACAAGTTATACATATCACATATCACATCACATCTGCACTTCATTAGATGTATAATCATAATCTCTAATCATGAACAGATTTAGATCTGAGGTGCTCTGGAATAGTATCTTGTCAAAAATCATTGCCAAACTTTCAGAATGCACTCCACGACCACGGTCCATGGCACTTGTGTTTTCATCTTATTCCCCATATTTTCATTGCTATGCCTACTTGTATTCCCCACATTTTGAACAAAGATAATTACCACATCACCACACTTAATAACTGTTTCATGAAACATTAAAATAATTGTAGCATCCAACTTGTGACACGTGCTGTGGGTCTTACTAGTTTGTGACACGTGCTGTGGGTCTTACTAGTTTGTGAATGATATATTCAAACCAGCATCGCTACACATATATCTTTTTAATTATGATACATAACTAATATTGCATGACTTTGTGAACATACATTAAAACATTTCTAATTGCTGTGAGAATGTAGGTCACGACTGCTGGTGTCCAACGGTGGGAATAGTCATGCCCGATGCCATGGCGTGATATTGGCACAGGTTTCCACATGCGCGATAATCCAGCATTTAAAAAAAATTGTCTCTGATTCTTCTGCCGAATTCTAATATTTACCAGAATCTCTCTGCTAATTTATACGAGTAATTTTCCAGTGGTATGATTACAAATAATTCTGAACTTCAGAAGAAACAGTACATGGTCAGTTTTGTTGTTCAGCTATTAAACTGGGAAATTATGTTCCTCTTTACACCTGAAGTCCGGGGTGAAACTGACATCAATAGTTGTCATTGATTTTTGTTTTACTTCTCCTGTCACTGTTCTCATTTCACTACTTAATCCACCACCTGTCTACACTCCCGCATCACTCAGTGATGTTCTCAACTCCCCTCCTTCTACCACCAAATGTGTCTTCACACAGTCCACCCAGGTCAATCGCTGTCTTACTCTTCTCCATTCCATTCAGTCCACAAGTCCAGCCCACTTTAACCAACTCCTCACCAGCTTCTTCATGAAACTCTATTCCACACCAAGCTCCTTCCCCAGCTCCTCCCCCAGCTCCTCCATTCGTCGCTTGTCCACGCTTTTCACTCCTGTAGTTATTTCCACATACTTGGGCTTTCTCTTGTCTTTCCTTCATCGCCATGGTCTCTAGGCCGTATATACATAGACCAGGGTTATGCGTGACCATAGTATTTAGTAATTAATAGATGAAACCTGCTATCCTGGCCAGTTGACTCCTAAATTTCATTTCTGGCCCTTAATTTTGAAAGTTCAAATCAGCAAATTTTAATCCCTGCACATATTTGAACTTGACGTATCGGTACAACCTCAAGATAAGTACCTGTAGTCGTCTTGGCGCCTGACTTCTCAATTTGCGAATGACTTGAATGCCTTCTGTGGTTATCTTGTGACCCATGAAGATCACATTGTCTTGCTTGTACTCTGCCTTCGCATTGTTCAGTTTAATGTTCCTCTTTGTGCATCATTCTTGTAGCTGTTTCAAGTTGTCATCATGGTCATGCTCGGCCAACATCTTTGTGGCCCTGGATCCAGTCACAATGATGTCATCGGCGATGCAGATCACACTTGCTATGCCTTCAAGTGACTCATTTAGCTTCTTCTGAAATATCTCACTGCTCATTTTGAGGCTGAAAAGTAATCTGGCCCATCGTTATCTGCCATATGGGGTGATCATCGTCGTTATCAGACTAGAAGCTGTGTCAAGTTCCACATGCCAGAATGCTTCCTGCACATCCAGCTTGCTGAACATCTTGGCATTGTTCATGTTTGGTAACACTTCATTGAGTGTTGCCAACTTGTAATGTTCTCTCATGAGTGCTTGGTTTAGTGGCTGTGGGTCGATGCATAGTCTCAACATTTCGTTCTGCTCATGTACAACCGCCATCTGGCTCACCCATTGCGTTAGTTCTTTGACAGGGACCAGAACACCTCGTTTTACTAGAATGTCTAGTTTGGCTTTCACTGGTTGTGGCAGAGCGATTGGTAGTGTCCTATATGGCAGATTCTTTGGTGGGACACTGGGGTTGGTTCTAAGCGTTGCTATACCTAAATGTGTGTTGCAGTATATAAAGTCCATTTATTAACAATAACCCCTGTTTTGACTACGTATCTATGTGCATAATATGTACTTTGTAACTGATGTTTCCTTTTTAGGTGTTCTTTAGTATATTAATTGGGGCTTTCTCCCTGGGAAATGCCACACCAAACCTGACGGCATTTGGTTCAGGACGAGCGGCAGCATATGAACTGTGGCAGATCCTTGATAGGGTAAGTTCAGAGATTACTATTATCAATGAGCCAAACATACAGTGTACAATGACAAGCAAGACTTACAGCATACAATGACAAGCAAGACTTACAGCGTACAATGACAAGCAAGACTTACAGCGTACAATGACATGCAAGACTTACAGCGTACAATGACAAGACTTACAGCGTACAATGACAAGACTTACAGCGTACAATGATAAGACTTACAGCATACAATGACAAGCAAGACTTACAGCGTACAATGACAAGCAAGACTTACAGCGTACAATGACAAGCGAGTCGTACAGCGTACAATGACAAGACTTACAGCGTACAATGACAAGACTTACAGCGTACAATGACAATACTTACAGCGTACAATAACAAGACTTACAGCATACAATGACAAGACTTACAGCATACAATGACAAGACTTACAGCATACAATGACAAGACTTACAGCATACAATAACAAGACTTATAGCATACAATGACAAGACTGACAGCGTACAATGACAAGACTTACAGCGTACAATGACAAGACTTACAGTGTACAATGACAAAACTTACAGCGTACAATGAGATACCAGAAAATAACACATACAAGAAGCATACAGTCGAGACCTAACAGCAAACAAAGAGCTACATCCAAATATTTCCCACCAAATTAGTTACCAATGATTCTAGAGATGTGATCATGTAAATAGTCAGATTTGATTTTACATCTGTTGAACTTTCTTAAGCATTAATTAACTGTTTGCTCGTTTTGGCAGCACCAGATTCTCCACTATAGTTTGTAATCACCAGAGTGAAATGTATGACGAAGCAATTTCTCTTAATCAACATTACTACATCATCACCTTTGGTGGGACATCATGCTCTAGGTCACCTGTGAGAGTTTCTGGCTAATCTACTACATCGTCACCTCTGGTGGGACATCATACTCTAAGTCACCTGTGAGAGGTTCTGGCTAATCTACTACATCGTCACCTCTGATGGGACATCATGCTCTAAGTCACCTGTGTGTGAGAGGTTCTGGCTAATCTACTACATCGTCACCTCTGGTGGGACATCATGCTCTAAGTCACCTGTGAAAGGTTCTGGCTAATCTACATCGTCACCTCTGGTGGGACATCATGCTCTAAGTCACCTGTGAGAGTTTCTGGCTAATCTACTACATCATCACCTCTGGTGGGACATCATGCTCTAAGTCACCTGTGAGAGTTTCTGGCTAATCTACTACATCGTCACCTCTGATGGGACATCATGCTCTAAGTCACCTGTGAAAGGTTCTGGCTAATCTACATCGTCACCTCTGGTGGGACATCATGCTCTAAGTCACCTGTGAGAGTTTCTGGCTAATCTACTACATCATCACCTCTGGTGGGACATCATGCTCTAAGTCACCTGTGAGAGTTTCTGGCTAATCTACTACATCGTCACCTCTGGTGGGACATCATACTCTAAGTCACCTGTGAGAGGTTCTGGCTAATCTACTACATCGTCACCTCTGATGGGACATCATGCTCTAAGTCACCTGTGTGTGAGAGGTTCTGGCTAATCTACTACATCGTCACCTCTGGTGGGACATCATGCTCTAAGCCACCTGTGAGAGTTTCTGGCTAATCTACTACATCGTCACCTCTGGTGGGACATCATACTCTAAGTCACCTGTGAGAGGTTCTGGCTAATCTACTACATCGTCACCTCTGATGGGACATCATGCTCTAAGTCACCTGTGTGTGAGAGGTTCTGGCTAATCTACTACATCGTCACCTCTGGTGGGACATCATGCTCTAAGTCACCTGTGAAAGGTTCTGGCTAATCTACATCGTCACCTCTGGTGGGACATCATGCTCTAAGTCACCTGTGAGAGTTTCTGGCTAATCTACTACATCATCACCTCTGGTGGGACATCATGCTCTAAGTCACCTGTGAGAGTTTCTGGCTAATCTACTACATCGTCACCTCTGGTGGGACATCATGCTCTAAGTCACCTGTGAGAGTTTCTGGCTAATCTACATCGTCACCTCTGGTGGGACATCATGCTCTAAGTCACCTGTGAGAGGTTCTGGCTAATCTACTACATCGTCACCTCTGGTGGGACATCATGCTCTAAGTCACCTGTGAGAGTTTCTGGCTAATCTACTACATCGTCACCTCTGGTGGGACATCATGCTCTAAGTCACCTGTGAGAGGTTCTGGCTAATCAGATGGATTATGATTGATTTTGGAGGCGCCCTTTTTGCAGGGCCTGACACAAGTTTTTCACTTGTACCATGGTTTATCCAGCACACATGCAATGTCTCAATGGGAGTTTCCACGACTATTTCTTTTGTTAATGATTCTATGCATACAGTTAGCTTGGTCATAATAAATTAATCTGAGTCTGATGTAGAAACTCTAAGGGGCTTAAACAGTTGCGTTTGTTTGTGTCCGACAGACGCCACCGATTGACAACAGCTCTGAAGAGGGCGTCCAACCTGCAAGCATGGAGGGTAACATACACCTGGAGGACGTTGTCTTCACCTACCCCTCTCGGCCAGGCGTACAGGTCAGTTACTGGACTAAGGGCACAGGTCAGTCACTGGGCCAACTGTACAGGCAGTTACTGGGTCAGATGTACATTTCAGTTTCTGGGCCAGTGGTTCAGGTCATTTACTGGGCCAGTGGTACATGCCATTTAATGGGCCTGGGGGTACAGGTCAGCTACTAGGCCAGTGGTACAGGTCAGTTACTGGGCCAGGGGTACAGGTCAGTTACTGGGCTGGGGCATAGGCCAGTTATTTGACCAGGGGTACAGGTCAGTTACTGGGCAAGGGGTACAGGCCAGTCAGTGGGCCAGGGGTACAGGTCAATTACTGGACCAGGGGTACAGGACTTTACTGGGCCAGGGGTACAGGTCAGTCACTGGGCCACGGGTACAGGTCAGTCACTTAGCCAGGGGTATAGGTCGGTCACTGGGCCAGGGCATACATATGTCAGTTGCTGGGATAGGGTACAGGTGAGCTACTGGGTCTGGGGTACAGGTCAGTTTCTGAGCCACGAGTACAGGTCATTTACTGTATGTTTATGTGTTCATGGTGATTGTCTACCTCAGGTGTTGAATGGACTGAGTCTTGACGTAGCCGTGGGTCAGACCATGGCCCTGGTCGGTGCTAGTGGCTGCGGCAAGAGCACCGTCATCCAGCTCATCCAGCGCTTCTACGACCCACTCGGTGGCGCCGTCTACATCGACAACCAGCCAATCAGTGAGCTGAATGTCCACTGGCTGCGACGTCGGATTGGGGTGGTCAGTCAGGAGCCCGTTTTGTTCGCAACGACAATTGCGGAGAACATACGATATGGTCTTGAGGGTGTCAGTCAGACCGACATTGAAAAGGCAGCTATTGAGGCCAATGCACACGACTTCATCATGAAACTACCCAAGGTTTGTTTACCTTACAACAAAATTGAGAAGACAACTATTGGGGCTAATGTACATGATTTCGTCATGAAACTACCCAAGGTTTGTGTTTCTTACAACAACATTGAGAAGGCAGCTATTGAGGCTAATGTACATGATTTCATCATAAAACTACCCAAGGTTTATGTTCCTTACAACAACATTGAGAAGGCAGCTATTGAGGCTAATGTACATGATTTCATCACAAAACTACCCAAGGTTTGTTTACCTTACAACAAAATTGAGAAGACAGCTATTGAGGTTAATGTACATGACTTCATCACGAAAATGCCCAAAGGTTTGTGTTCCTTACAACAACATTGAGAAGACATCTATTGAGGCTAATGTACATGACTTCATTACAAAACTACCCAAGGTTTGTGTTCCTTACAACAACATTGAGAAGGCAGCTATTGAGGCTAATGTACATGACTTCATCACGAAACTACCCAAGGTTTGTGTTCTTACAACAACATTGAGAAGGCAGCTATTGAGGCTAATGTACATGACTTCATTACAAAACTACCCAAGGTTTGTGTTCCTTACAACAACATTGAGAAGACAGCTATTGAGGCTAATGTACATGACTTCATTACAAAACTACCCAAGGTTTGTGTTTCTTACAACAACATTGAGAAGACAGCTATTGAGGCTAATGTACATGACTTCATTACAAAACTACCCAAGGTTTGTGTTCCTTACAACAACATTGAGAAGGCAGCTATTGAGGCTAATGTACATGACTTCATTACAAAACTACCCAAGGTTTGTGTTTCTTACAACAGCATTGAGAAGGCAGCTATTGAGGCTAATGTACATGATTTCATCATGAAACTACCCAAGGTTTGTGTTCCTTACAACATAAGTAATTTTGATGTGAAGCTAATGGTTTAACAATGATGTGAGCTAGTCCACATAGTTCTTTATAAAAAAATTTGCTGAATATTTATAAAATATTTTGGGATACTTAATATACAAAAGATACTTAATATACAAAATATAACAAATAATATACCCTGTGTACTCATTTTACAAAGTAGGATTACGAATTACAGTAGTTATTTCTTCACAGAAATACGATACATTGGTTGGTGAGCGTGGAGCACAATTGAGTGGGGGACAGAAACAGCGAATCGCCATTGCCCGTGCCCTCGTCCGTGATCCCAGAATCCTCCTGCTTGATGAAGCGACGTCGGCTTTAGACACGGAGAGTGAGGCCACTGTCCAAGCTGCACTTGATAAGGTGTGTGAAATGTCATGTTTTAATAACTATCATATATTAAAAACTACTCATCCAACTTGAAAACATAATCATATGCATGATGGTAACTGTTGTAACCTGATATTCTTGGAAATGCTAACAGGGGTTGTTTTGTTGCATGGAATACTGAACTAATGTATGTATATATTTTTATTTATTCTAACAACCAATACATCACGTTGTGCAATTAAGTAGTCTGATTGTATAAAAGGTAATAATTTTGAGAAATTTTTTATTTTTAGCAATATCTTACATTTTTAAATTTAATAAATAAACATTAAAAATCTTTCAAAACAATTACTTTCCATGTGGGAAAGTAATTGTGCCACTGCCCGTATTTGTAATGTTCATGTTAATGGTGCAGGCACGCATGGGTCGCACTACGATCGTGGTGGCGCATCGTCTGTCGACCATCAAGACAGCTGACCTGATCATTGGCATGAAGGACGGCATGACCGTAGAGCAGGGCTCACATGATGAGTTGATGAACCACAAGGGCATCTACTACGAACTTGTCACACGACAGGCAAGCACTGCAGGAAATCAAACATTTATGAGGAAAATGCTCAAACCAATTTTAACCCAGTATTGTTTTGCTCAATGGCCCA
This sequence comes from Lamellibrachia columna, assembly GCA_963662155.1. Lineage (NCBI taxonomy): Eukaryota > Metazoa > Annelida > Polychaeta > Sabellida > Siboglinidae > Lamellibrachia > Lamellibrachia columna. Next base: position 54,331,730 of record OY759270.1, on the reverse strand, counting down.
CCAATAGTGGTATCCCAACTTGAATCAGCATTGTTTTGCTCATTGGCCCATCAATAGTGGCATCCAAACTTGAATCGGCATTGTTATGTTCATTGGCCCACAAATAGTGGTATCTAAACTTGAGTCAGCATTGTTTTGCTCATTGGCCCACCAATAGTGGAATGTTTTCCTGAAAATCGACATCGCTGCCTTGATTGAAACATGCTTTCCCGAAGAAGGGCAGCTCAGAGAGGATAGCGGTGGCTGCACATTCTTCTGGAAAGGAAAGTCAGTGGATGACCATCGCATACACGGAGTTGGCTTTGCCATCAACCGTAAGATTGTCAGCCAGTTGGCTGAATTTCCCGTTGACATCAACTAATGCCTCATGACCCTACGCCTGCGCCTAAACAACAACCAACTAGCTACCATCATCAGCGTCTACGCTCCGACACTCGATGCCGAGGAGGACATCAAGGAGCAGTTCTACTCTGAGCTGGTCTTAGTTCTAACCACCGTCCCTAAGGAGGACAAGCTGATTCTGCTGGGGGACTTTAATGCCAGAGTAGGCCATGACTGCAGACTGTGGAACAACATCATCGGCAAGGAAGGGGTTGGAAAGGCTAACTCAAATGGCATCCTCCTGTTAAGCAAGTGTGCAGAACACGACCTTGTGATCACTAACACCCTGTTCCGACAGAGGAACATGTACAAGACGATGTGGATGCACCCGTGATCCAAATATTGGTACCTCTAGGACTATGTCATTGTTCACTCCCGTGACTAAAAAGATGTCAGCTTTACACGGGCCATGCATGGAACTGTTGCCTGCTCAACGGACCATCGCCTGGTTCAATCAGTCATGAACATTTACCTTGCTTCCAAACATCGCAGACATCCAAAGACCAGCAAGAAGAAGTTCAACATCAAAGCTCTCCAAGACCCAAACAAAAGAACCAAATTCCATGAGTATCTCTCCACTTGAGTTCTTGATTTCCCTTCAGCTGACGCCAATGTTGTAAAGGCTTTATTTAAGAAACATGCACCTGTGAGATCCAAATCTGTATCACAAAAGCCACCCGCTCCATGGATGCCTCCCAAAATTCTATAATCTAAAAGGCATCGTTATGTTGAGCGCGTATGGCACAAATCAAGCTCGTCTTTGGACAGGTAGCGTTATTCAAAACACTGTCACTGCTGCAACAGACAAATGGCCAAAGCTAAATTGGATTATTTCACAAATATGGTCTCAAATAACTCTGAAAGTCCACATCAACTATGGAACTGCATAAATCAAATTCTACACAGGCGGCCTGCTCCATCTCTTCCTAATCATGTTTCAATCAAGTCTCTGTGTGACTTGTTCTCTAGTCATTTCAAGGACAGAATCAGTCTTATCAGTTCTGCTTTCCCAGATCATACTTTAAGTACTGTTAATGTGGACTCTCTATGAGTAAATTCTTTACTTGTATCGTTTGAACCTGAAACAGCTGATGAAGTCAAGAAAATAATTATGTCCTCCCCAAACAAGTCGTGTGATCTTGATCCACTACCAAATGTACTGTTGAAATCTTGTCTTGATACATTGCTCAAACCGATAACGGATATTATAAATGCATCACTGTGTTCTGGCTTGTTTCCAGATAATTTCAAACACTCCCATGTCAACCCACTTCTTAAGAAGACATCTCTGCCTAAAGAAGATCTAAACAGTTATAGACCTGTTTTCAGTGTCAGCTTTATTTCCAAAATACTGGAAAAAGTTGTAGCAAGCCGTCTAAGGTCTCACATCAGCTCAGATTGCTTATCTAATGTGTCACATTCAAAGAGTTTCATTCTACAGAAACTGCTCACTTAAAAGTACACAATGATGTTACCTTAAACATTGACAAAGGAAAAGTAACAGCACTTACCTTGCTGGATCTGTCTGCCGCCTTTGATACCATAGATCACAACATCCTTATTAAATGCTTATCAGTGTGGTATTGCATATCTGGCACAGCTCTGAACTGGGTTTTATCATACCTAACTGGTAGACACCAAACCATAAAGATAGCAAACTGTTTCTCGGCCGCACTCCCCACTTCGTATGGAGTCCCCCAGGGTTCTGTTCTGGGGCCTTTGCTGTTCACTCTTTACACTACGCCACTCAGCTCTGTTATCCAAAATCATAATTTGGATCACCAGCTTTACGCAGATGATACACAGATCTACATTTCTTTGGCTACCTCAGATACAAATCTCTCCCTAAATCGGCTCAGCGATTGTCTACACGAAATCTTCCTCTGGATGACTGACAGCAAATTAAAGTTAAACGCAAACAAAACTGAATTTCTCATCATTTGTACTCCAAAACAGGGTGGCAAACTTAATGGTTTTTCCCCGACACGTATCCTGAGTCAAAATATCACACCAGCAGCCTCAGCGAGGAATTTGGGAGTCACCTTTGAAAAGAACTTCAACTTTAGACAACATATTTCTCAAACGTGTCGTTGCTGTTTTTATCATATCCGTGATCTTCGCCGTATTCGCCGGTACATGTCACTTTCTGTTGCTAAAACTATTGCAACAGCTCTTGTTAGCAGCAGACATGATTATTGCAATTCCCTCCTTCATAATATTGCTATCAAGGATATTACAAAACTTCAACGTGTCCAAAATTGTTTGGCTAGGGTAGTTACACGATCTCCTCATTTCTCTCACTCAGTGCCACTTCTAAAATCATTGCATTGGCTCCCTGTGCGATATCGCATTATTTTTAAGATCTGTACAATTACCTATCAAGCCCTTTCAACCAAACAACCTGCATATTTACATTCAATGCTCACTCCATCAAGACAGCCCAGACAACTTCGGTCGTCTGGTTCTGATTTACTTTCTGTTCCCAGAGTTAACAAATGCTGGAACTCGAGCTTTCTCGTTTGCCGCACCAACTCTGTGGAATTCACTCCCCGACAGCGTAAAATCAGCAAGAAATATAGCTTTATTTCGCTGTAATCTGAAAATCTATCTTTTTAAAATTGACTATCCTCCTTAGCTCCTTGGCACCTCCATCCATCGGTTGAAAAATTTTTGCATTGTACATGATTACGAGAATGCCTAATCCTTTGATTTTGTTGCGCCACTGAGCTTGGATTTTCCGAGAATATTGGCGCCAAAGAAGTCGTTTTATTATTATTATTAACACTCAGAGAGAGCATCCCTAGAAATTCCGCCAACCCGTAAAGAGGTCCAGCTTGCCACAATGCAAATAAAAAACAATAAAGCTTGTGGCCCAGATGGCATCCCTGCAGAAATCCTCAACTTTGGTAGGAGAAGCAAGCAGATTTTATGAACATATCAGCAAGATATGGCATGACAAGGTAATTCCACCAGACCTCAGAAATGCTAACATTGTCACCATCTAAAAAATGGAGATAAATCAGATTGTGGGAACTACCGAGGCATTGCCCTATTATCCATTGTGGGGAATATACTCGCCCGAGTTCTCCTGATCCCGCTGATCGAAGAGATACTCCCTGAAACCCAGTGTGGCTGTAGACCATCTCGACGAACCACCGATATGATCTTTGTGGCCTGACAAATTCAGAAGAAATGTCGGGAACAAAACCAGGAACTATTCATGGCCTTCATTGACTTGACCAAAGCCTTCGGCTCCATCAATCGTGAAGCTCTTTGGAAAGTCTTGTCCAGGTTTGGGTGCCCTGCCAACTTCATCACCATTCTGAGACTTCTTCATGACAAAATGACTGCAACCGCCCTCTTCAGTGAGACTGAAACGGAGCCTTTCACCATCCGAACAGGGGTGAAGCAAGGATGTGTTATAGCACCGACCCTTTTTACTGTCTACCTATGCGTCATCCTTTTTCTCGTTCGTGACCGACTTCCTCATGGCATTGAACTTGACAGCTGGCTTGATGGGAGGCTATTTAACCTGGGTCGTCTCAAAGCCAAGACAAAAGTGATGAAGACTGCCGCCTTAGACCTTCAGTATGCCGATGACTGTGCCATCCTTGTCCACTCTGCAGAAGAACTTCAGACTAGTCTAGACCTCTTTACGGAAGCCTACCAAAGTCTAGGACTTTCCATCAACAACAGAAAAGCCAAGGTTATCAATCAACCTACTCCAGGCATCAATGCAGGACCTCCCGAAATCAAAGTATCTGGAGGAATCGTAGAAGTTGTCGAACACTTCCCGTACTTACCTAGTCACCTGTCCCAGAAAGCCACCATTGATGCAGAAATTCAGCACCATATCTGCTGTGCCTGCACATCCTTCAGGAAACTGTGCCACCGAGTCTTTGTTGACCACAACATCAGGAAAGAGACAAAGGTGATTGTCTACAAAGCCATTTGTATCACCACTCTACTATATGGGAGTGAGGCTTGGGTTACTTACCGATGTCACCTGAAAACCCTGGAGACATTCCATCAACGTTGCCTCAGAAAGATACTTCACATCTGGTGGGAAGGCTGTCGCACCAATGGCAGCGTCCTCACTGAAGCCAATACAACCAGCATCGAGGCAATGATTGTGCAAAATCAGCTCACCTGGACTGGCCACTGTCAAGTTAGATGCCACTATTGGTGGCATCTAACTTGACAGTGGCCAGTCCTAACTTGAGTCAGCATTGTTTTGCTCATTGTCCCACCAATAGTGTCATCCAAACTTGAGTAAGCATTGTTTTGTTCATTGGCCCACCAATAGTGGCATCCAAACTTGAGTAAGCATTGTTTTGTTCATTGGCCCACCAATAGTGGCATCCAAACTTGAATCAGCATTGTTTTGTTCATTGGCCCACCAATAGTGGCATCCAAACTTGAATCAGCATTGTTTTGTTCATTGGCCCACCAATAGTGGCATCCAAACTTGAATCAGCATTGTTTTGTTCATTGGCCCACCAATAGTGGCATCCAAACTTCAATCAGCATTGTTTTGCTCATTGGCCCACCAATAGTGGCATCCAAACTTCAATCACCATTTATTCAAGGCCCACCAATAGTGGCATCCAAACTAGAGTCAGTATTGTTTTGTTCATTGGCCCACCAATAGTGGCATCCAAACTTGAATCAGCATTGTTTTGCTCATTGGCCCACTAATAGTGGCATCCAAACTTGAATCAGCATTGTTTTGTTCATTGGCCCACCAATAGTGGCATCCAAACTTGAATCAGCATTGTTTTGTTCATTGGCCCACCAATAGTGGCATCCAAACTTCAATCAGCATTGTTTTGCTCATTGGCCCACCAATAGTGGCATCCAAACTTCAATCACCATTTATTCAAGGCCCACCAATAGTGGCATCCAAACTAGAGTCAGTATTGTTTTGTTCATTGGCCCACCAATAGTGGCATCCAAACTAGAGTCAGTATTGTTTTGCTCCAGCATAACTCGATTGTTATTGAATAAGTTTAGCACATTGTCATAATGTTAGTTTAAGATAATAGGCCTTATGATACACTTTATTATTGTGAAAAGCTCTTGTGTCTTATCTAATAGTGTATGAGTGAATTCAGGCAGCTAGGCAAGTAGGGTTAATAATTCGAGATTTTGACAATGACTTTAATCCAGTAGACTAAGCATCTTGGCTGTCTGAAATTGTATGTTAATGAATGTGACAGATACTGGAAGTTCTGGAACTTACTTGTTCATGCAACAACATGCTATGATATCACCTTACTGTTAGGAAAAGTGAGAAACCTTTATTCTTCTATGTTTTAATAATCTGTTATGTTTCTGTACATATATGAATGGTGTGTGTGTTTCAGATGAAGGCCTCTGGTGCAGGAGCAGATGAAGAGGAGGGAACTGTTGGTAAGATGTCAAACTTATGCAGTTTGTCAGGTCACCAGCTTAATAATAATCTATTTTATTTCATATAGTGCCAGATCCAAGATTTCCAAGGCACTTCACAGCATATTAAGAATTAATAACATGGTCTAAAATTGCAAAATAAACAAATAAACAAATAAACAGTTATAGTGCAACTAATGATTAATGACTTATTCTAATGACCCTTCCTTTCTCAGTGCTTTGACATCGCTTGTATTTGTATTTGGGTGAACATATTATTATACCATGAGTGTTGTGTATGCACACACTGGCTACTGTGTACAAGCACACACTGGCTACTGTGTACAAGCACACACTGGCTACTGTGTACAAGCACACACTGGCTACAGTGTACAAGCACACACTGGCTACGGTGTACAAGCACACACTGGCTACTGTGTACAAGCACACACTGGCTACTGTGTACAAGCACACACTGGCTACTGTGTACAAGCACACACTGGCTACTGTGTACAAGCACACACTGGCTACTGTGTACAAGCACACACTGGCTACTGTGTACAAGCACACACTGGCTACTGTGTACAAGCACACACTGGCTACGGTGTACAAGCACACACTGGCTACTGTGTACAAGCACACACTGGCTACTGTGTACAAGCACACACTTGCTATTGTGTACAAGCACACACTGGCTACTGTGTACAAGCACATACTGATCAAAAATATAAACATGCTACAAGCACGCTGATCACAAACCTGAACATGTTAGAAGCACACTGATCACAAACCTGAACATGCTACAAGCACACTGATCACAAACCTGAACATGCTACAAGCACACTGATCACAAACCTGAACATGCTACAAGCACACTGATCACAAACCTGAACATGTTACAAGCACACTGATCACAAACCTGAACATGTTAGAAGCGCACTGATCACAAACATGAACATGCTACAAGCGCACTGATCACAAACCTGAACATGCTACAAGCGCACTGATCACAAACCTAAACATGTTTGGAAACACACTTATCACACAAATTTTATCCTGGACCGTTCTAGAAACCTCCTTCCTCACCAAGCTCCTATCACCATCAACAAGGCTTACATCTGAGTTATTATGGAATATGCTTCCCCAATCTGGAATGGAGCAGGAACTATGTCTTTGAAGTTGCTAGATAGGTGCAGAAGAAAGCACTTTGCCTGCTTAAGATCAATGAACCTCTCAAGTTTGGCATAGTTCCACTGAGTCACAGGAGAAACATTGCATCATTTTGCATCTTCTACCATCATATCTTCCTCCAGCCATCCTTTGAGCTTGCTGATATTCTACCCTCTAAGGCACCGAGCATGAGAGCTACCAGATCTTCAGTGAGCGGACATCCATATTGTATACATATTCCATAGGTCAAAAACAGAGCTACATCTCAATTCATATATACCTAGGATGAGTCGACTCTAGAACTGCCTCCCATCATCCGCTTTCCCTGCCTCTCCAAACATGACTGCATTCAAGACATGTGTAAATGCTTTTCTTTTAGATCAAATGTCTTAATCAGATCAAATGTGATTGTTTTCATCTTCTGGTGGTCATGATGTTGAGCGTAGGTTAATGCCTGGCTGGGAGATGGTGACCTGCAAATTAACACACAAGCCCATAAAGTGTGAGTGAACGGCACACCTAGTCGTGTGATGTATCTTGTAGGGCGTAGCGTTATTTCCTGGTTACCATGACCACCAGATAGATAAATCATGTTTTTTTTTTTTTTCTTTCTTTTGTTGCATATACATTTATTAATCCATCCTTGTTTTTATCTCGCGTTTAGTGCAATGTTTGCTAAGCTTATGCTTTGGGCCACTTTTCATCTTTTGATGGTATCACCAGGCCCCTGAATTTCAGTATGTAAAAAAACCTGAACATGTTAGAAATACACTGATAACAAACCTGAGCATGTTGGAAACACACTGATCACAAACCTGAACATGTTGGAAACACACTGATCACAAACCTGAACATGTTGGAAACACACTGATCACAAACCTGAACATGTTGGAAACACACTGATAACAAACCTGAACATGTTGGAAACACACTGATAACAAACCTGAACATGTTGGAAACACACTGTTAACAAACCTGAACATGTTGGAAACACACTGATAACAAACCTGAGCATGTTGGAAACACACTGATCACAAACCTGAACATGTTGGAAACACACTGATAACAAACCTGAACATGTTGGAAACACACTGATCGCAAACCTGAACATGTTGGAAACACACTGATCACAAACCTGAACATGTTGGAAACACACTGATAACAAACCTGAACATGTTGGAAACACACTGATAACAAACCTGAGCATGTTGGAAACACACTGTCACAAACCTGAACATGTTGGAAACACACTGATAACAAACCTGAACATGCTAGAAGCACACTGATAACAAACCTGAACATCTTGATTACCACGTTGTCTTTGGTCGACCAACTTTTCTTCTACCTTCGGGTGTCCAGGTCAACGCCATCTCACATTTGTGGTTTTGTCCATTCGTAGGGTATGTCCTACCCATTTCCATCTTCTTAATTTGACCTCGGTGCTGATTGTCTTCAGTTTTGTTTTTGCAAAAATATCTTGATTTGATACAACGTGTGGCCATCTAATTGATAGGATTCATCTTAAGCACTTGAAAAAAATGTATCGAACTTTCTGTTGTCGAAAGACAAAGATATAATATATATATATATATATATATATATAAATAAATAAATTCATTAAATAATAAATTTTAATAATATATAATTAATTAAGATCACAAGCACGTATTGATCACAAACCTGAACATGCTACAAGCCCAAACTGATCACAAACCTGAACATGTTATAAGCCCACCTGAACATGCTACAATCCCATACTGATCACAAACCTGAACATGCTACAAGCCCACCTGAACATGCTACAAGCCAACCTGAACATGCTACAAGCCCACCTGAACATGCTACAATCCCATACTGATCACAAACCTGAACATGCAACTAGCCCATGCTGATCACAAACCTGAACATGCTACAAGCCCACCTGAACATGCTACAATTCCATACTGATCACAAACCTGAACATGCAACAAGCCCATGCTGATCACAAACCTGAACATGCTACAACCGCACATTGACCACAAACCTGAACATGCTACAAGCCCATATTAATCACAAACCTGAACATGCTACAAGCCCATGCTGATCACAAACCTGAACATGCTACAACCACACATTGATCACAAACCTGAACATGCAACAAGCAAACACTGATCCCAATATACCCATTTGTTTTTGCAGCCCATTTTTCCGAGGTAGATTTGGATGACATAGATCATGCAACGCCCAACAAAGGACACATTAGCCGAGCATTGTCCAGTGAGGAAGACCCCAGTAAGCAAACTGTAGACACGGTGAGATCCACATTCATATTACAGATGTAATGGATAGACTACCTTGGCTTACATTCTATCGTCTGTGTCTTCTCTTATTGCAGTACTGGAGTGTTGACTATCATTGCAGTGTTGGAGACTTGACTTGACTTAAAAGCATAGGCCATAGTGACCCCTCGCTGTCCTCCGGGAAGTGGCACCCCTCCATTATGTTCTATTTATGGCATGCTGCTCTGCTGTCAATAGCAGGAGCCCAGTATCATTCCTGATCTAGTTACTCCACCTCTTCAGTGGTCTTCCTGTCTTCTGCTGTCCTTGTTTTGTTTGTATGCTTGCCTAACGATGTTATCTCTTTACATACGTCAAACATGCCCAAACCACTGATGACATCTGTGATAAATCCAGGGGTAAAGTTGTCCTCTCCTCTGATCTTGGTATTTTGTAGTCTGTCTGCCCTGGTAACACCTCTAATAGCCCGCAGTCAGCGCATCTCATAAACCTCAAGAGATTGTAACTTCTGTGATCGTAGCATCCAAGCCTCCATAGACTGCTATTGGCAGTAAAAAGGCCTCCTTATAATCTCGCTTCCAGTTGTTGAGATGATTCTGTTGGACAATATGCCATTTCTGAGTCTAGCAACGGCTGCTGATGCTAAGGCTGCGTCGACTAGCATCCCTCTCTGTAGACAGTACTATGCTACCCAAGAAGCAGAACTCTCCCACAGTCTCCAGTTCTTCAACTTTCACAACAATACGCTTCTCCAATGAAGTGATGACTGCATTTGAAGAAGTTGATTGAAGTTCTTCAGTTGAGAATTGTAGCTTCTCAAACACGGTGGACATGATTGTTGTGTCATCTACTTATCTGATGTCAAAGCTGAGGTTGGTATCTAGTTTGAACTCCTTGCATCAGCTCTTCAGGTCTGCCATGATAAACTCCAGGAACAAACTGAACAGGATAGGTGATAACAAACAGCCTTGTCTCACTCCTATTTCCACTCTAAACCATTCTGTCAGTTGACCATTGATGACGACTGCACATTCAACATCATACTCTTTGTATTTATTATCTGTACTGGCTTCGCATGGTGATCATCGATTTGCTGTGGCCACAGCCAATCTGTGGAATGGGTTGCCCGTTTCAGTGAGGACAGCGAAGACACTGCCACAGTATAAACACTTTTAAAAACACATCTTTTATAGTAGCTTTTTATGTTATTCTGATGTGAACATTTTTATATGCATTTATTATTATGTTTTTAATACAAATATACATTTAATTTTTATTATATATAATTTATGGTAGGACTGTTTTATAATATTTATTATTGGTATTTTTTAATACAATTAATATAATTTTTAATATATTTATTTTTTATAGTTATATTTATTTTATTATAATTAATAATATTGTATTAAGTTATGATTGCATGTATGCAAAGCGCCTAAGAACAATCTTGATAGATCGGGCGTTATATAAATACTTTTATTATTATTATTATTTATACATAGCTTCAATTAGTGATATCATCTTAGGATCCACCCCAACAGACCTCAACATCTTCCACAATGCCCCTCTCCAGATAGTATCAAATGCAGCCTTGAAGTCCACAGAATTGAAATACAGCGGGACCTGGCACTCATTTGCTTTTTCCATGATCTGTCACACAATGAAAATAGCATCTACCGTTCCTCTGTTCTTCCTGAATCCAAACTGCTGCTTTAGTAGAATCAGAATCAGAAATAGTTTATTGTTGAGGACTCCTATTAAGACTGCAAGCAGTCACTGGCATAGGAGCCACCATAGATTTGATTATACATATATAGTTTCTGAGTGCAACATATAGAATAGTATTTTGTGTGTGTGTGAGCGTTTGTGTGTGTGTGTGTGTGTGTGTGTGTGTGTGTGTGTGTGTGTGTGTGTGTGTGGGTGTGGGTGTGGGTGGGTGGTGGTGTGGTGTGGTGTGGTGTGGGTGGGTGTGTATGTGTATGTGTATGTGGTGCTCACGTGTCTTCGTGGGTGTGTCTACATGTCTGCTTGGGCATGTCTGCATGGGCGTGTCTGCGTGGGCATGTCTGCCAGTGTTGTAGGCAGGCAGGTAATTTATTATGTGTGAATTTATAATAAAATTTAAGTTCTTGCAATGTTTGCATATCTTTGACTGTTAACAATTTCATAGTTTTAAATAGTGGTGAATTGTGTTCATTATATTTGCTCTGCGTAATTATCCGTATTGCCTTTCTTTGAAGCTTATTTATTCTTTCACATTGAAACCCCCATATTGTAAAGCAGTAATTTATTTGTGGCACAAGTAATGTATTATAAAGCATGATTTTTATTTTCAAAGGCAGTTATTGTTTAAGTCATTTTAGTATCCCGATTATTCTCACTCATTTGTTTGATATATGTCCAGAGTTCTTCTTCCAATTCAAATGTGTATCCAAAGTCAGTCCCAGAAAATTAAATTCATTAACTTTTTCTATAATGATATTCCTGATTTTAGGAGCATCTATATGTTTTCTATGCATGTGGAAGACCACAAATTTAGATTTAACTATGTTTAGTGACAGCTTATTTATTACAAGCCATTCATTAATTTTAGGAGCGGGTGCTTCTATATGTTTTCTATGCATGTGGAAGACCACAAATTTAGATTTAACTATGTTTAGTGACAGCTTATTTATTACAAGCCATTCATTAATTTTAGGAGCGGGTGCTTCTATATGTTTTCTATGCATGTGGAAGACCATGAATTTAGATTTAGCTATGTTTAGTGACAGCTTATTTATTACAAGCCATTCATTAATTTTAGGAGCGGGTGCTTCTATATGTTTTCTATGCATGTGGAAGACCACAAATTTAGATTTAACTATGTTTAGTGACAGCTTATTTATTACAAGCCATTCATTAATTTTAGGAGCGGGTGCTTCTATATGTTTTCTATGCATGTGGAAGACCATGAATTTAGATTTAGCTATGTTTAGTGACAGCTTATTTATTACAAGCCATTCATTAATTTTAGGAGCGGGTGCTTCTATATGTTTTCTATGCATGTGGAAGACCACAAATTTAGATTTAACTATGTTTAGTGACAGCTTATTTATTACAAGCCATTCATTAATTTTAGGAGCGGGTGCTTCTATATGTTTTCTATGCATGTGGAAGACCACAAATTTAGATTTAACTATGTTTAGTGACAGCTTATTTATTACAAGCCATTCATTAATTTTAGGAGCGGGTGCTTCTATATGTTTTCTATGCATGTGGAAGACCACAAATTTAGATTTAACTATGTTTAGTGACAGCTTATTTATTACAAGCCATTCGTTAATTTTAGGAGCGGGTGCTTCTATATGTTTTCTATGCATGTGGAAGACCACAAATTTAGATTTAACTATGTTTAGTGACAGCTTATTTATTACAAGCCATTCATTAATTTTAGGAGCGGGTGCTTCTATATGTTTTCTATGCATGTGGAAGACCACAAATTTAGATTTAACTATGTTTAGTGACAGCTTATTTATTACAAGCCATTCATTAATTTTAGGAGCGGGTGCTTCTATATGTTTTCTATGCATGTGGAAGACCACAAATTTAGATTTAACTATGTTTAGTGACAGCTTATTTATTACAAGCCATTCGTTAATTTTAGGAGCGGGTGCTTCTATATGTTTTCTATGCATGTGGAAGACCACAAATTTAGATTTAACTATGTTTAGTGACAGCTTATTTATTACAAGCCATTCATTAATTTTAGGAGCGGGTGCTTCTATATGTTTTCTATGCATGTGGAAGACCACAAATTTAGATTTAACTATGTTTAGTGACAGCTTATTTATTACAAGCCATTCATTAATTTTAGGAGCGGGTGCTTCTATATGTTTTCTATGCATGTGGAAGACCACAAATTTAGATTTAACTATGTTTAGTGACAGCTTATTTATTACAAGCCATTCATTAATTTTAGGAGCGGGTGCTTCTATATGTTTTCTATGCATGTGGAAGACCACAAATTTAGATTTAACTATGTTTAGTGACAGCTTATTTATTACAAGCCATTCATTAATTTTAGGAGCGGGTGCTTCTATATGTTTTCTATGCATGTGGAAGACCACAAATTTAGATTTAACTATGTTTAGTGACAGCTTATTTATTACAAGCCATTCATTAATTTTAGGAGCGGGTGCTTCTATATGTTTTCTATGCATGTGGAATACCACAAATTTAGATTTAACTATGTTTAGTGACAGCTTATTTATTACAAGCCATTCATTAATTTTAGGAGCGGGAGCTTCTATATGTTTTCTATGCATGTGGAAGACCACAAATTTAGATTTAGCTATGTTTAGTGACAGCTTATTTATTACAAGCCATTCATTAATTTTAAAAGAGTTCTTTATTTATTAGCAAATCACTGTCTGCATTTTCTGCGGTTACGAAATTACTCAATGAGCTTAAAGGCATATGATATATGCACTGCATATGATACAAAATTAAACCCTTGATTGGCCTCTGAAAAATCATTAATATATATTATGAATAACAGTGGTCCAGAATTGAGCCCTGAGGCACACCAGTAGCTATGTGCAGTGTATCAGATTTTATGTCATCAATTTCTACAAATTCTGTTCTATTTGTTAAATAACTTTTTAATAGTTGCAATGGTACTCCTATGCCATAATGTTTTAATTTATTTAGTAGAATCTTATGATTGAGGGTGTCGAAAGCTTTCAACAAATCCAGGAATGCTAATTGGTACCTCATTATTGTCCATTTTTTTATGATGCTCTCTACCAATTCTAGTGCAGTGTATTCGGTTGAGTGGCCGTCTCTCAATTTGTATTGATTATTGGCAAAGAGTTTCTTGCTTTCAAAATATGAAGATAATTGATTGGCAAGGATTTTTTCCATAACTTTAGAAACAACTGGTAGGAGGGATATTGATTGGTAATTATTAATTATTGCTGGATTTCCTTTTTAAATATTGGGATAACTTAGTTTATCAGGGAATATCTCTGTATTAAAAACTTGTGTTACTAAAAGTGTCAGAGGTTTGATAATAGTTGGAGCTAGTTTTTAAAATAATTTGTTCAAGATCCCATCAAATCCGCTAATATTTTTTGTTAGAAATGTGTGTTAGTTTTAGTATTGTTTGTTCGTCAATATCTTTTAATACAAACTTATAATTTTGTTTTTTCTTCAGGTAGTGTTCAATGTTTTTTTGACCTGGGTAAGTTATATTATTTGCCAGGTTTATCCCAGTATGTGTAAAACATGCATTAAATTTATTGGCTATGTCTAGTTTGTTATTTCAGTGTTGTTTATGTTAATTAATGTGGGGAAATTTTTGTTGTTGCTTTGTCTTGAAATTATTTCATTTATTGTTTTCCATGTGTTTCTAATATTGGATTTATATTTAGCAAAATTATACGCAAGGAATTGTTGCTTAGCTGCATGTATGCTTATTTTATTTTATGTCTTAAGGTTAATATACATTATTTCATATTCCCATAGGTGGGATTTGTTAATTTTGTTCTTTTGTATAGATTGTCTTGGAATCTTATTGATGTTAGTAGGCCACTTGTTATCCATTTAGATTTTTTATGTTTATATTTGTTCAATTTCACTAATTTACATGACATATGCTTATTTTTTGCTTTTTCAATTTCATCATGTATGATATTATAATTTACTGCGGTCTGACTTTTATCTAATTTATTGTATAAATCAGCATTACTAATCTCATTTATAAATTTGTGGATAGCTTCATCATTTTGCAAGTGTATTTTAATCAAGTTTGGATTTGGTATTTTGGTGAGAGCAATGTCCAGTAAAACAAAGTATGGTTGATAATCGGATAAATTGTTTTGCAGGATACCGGCAGTGGTAGCCTTTGTTGTTTGGTCAACTTTGCAGAACACATTATCTATTAACATACCACTTGTGTGAGAAAATCTAGTTAGAAATGTAATTTGAGGAAACAGGCTGTGGGATGTCAGCAAGTCAAAGAATTCATTACACATTCCATTTTCGTTAATTTTGTGTAGATTTAAGTTATAGTCATCGGCTATATTAATACTTCTATTAAATTTTTCAAGGGACAGTGTGAGCGAGGTGAATGTTCTTGGTATACTTCGTATTGGAATGTTTTATCATCATAATTATTATTAACCCTCGTATGTCACTGCTGCTCTTACCCTGAGTTATGCAATCATATCCGGGTAATTGTATATTGAAAGAATGTGTCTGATTGGATATCCAGCATTCTTGTAGACATATAACATTGAATTTATACTGTGGATTGTGCAATTCTTCAATGAATGCTTCCAATTCATAAAATTTAGCATATATAGATTGTATATTTAAGCTTTATCTGGAAACAAGTTTCTTTTTTTCATTAACTAAATTCTTAAATTTATCAAGATCATAATACAAGGCATGTTTTATTACTTGTAGTTCGTTATTATCAATGTCAAGAATGCTGATTAAGCTGCTGTTTTCAAGCCCACCCAAATGTAAATGAATGTGAAAGTTCCATCATTTAATTAATATTTTTAAAGGGCTGTGAATTTTATATATGTGCGTAGGCGTGAATCATAATACAGTGATACATGTAACACATTATATCAAAATAGAATATGTGATGCAAATAATATAATGTGAATAATGGCAACAAGTCCAAGTCAGACACTAGGCATGGCCAAAATAAATCACAAAGCGGTATATTATATCAAAATATTATGTGATGCAAGTAATATAATGCAAACAATGGAGGCAACAACTGATGCAGTGTCACCTTGTCACACACCAACACAATGCAATATAGCATTGAATGTCAGTATACCTCAGCAAGTGCGACACAGTTAGTAACTGTTTAAATCTCATGGGGAGTTGATCCTCTTGATCAAGTTGTTGTCTTCCTTGATAACAATATGTCCATTGTGACTCGAGCAGTCTGCTATCTTTTTTTCTGAATGTAATTTTCCTGTTTGGAATGCCATCAATGATGTTTTCACTGTAAGGTCCTCGTTGATGTAGAGATGAAGGGCCGGCTCTGCTGACTTGCTGTGATTCCTTAGGGAACCTCGGGTGCTGTAGATTGTATTGCGCATTTGTTTGGATTTAAATCTTATGATCATAGAACTGGGATCTGCGGGGTCAGTCTGCGGGGTCAGTCTGCGAGGTCAGTCTGCGTCGACTCGGACGGGTAAGGTCTTCTTGCAGAAGTTGTTGGAGTGTCGTCTATTATTGCAATGTTGGAGTGTCTTCTATTATTGCAATGTTGGAGTGTCGTTTATTATTGCTATGTTGGAGTGTCTTCTATTATTGCAATGTTGGAGTGTCTTCTATTATTGCAATGTTGGAGTGTCGTCTATTATTGCAGTGTTGGAGTGTCGTCTATTATTGCAATGTTGGAGTGTCTTCTATTATTGCAATGCTGGAGTGTCATCTATTATTGCAGTGTTGGAGTGTCATTTATTATTGCTATGTTGGAGTGTCGTCTATTATTGCAATGTTGGAGCACTATTGTCACTGTCAGATCAGTTGCTCCAACAATGTTGCAAATGAAAATGTCAATAATGTGAACTGGGGTCGGTCACAGAGGGTGACCTAGTGGCGGAGTGACCCCCACCGATACCATGTGAATTGTATATAAGTCAGTAGTGGTACAGATAGTACTGGTAGTGGGTAGCTGATAGGCATGATTTACTAATTATGTGTAAACACCTTTTGGGGGCCGGCATGCTTGCTGAGATTATTGGATGTATCTTATTTTGATGGTGTATGCTTGCCTAATTTCATGCTCCTTAATTAATAAATCTAAATGTCATTCTTTGGCCTATTTCAATCTACGCTGGACTTGTGTTGTTATTTTGCATAAATGAATTTATGTGACAGCGGCGCATAAAGGATTTTATGCGAGATGACAAGGCAATGAAGGCGATTTGAGGTTAGACCTTTTATGGTAGAGAGAGTATTGGCCTAATTACTCGCTCACGCGTATGGATACACCAACCACGTGACCTAGAGCCAGCCTCACTCGATTTCCAAGTTAGCTTGTGTCGTTGTGAGACCTTTGCGCTGCAAATATTTCCGAATTTCTATTGTTACTGATTATTCGTTATCGCTGAATTTGTTGATTTTATTGCAAGATCAGTTTTGTTGTTCGGTTTATTCCGATGCGTTTGAAAAATCCCACCCTCCCTCCCTATTGTGTTAACAGTTGTTACCCAGTTTTATCTAATAAATCAAGTGGTGCATTATGTAGGGATACACTGTGAAACACTGTAGACAGAGAGGTAGTTCACAAAGTTTTTGAATTTTTTGACGCTTTTCCCTGTTATAGTTTGGTACACGAGGTTCTGCATTAACGCTTTTCCCTCCTCTAAGTTTTCAGTAGTGTACACAGGGTTTTTAGTGCGGGTACTTTTTACGAGTACATTCGTGTGGCTGTTTGGCCCTACCTCTCGGTCTGAT
Organism: Lamellibrachia columna; assembly: GCA_963662155.1. Taxonomy (NCBI): domain Eukaryota; kingdom Metazoa; phylum Annelida; class Polychaeta; order Sabellida; family Siboglinidae; genus Lamellibrachia; species Lamellibrachia columna. The sequence goes on along the minus strand of OY759270.1, from coordinate 54,314,040 downwards.
GTTTTGGTAGTTATTGGTTGACTAATGTCTAGATATGTAACACCTTTATACATTGTGTGTTATGTTTCCATAATGTTCATTATGAATTGTTCAAGAATGTTGGGTGGTTAGCCCACTATTTTCATTTACCATGTTTGGCTGGGAGATCGAGTACCCCAGCCTTTCTGTTTGTACATGTATGTGTATGGTTAATTCACGGCGGAGTGACCCCCACCGATACCATGTGAATTGTATATAAGTCAGTAGTGGTACAGATAGTACTGGTAGTGGGTAGCTGATAGGCATGATTTACTAATTATGTGTAAACACCTTTTGGGGGCCGGCATGCTTGCTGAGATTATTGGATGTATCTTATTTTGATGGTGTATGCTTGCCTAATTTCATGCTCCTTAATTAATAAATCTAAATGTCATTCTTTGGCCTATTTCAATCTACGCTGGACTTGTGTTGTTATTTTGCATAAAAGTAGTTTAGTTTACTTCTGTAGGCTTACATCTCAAAAAGTAAAAAATTACACATTTATATGTTTTGTATCCTGTCACAGGAGGAAGATCTCCCTGAAGCTTCAATGCTGCGAATTCTCAAGTTCAACTCCACTGAATGGCCGTACATTGTTGGGGGTACCATCGGTGCCACCATTGTGGGTGTTCAGAATCCCTGTTTTGCCATCCTCTTCAGCCTGTTTCTTGATGTGAGTTTTCCCACTGATCGTAACTGATTCTAATTGCTGTTTGGTTATCAGGTCTTTCAAGAATATGGGCATTGGTAAAAAAATCTAGTTAAACATGATATTTTGCAGTGTTCTGCACTGTTTCAGTAAGTGAAAGGATTTTTTTCACATTTCAAATGGCACCAAAATGTATTTAGTTGGTTATGACGATATCATGAGAAACACATTCGTTACATACACTTAAGAAAATAGTGTAACTATACAACTCTTTAGTGAAGATGTAGAAAATAGTAATTTTTATAAGTTTTAGTGATAGTCCACCAGATGGCAACACTTAGTCGGCAGTCATTTTGAATATTTATTGTGTAGAATATTCTGTTTACTTTATCATATTATACCATACTATAATATATCGTACTATATTATATAGCTAATTTGTTGTCTTTATATGTTCTATGTTTCACATACAATCTGATAACCACAGATTATAATATTATTATTTTCTACTTAAGCATATATTGCTATATTACTGTGTTATACACACCACAATTATGACAGTTTCTATGACCTGGCTGCCTGATCATTGTACTGTGCGATCTTAATAAAGAGCTTCTACCAGGAGGCCTGTGCCGAGTGCAAACGTATTCATGTAATTGCTTGACAGGCTAACTGAGCCCTTATGCTACTACCAGCTTGGCTAATTCTAAGGCATTCGTGGCATAAGGGGACAGGCCAATCCTAGCTACCTGCTTGCTCTTCACAGTGTTCACACCAGTTCGGGGAACATAACAATTTTCTAAATATAAATTATGAATGAACAGTCTACTGATGGGAAACATATAACAAAGAAAATACGTTTAGAAACAAAGTGAACCAATATCTGCATCAGGTGTGAACAAATTGGAAGGGTGAGTACAAAATATTGGTTCGTCATTAAACTGCTGCTTTCTGTTGACATGCCGTCCCGGGCTTGTAGCTTTGGCTGGAGTCATGTTTGACATGCCGTCCCGGGCTTGTAGCTTTGGCTGGAGTCATGTTTGACATGCCATCCCGGGCTTGTAGCTTTGGCTGGAGTCATATTCACCTGTGTTGTGTATTTGTAGGTGTTCCGCCTAACAGACATGGGTGAGCAGGAGCGACTGTCCAACCTGTATGCGCTCTTGTTCTTTGTCATTGCCATTGTCACGGGAATAGCCATGTTCTTCCAGGTCAGTTCATTTTGTCATTTTTTCACTTGCACTCTTAGAAAGGTCTGTTACGAGAAGGACGAAAGGTAATTTTTGGTTATCTTTTGGGAATTTTCATTTTAACATTGTTTAGTTATTGGATGTAAATATCCTGCTAAAAAGTTAGCAGGTTGTTTTTTATAACCCCATTGTTTTTTTATAACCCCATTATAGTCTCTTGTTGCTCTTAATGCCCCATTGTCATATGATGGGCTGTGATACCTTACCAAGTTTTCTGCAGGTGCACAATTTTCTGTTTCCAGGTTTTCCTCTTCAGTGTCTCAGCTGAATGTTTGACATTACGGTTGCGACAGATGGTGTTTAAAGGCCTGCTGCGTCAGGTAGGATCATTTGTTTTATTTCCCGTCCGTCCGTCCGTCTCACAGTCCACTTGTGTGTCCCTGTCTGTTCTTACAGTGGTGTGATGACTCAGCACAATGTAGTCCGGAGCAATCCATCAATTAAATAAAGTATTACAAATAATAGCTAGTATTCATATAGTGCTGTGTATTTAGGAAATATCCATTCAGAGATGTTATAAAAAATCAGTATTAAAACACTAAGGTATGTAAATAAATGTTGAGAATAATTGTTAGATTGTGTTAAATTGCAGTTCCCTTGTCACCTAATCATACTGTTTGGTTATCGGTGGCTGCTTTGGTGTACATTTGCTGACTGTGTACATGTTCACATTGAGTTTGTTGCAGATTGGCCACTTTGATGACCCTAGAAGGGCCAATTTTCCAGCTGCTGGTGCCTGTATGACCCCAAATAAACATTGTTGTTCAACCCTTAGGAAATTGGCTACTTTGATGACCCTAGAAGATCGACTGGTGCACTGACCACTCGACTGTCCACCGATGCTTCAGCTGTTCATGGGGTCAGTCTGGAGATGTCTCACTTTATTTTGTTCATAGCCAACTTGCTGCGTTTCAGTTTGTGAACTTTCTCCCATAGAAATATTCTGGAATTTCAAATGTTTAGATGAAAGTGTTGAGCAGTCCTGTATCAGTTGACTCTTATTCATTCAATAAATATTTGGCTCTACCATTTGATAGGTTTGCAGAGAGTCGATCATCATAGCTAATAATATGTCGGCGATATCCTTTTATTTAAATATTTGATGTAAAACAAGTTGGATCTGAATCCATGTCTTTCCTGCACTTGTGCACAAAAATGTGCAAATCACCACAGAATAAATTTGTCATGGTTCTGGGGCTAGTGCTGTGTTTGTCATGGTTCTAGGGCTAGTGCTGTGTTTATCATGGTTCTGGGGCTAGTGCTGTATTTGTCATGGTTCTGGGGCTAGTGCTGTATTTGTCATGGTTCTTGAGCTAGTGCTGTATTTGTCATGGTTCTTGAGCTAGTGCTGTATTTGTCATGGTTCTGGGGCTAGTGCTGTGTTTATCATGGTTCTGGGGCTAGTGCTGTGTTTGTCATGGTTCTGGGGCTAGTGCTGTATTTGTCATGGTTCTGGGGCTAGTGCTGTATTTGTCATGGTTCTAGGGCTAGTGCTGTATTTGTCATGGTTCTTGAGCTAGTGCTGTATTTGTCATGGTTCTGGGGCTAGTGCTGTATTTAGAAGACATCATTGTGAAACTTCCTCAAGAACTACAGTTTGTATGTTGTCGGCAGGCTTCAGGCATCAAACTGGCCTCGACACTGCAGGGCGCTGTCAGCGTCGTTACAGGCGTTGTGATAGGCTTCATCTACAGCTGGGAACTCACTCTTGCCATTCTTGCCTTTGCTCCCTTCCTCATCTTGGGTGGCACGCTTCAGTTCAAGATGCTGGAAAGCAACACGGGGACCAGCCAGGGGGCGCTAGAGGGGGCTGGCAAGGTGGGTCAAGTTTACCCTTCATTTCAGCCAGTTGTGGGTCATTGTCTTGTGATTGTGTTAAGATGAAATTGTTACATTTGATAATAATCAGGAGGTAGCATTACAGTTTTGTAACTTAAATTCATGGCTACTAACATATTAAAATAATTTTTTTTTAATGTATGTCATTATAATTTGATAACATAATGAATGCATGTTTGTTTGGAAAGATTCAGACTTGAGAAGATCAACTGTGTTGATGTTGGTGTAGCTGTGGCACGTAGAAGACTTTATTTATTACGATGCATGCTGCCACTGTCATGGCAGGGAACTTGGCTTGGTCACACATAGCACATTGTCGTATCTCAATAAGTCTGCATCAGTCTTAGGAACCAGAAATCACTTAATATGCATAATTCTGTTAATCAAAGGAAGAATATTGTCTTTGGCACCACTGACATATTTTTCTATATCTCCAGTCAATATACAATAATTCTTCCTGCAGATCGCGACAGAATCGATGGAGAACATTCGCACAGTTGCATCTCTGTCAAAGGAGGCCCACTTTGTGAAAGAATACCAGAAGTTGACAGACGTACCGTACAAGTGGGTCGATCACATAGTCTCCCTCACTTCTTGCTCTGTTACAGTCGCCAATGCTTCAGTTTTGACTGAGAATAAAGTAGTGATTATTAAAAAGTAGTACCATAGAACCACCTTTGTTTCAAGGTATGATATGTACCAACATGAAATTAATGTTAGTGTTTAGTTGAATTCAAAGAATATGAATACAAATATTTTTAAAAGACGTAATGACGTTATCACATTTGTGTTTGTTAATGTTTTTTTATATTATCAGTAATGTGAATGAAACCCATGTATGATAAACATTGGATAGACAATTCAGTTAGAAGTTATGTTTGATATCCTGTGAAGACGTCTCCCTTGGTGAGATGTAACTTAGAAACTAGACAGGGCAAGGAATACAATGGGGATAGGATAAAGAGGGACGTCAGCACTCACATGCCCTTGTGTGCTTTTACAGACAGAGTCTGAAGAAGGCACATCTCATAGGGATCGTGTTCTCCTTCTCTCAAGCTCTCATCTATGGTGTTTACGCTGTTGCATTCTACTTTGGTGCTTGGCTCATTGAGCACCGTGGACTGAAGTTTCTTGATGTCTTCATGTAAGTCTGTCATTCTAATTTGGTGCTAGATTCGAGTCACCAGTGGATTTTATCTACTTAGATTTTCAGAAAGCTTTCGATAAAGTGCCACATCAAAGATTGTTACTTAAACTAAAAGCCCATGGTATAGGTAATGATGTAATCAACTGGATAGAAGAGTGACTTACACACAGAAGACAGAGAGTAATGGTAGATGGTGAGATTTCAAACTGGAAATCTGTTCTGAGTGGGGTACAACAGGGATCTGTATTAGGCCCTATACTATTTTTAATATATATATAAGTGATTTGGAAGATGACATATCTAGCAAAGTACTGAAATTTGCAGATGACACAAAAGTATTAACTGATTAGACCCCAAAACGGCTGCGGCCGGCCGCTCTGTGCAGTCCTGGAACGGCCGCCGCCAGCCGCATACAGGACCCTCTATTAAAAAAAATCCTGGCAAATAACTACTGAACTAAACGCTACCAAATTTTGCCACACCCTAGCGGATACATTTTGCAACAACAACAGCTCATTACGTGCATGTGTTGCCCTTTCGGAAATCTTGATTTTCATCAGTTTTGTTAAAGGTAAAATCGCTAAAAATTTGCCAAAAATCCTGGGAACATGGTGGCATGTGTTAATAAAATCCTGGGGCCTAATGGGTTAAGAAAGGTTACTAATGTTACAGATAAACAAAGTTTAAAGGATGATCTAGATAAATTAGTTCAATGGTCAGAAAATTGGCAAATGTTATTAAATTTTGGGAAGTGTAAATGCATAAACATAGGACATGGAAACATGGATGAAGAATATAAAATGGAGGATGACGGTAGAACCACACAAGAAAAGGACTTAGGAGTAACATTTAGTGCTGACATGAAAGTTTCAGAGCAATGTCGGATTGCTGCTTAGAAAGGAAATCAAATTCTAGGGCTAATTAGGATAACTATCACATATAAGGAGAAACAGCTAATTGTACCCCTGTACAAAGCAATAGTTAGACCTCATTTGGAATATTGTATTCAAGCATGGAGGCCATATCGTAAAAAGGACATGTACAAGCTAGAAAAAATACAACGAAGAGCAACTAAAATGATTCCAGAATTGAGAGACCTTAGTTACGAAAGCCGCTTATTACAATATGGTTTGACAACACTAGAGACCAGGAGACTAAGAGGAGACCAAATAGAAGTGTTTAAAATAGTGAACGGTTATGAGTATGTTGATAGGAATATGTTCTTCAAACTTAAAGAAGGCAGTAGAACCAGAGGACACAAAGCAGCATTAGTTAAGGAGCAGTGTAGGTTGGACATGAGAAAGTACTCTTTCTCACAGAGGGTGATAAATGAATGGAACAAACTGCCAAATGATTGTATTAATGCTAGTAGTGTGAATATGTTTAAAAATAGAATTGACAGATATCACATAGATGAGAAAATTGTTGGTCTCTCGATAAGCCAATGACTTTCTTGTCCACTTGCCATCTGGAACTTGTTGTTTGTGATGGCAATCTTGTTCAATCTTGTTAAAAAGTCTGTCATTCTACTTTGGTGCTTGATTCATTGAGCACCGCAGACTGCAATTTGTTGATGTCTTCAAGTAAGTCTGTCATTCTACCTTGGTGCTTGACTCATTGAGCACCACGGACTGCAGTTTATGGACATGTTCAAGTTAGTCTTTAGCAGGGCTGAGAATCTTATGTTGCATTCTGTTGATTTTTTTTCCTGATAAAGTTCATATATAATAATTAATATTTAAATATACAGTGTTTTAAACAGATTTGAAGAAAACGTTTTTCTTTACGAGGTGAGTGGTCACAACCCTTATTAAAATATATCATAGCTTTCCATGTTTTGAAACAGATAAACCATGGTAAAAGAAACAGGTAAACTATGGTATACCATACAGTTACCGTACACAATATATGAAAAAGCATGGTCTACCACAGGTTACAATTTAATGTCATGGTATACCATGTAATACCATGTAATTCCACCAAATACCATAGTATACCATGTAATTCCATGATATATTTTACTAAGAGAAACAAGTCAAAAGCATCCATGTTTTACAGCAATGTGCTATTTAAATAATGATTTTATGTGAGCTGTATTTGACGACGTTATGTAATACAAATATTATTATTATACTGATGTTGTTCATTGTTTCCTGTTGCAGGGTGTTTGGGGCAATCGTATTCGGAGCCATGGGCATGGGCCAAGGGAATGCTTTTGCTCCAGACTATGCGAAGGCAAAGGCTGCAGCAGCCAGAATATTTAACATAATTGATCGTGAATCTGAGATTGATGCCTTCTCCACTGACGGCCTCAAACCGGTGAGTTACCTTCAGCTATTGGGCATTAGTTGCAATTTTCTGTAGTCACAAATGCCATTGTTTCTGTGCCACTTAGAAGGATTTAACTAAAGTTTTTTATCATTCATATTTTTAACAGAAACTTGATCATGTTTCCTTGAAAATTTGAAATTGTAGTTAATTTGTATCCACGAAGAAGTCTCATTGGCATTTTTTTACATTCATAAAATATATAGCTAATATTCCTGAACTATTCTTTAGCATTTTGGGGTTTTCTGACTCATTTCACCAGGTGTTAGTATTTCTAGTGATATTTTAGGGTCCAACTAACACAGTGAAGCCCATTCTTATAAGTAATTCCACTTGTATTACTACTTTGGCATTTGTTTCATTAAAGTGTTCTTGATATGCTTGGCTGACTATTGCAGCAATCAGCAGAAGGAACCATAGAGTTACAGGAGGTTCAGTTCCGCTACCCAAGTCGTCCGACCGTCACTGTTCTCAAGGACATGAGCATTGTAATTGAACCAGGCAAGACTGTTGCACTGGTGGGCAGTAGCGGCTGTGGCAAGAGCACCATAGTACAACTACTGGAGCGCTTCTACGACCCCACACACGGCTCCCTTGTGAGTACTTTCCTGTCTTCTCCTTCTACGACCCCACTCACGGCTCCCTTGTGAGTACTTTCCTGTCTTCTCGTTCTACGACCCCACTCACGGCTCCCTTGTGAGTACCTTCCTGTCTTCTCCTACGACCCCACTCACGGCTCCCTTGTGAGTACTTTCCTGTCTTCGCCTTCTATGACCCCACTCACGGCTCCCTTGTGAGTACTTTCCTGTCTTCTCCTTCTATGACCCCACTCACGGCGCCCTTGTGAGTGCTTCCCTGTCTTCTCCTTCTATGAACCCACTCACGGCTCCCTTGTGAGAACTTTCCTGTCTTCTCCTACGACCCCACTCATGGCTCCCTTGTGAGTACTTTCCTGTCTTCTTCTACGACCCCACTCACGGCTCCCTTGTGAGTACTTTCCTGTCTTCTCCTTCTACGACCCCACTCGCGGCTCCCTTGTGAGTACTTTCCTGTCTTGTACTTTATAACTGAACACAGGCCCTTTCTCCCAGACATTGTATTTGGTGTAATACACTTACATATGAGTGCAACGTTGATGACTACTATCACACGCCAGTAGTTTGCCTGCAGTGACTCATTTAAAAAGTTGCACGTATACAGACTAGGAAGCGATAACACCAGAGACGAGGAGATCAAATATTTTTTTTCAATTGAATGATTACGAAGATATTCATAGACGCAACTTATGGAAGGTTGAAGAACAAGAGGACATGAAATACCATTAATAAACCACAATGAAATTGTATACAAGTAAGTTCATTTTCAAAGTGGATGATAAATGAATGGAACAAATTGTATACTGACTGCAAATGCTAGCAGTGTGAATATGTCTAAAAACAAAATCGATATCTCATCAGGCTAGATAACACAAATATATATCTCATCAGGCTAGATAACACAAATAGATATCTCATAAGGCTAGATAACACAAATAGGATTCTGCATATGCTTCATTGTTTTGTCAGAAATTGTGTTGTGCATTTGTACCTGGAGTTTGGTGCTTTTGACGGCAATCAGATTACTCAGAGCAGTTAACTCCAGAAATTGTACCAAAGAAAAACAAGTAAAGAATCAGCGTTGATAACATAGCATTAAAATGGTAAAACACGAAACGCGTACACAATCGTTAACTGAGAGTTCTGCCCTCTGGGATGATTTCTGAAAAATGTCACAGTTAAAGAAAATTCTCTCAAAAGAGGGGTTTATTTGAACCCCCCAAGCTCCCCTGAGGACTTGCCTGCTGTGAGACGTCTCAAGAGGTTTCTGATTGTTGTCTTCATCAGAAGTTCAAATGTGTTGTTTGAAATTGTTTGAAAAATGGATTTATTATTATTTATTAAGAATCCAACCTTTCAGTGACAATGCCCATCAACAGAACTGACATAATCATCTGTCAAATAAGACAATAAGTCAGGTTTTTGGGTTGCAGATGTATGATATTTTTTGGCAATTATATAATTAAATTCATTACTTAAGGCGTTGCTTGGGTCTAAACACATTTTATTTTCTTATTTCATTATCACTGAACCTACAGAGCTGAAACTTTCAGATATTGTAAGTCCAGGTAACAGTAATGCTGTAAAAGTTTTTCAGAAAGTTTCATACAGATTTTCCCACGGTATGCAGCCATCTTGGATTGAATGTTGCATGTGACTTATATCAGTAACCATTGGATTTAGAGGACTCAAATTTGGTGTATAGTTACTCCACATAACCCCAATGAAAACAGTCAGTTGAGTTTCCCAGTTTTCAAAAAACTTTTGTTTTCATGATTTTTTTACATCAATGTATTTTTTCATTATGAAATTTTACATTGATTGTTCAATATATAAAATATAGGTAATGTTTTCTAAAAAGTTACTACATAGTTTTCAGGAGCATACTATCAAGAAACACTGTAGAAAGTTTCGAGCAATTCTGTCAAACAATAGCAGAGATAAGTGACACGGGAGGCAGTAGGTGTGAGCAAAAACATGTTTTTGAGAAAATCGCTTTCAAAGTTTATGTACATTGGCACATACATTTCAACATCTGAAAAGCAACCTAGATGATTGAAACTTTGCATACACATTACTGAATGTATAATCTATCAAAAGGCAAAGTTCAGAGTCATTGGCATTGTTAAATAAATTTCACAAGTCCTGAGTACCCGACACCCATGTCCATCGTTGCCGACACAGCTGATCTCAACATGACAAACGGGACATTCGTCGCTTGAGTCCCATCGATATGGTCTGATGACAGAGTTACATTGATGACCTTGTCGCAACTGGTGCAGAAAGTCTCGAGGCCACACACCATGCCGAGGGTGTGGTCGACAGCTCGGATGGAGAGTGTACGCTTCCTACACAACGTGCATGGCAGGTTCGCGACAAGTGATGGCAACACGGCACAGTGTACAAATACTGTTGAAAGATCTCCATCAGCATCTGTCTCATCCTCAACCAGGAAGCGCGAGACACCTATCTCCTCCAGAAGATCTGCATAACCAAACTTCCATTCAGTGGCAGACAGTCTCCGAGACAGATCAGCTGGTGCTGTTGATGTCTGCCTTGATGCCTGGAAAAAATACACAATATAAATGTATTTCATGAACAAAAAAGTATCCAAGACATTTTCAACAACAAAAGCCCCCCCTTTACTATGTATGCAGGGGTATGGCATTGAATGCAATTTACTTTATTGGCATTGCCATATTATACTCACCCGCACGTTTATATAGGCTATGTAATATGTATACGATAATTACCAAGGCAAATTGTAGTAATATAATAAACCATAGTCACAACTCTTCCTCTGATGTGCCTGGATGGCCCCTGGGCCTGAATGTCAACACAACCACGAACATCAACAGCATAAATTAGACCAAAGTCAAATCGTTTATACAGTAATAGTTATGCCACAAAGGCTAACTATGTTTGGATAAAACACAAATGTATATAAATCAGAATCATATGCATTATCATAGTGAACATATGAAATATTAGAAATTAAACTTACTCTGAGTGCCATTCTCGCTGGCACCATGGCATGGTCGAAGACGATGTTGTCGCCGCAGGTTCATTGGCGTATTCAACCCTCGATGCCTTCGCATCGCGCGCTAACTGCAATGATGCAAGTTTTCGCTGCCTCCCAGTACCGTAACCGCCCACTCGCTTTCGACCAAACGGCATAATGTCGTTTTACAAAGCAATATAAAGGAACGAAACGCAGGGGGTAAAAAAGTCGATCGAATCGAATGTAGCTGGTATTTCAAGCTGACGTCAGAGGATGGAAATTAGTATTACAACCAATTAGAGCGCTTGATTTGAGGGAATCCGACATCACGTGATGGTGTCCGGCAAATCGTTGTGGGATTCCCCATTCCTTTGTTGCCGAGATGGTTCAAAGGCTGTCGTTTATAGTCGGAATTACACGGATACCCGCCGCGCACATTTTAAAACTGTTTGTACCATTATGCAGAGCGAATATGGGGCTTTCCCGTGATATGTGCCATGTTGGAATGGCAGCGTTTTTTGGCATGCAATCGCTCGCGGAAAATCACCTAATGTTCCATTAGTCTCGGTTCATTTGACAAAAAACAAAGACTTAGCAATGATAGGCATCATACAAAAGACATGTTTTATGACAGAAACATGTTTATTTCGACAGTGCCACTTACATAAATGGCAAGTTGAATAATATATATACATGAAAATGTCAACAACTCAAAATTCATTTTATTGTAAAAAATCCATCAAATCCGACCCGAGTGTCTCGTTAACCAAAAGTTCTGAATTTCTGACATAACACTGACTAATGAAACAAGGATGTGTTGAAACAAGGCAGAGTAAAAATCTGATTTGTCTCCCGTGTCTCTCCTTAAATGTGTACTACAAAAATAATTCAATGTGGCTGTAGCTGATCGACGGCCATCGATTGGGAGAATGCAACATCGCCTGGCTGCGTGCCCAGATTGGACTCGTCTCTCAGGAGCCCGTCTTATTCAACTGTAGCATCGCTGAGAACATTGCATACGGAGACAACAGTCGAGAAGTGCCGATGAATGAGATCACTGAAGCTGCAAGGCAGGCCAACATCCACAACTTTATCGTCTCTTTACCACAGGTAATGTTTCCTTCTTCAGACCAACGTCCACAACTTTATTGTCTCTCTACCACAGGTAATGTTTCCTTCTTCAGGCCAACATCCACAACTTTACTGTGGCTCTACCACAGGTAATGTTTTCTTCTTCAGACCAACATCCACAACCAACTTTATTGTCTCTCTACCACAGGTAATGTTTCCTTCTTCAAGCCAACATCCACAACTTTATTGTCTCTCTACCACAGGTAATGTTTCCTTCTTCAGACCAACATCCACAACTTCATTGTCTCTCTACCACAGGTAATGTTTCCTTCTTCAGGCCAACATCCACAACTTTATTGTCTCTCTACCACAGGTAATGTTTCCTTCTTCAGGCCAACATCCACAACTTCATTGTCTCTCTACCACAGGTAATGTTTCCTTCCTCAGACCAACATCCACAACTTTATTGTCTCTCTACCACAGGTAATGTTTTCTTCTTCAGACCAACATCCACAACCAACTTTATTGTCTCTCTACCACAGGTAATGTTTCCTTCTTCAAGCCAACATCCACAACTTCACTGTCTCTCTACCACAGGTAATGTTTCCTTCTTCAGACCAACATCCACAACTTTATTGTCTCTCTACCACAGGTAATGTTTCCTTCTTCAGGTCAGCATCCACAACTTTACTGTCTCTCTACCACAGGTAATGTTTCCTTCTTCAGGCCAACATCCACAACTTCATTGTCTCTCTACCACAGGTAATGTTTCCTTCCTCAGACCAACATCCACAACTTTATTGTCTCTCTACCACAGGTAATGTTTCCTTCTTCAGGCCAACATCCATAACTTCACTGTCTCTCTACCACAGGTAATGTTTCCTTCTTCAGACCAATATCCACAACTTCATTGTCTCTCTACCACAGGTAATGTTTCCTTCTTCAGGCCAACATCCATAACTTCACTGTCTCTCTACCACAGGTAATGTTTCCTTCTTCAGACCAACATCCACAACTTTAATGTCTCTCTACCACAGGTAATGTTTCCTTCTTCAGGCCAACATCCACAACTTCATTGTCTCTCTACCACAGGTAATGTTTTCTTCTTCAGGCCAACATCCACAACTTTACTGTCTCTCTACCACAGGTAATGTTTCCTTCTTCAGACCAACATCCACAACTTCATTGTCTCTCTACCACAGGTAATGTTTCCTTCTTCAGACCAACATCCACAACTTCATTGTCTCTCTACCACAGGTAATGTTTCCTTCTTCAGGCCAACATCCATAACTTCACTGTCTCTCTACCACAGGTAATGTTTCCTTCTTCAGGCCAACATCCACAACTTCATTGTCTCTCTACCACAGGTAATGTTTCCTTCTTCAGACCAACATCCATAACTTCATTGTCTCTCTACCACAGGTAATGTTTCCTTCTTCAGGCCAACATCCACAACTTCATTGTCTCTCTACCACAGGTAATGTTTCCTTCTTCAGGCCAACATCCACAACTTCATTGTCTCTCTACCACAGGTAATGTTTCCTTCTTCAGGCCAACATCCACAACTTCATTGTCTCTCTACCACAGGTAATGTTTCCTTCTTCAGGCCAACATCCACAACTTTATTGTCTCTCTACCACAGGTAATGTTTCCTTCCTCAGACCAACATCCACAACTTTATTGTCTCTCTACCACAGGTAATGTTTCCTTCCTCAGACCAACATCCACAACTTCATTGTCTCTCTACCACAGGTAATGTTTCCTTCCTCAGACCAACATCCACAACTTTATTGTCTCTCTACCACAGGTAATGTTTCCTTCTTCAGACCAATTTCCACAACTTCATTGTCTCTCTATCACAGGTAATGTTTCCTTCTTCAGACCAACATCCACAACTTCATTGTCTCTCTACCACAGGTAATGTTTCCTTCTTCAGGCCAACATCCACAACTTTATTGTCTCTCTACCACAGGTAATGTTTCCGTCCTCAGACCAACATCCACAACTTTATTGTCTCTCTACCACAGGTAATGTTTCCTTCTTCAGACCAACTTCCACAACTTCATTGTCTCTCTATCACAGGTAATGTTTCCTTCTTCAGACCAACATCCACAACTTTACTGTCTCTCTACCACAGGTAATGTTTCCTTCTTCAGGCCAACATCCACAACTTTATTGTCTCTCTACCACAGGTAATGTTTCCTTCCTCAGACCAACATCCACAACTTTATTGTCTCTCTACCACAGGTAATGTTTCCTTCCTCAGACCAACATCCACAACTTCATTGTCTCTCTACCACAGGTAATGTTTCCTTCCTCAGACCAACATCCACAACTTTATTGTCTCTCTACCACAGGTAATGTTTCCTTCTTCAGACCAACTTCCGCAACTTCATTGTCTCTCTATCACAGGTAATGTTTCCTTCTTCAGGCCAACATCCACAACTTTATTGTCTCTCTACCACAGGTAATGTTTCCTTCCTCAGACCAACATCCACAACTTTATTGTCTCTCTACCACAGGTAATGTTTCCTTCTTCAGACCAACATCCACAACTTCATTGTCTCTCTACCACAGGTAATGTTTCCTTCTTCAGGCCAACACCCACAACTTCACTGTCTCTCTACCACAGGTAATGTTTCCTTCTTCAGGCCAACACCCACAACTTCATTGTCTCTCTACAACAGGTAATGTTTCCTTCTTCAGGCCAACATCCACAACTTTACTGTCTCTCTACCACAGGTAATGTTTCCTTCTTCAGACCAACATCCACAACTTCATTGTCTCTCTACCACAGGTAATGTTTCCTTCTTCAGGCCAACACCCACAACTTCACTGTCTCTCTACCACAGGTAATGTTTCCTTCTTCAGACCAACATCCACAACTTTATCGTCTCTCTACCACAGGTAATGTTTCCTTCTTCAGACCAACATCCACAACTTTATCGTCTCTCTACCACAGGTAATGTTTCCTTCTTCAGGCCAACATCCACAACTTTACTGTCTCTCTACCACAGGTAATGTTTCCTTCTTCAGACCAACATCCACAACTTCATTGTCTCTCTACCACAGGTAATGTTTCCTTCTTCAGGCCAACATCCACAACTTCATCGTCTCTCTACCACAGGTAATGTTTCCTTCTTCAGGCCAACATCCACAACTTCATTGTCTCTCTACCACAGGTAATGTTTCCTTCTTCAGGCCAACATCCATAACTTTATTATCTCTCTACCACAATCCTGGACACATTTTCCTATTATATTTTACCCAAACAATACTTGCACTTATTGCAGGGCTACGAGACAAAAGTGGGTGACAAAGGTGTGCAGATGAGCGGGGGACAGAAGCAGAGAATCGCCATCGCCCGTGCCCTCGTGCGTAATCCAAAGATCCTCTTGCTGGACGAGGCAACGTCAGCACTTGACACCGAGAGTGAGAAGGTGAGGACGATAGAATTCAGTGGTACGTGAATCAGACAATATGTATAACATTTTGTGAACACTGTCCTTGGTAGGTAAGAGATGTTGTTAAGTATACTATCAATTAAACACACTGTGTCTTCTCATACATGTCGTTTTCAACAGAGCTTGTGGTGGATTCAATAAAATATTTTAAGGATAGAAATAAAACTCCACAAATATATTTATATACTGGCATATATATATATATATATATATATAATTCTACATATATATATATATATATATATATACATATTATATAATTCTATATATATGTAATTATATATCTATGTAATTATGTATATATATGTATATATATATACCATATTTGACTGCGCTATCGCCCATAGGTGGTTAGGTCAAAATTAAAAAAAATTGGGGGATGAGCGCTAATGCGGGTATTCACTATAACGGGGATTTGCATTACTGCCCCCCACATTAAAAAATTATAGAAACATCGTTAACTGACTGGGATCGCAACTATGCACCGATGCCCCTCCAACAAGGGGCCGGTTTCATGAACCATCCATACCACACGAAGGAACTAATACGAACCTTTTACGGACGTTTGACGAAGAATACGTATAATTGCTTGCATCATGTTGTGTACGACTGTTCAGTGTTCTTAGTCAAACGTCCAGCTTGGTTCCGTTGTACGATACACAAACTTCATGAAACTGGTCCGACTGCTCATCCAAGTTGGTAGTAATACATGTGACAGGTGTTGCTACTGGTCTGGCCTATCACACTAGCCATGTCGTTGTGAGAACACTCAAATCAACCCGTCAAAGCCTCATGATCATAGCAGAAATTCAATAGCTTTAGCCAATAACAATTATTCCTTTACTCTGCTGCTTGAAAGTAATGATTTTACACGTTTGTTTATCAGAAAAGGGCAACTGGATGTTCAGATTTAGAACAGTATTTATCATATTTGATTATAACGTTGACATCATTGCACACAATGGAGCAGACGTTGTAAAGAATATTCGACAACTCATTTGCTGCCCATTTAGTGGCATTTCTGCATGGCTATCATTCACATTTTGACATTATTCTGTGTAGCTGAGATGGGGTGGGAAGAATGTGAGCAGGTGGGCGGTTAAACCCAAATTTCCATGAAATGGGGAGTGGGCGATAATACTGGAATGGGCGATAGCACGGTCAAATACGGTATATGCATAATATATACATATATGCTTCTAATGCAATAAAGATATGTTCTTATACAGCGCGGTATCCAGTCCTTGTACTGTTCAAAGCGCTTTGTTTCACCCCTTGGGGCAGACCTTTCATTCCAACGCCATCTTGACTTCTGTGGGAAGCAGTCAGCCAAGCTGCAATTACTGAGCAAAGAGTATTCGTTCACATATCCACCACTGCCTATAGCTAGGTACTCATTTATACAGCTGAGTGAACCTGATTCTATCAATTGAGAGTCCGGCATTCTAACCCTCTCAAAATGATGTTTCATGATTACTGATACATCAAGTAGCCTATTGTCAATGACTAATGTTGCACTATTCTCTTTTGTTCAGATTGTTCAGGATGCCCTTGACCGAGCTCAGCAAGGTCGCACAAGCATCGTCATTGCCCACCGTCTTTCCACCATACAAAATGCAGACTGCATTTTTGTCATAAAAAATGGCTGCATCGTGGAGATGGGAACACACTCGCAGCTCGTAGCCAAGAGAGGCGCATTCTTTGAATTGAACAGCTCAGCCATTTAGTGAATGTCATCTGGAAGTTTGACTGAGGCATTTTTTCCTGTAAGCAGACAGTCTTAGTAGTGTACAAAGTTACTGCTAAATGAAGGCGCAGTGGCGCAATAATATTGAGCAGTATTTTACAGAAATATAGTTATTTTTGTACACTTGTATTTGCATGTAAAATATTTTAATACACATACCTGGTAACTTACACCGATGCATAATGCTACAGCTTATTTAGAGAGCAAGAAATATACTTTTATACTTTCCACAGAAATGCACTATGAGCTGTAATATTATTAATGTTTCTGGAGTATATATAAGCAATGTTGCACATAATACATCATTTGAGATGGCTTCAGCTATACTTGAAATATGTTGAAGCATGTGATGTTATACTAGCACCTAGATAGGAAACTGAGGTTATTGTACAATGTCTTAACTACCCTACTACAAGAATTTTTTTATTTATGGCAGCATTATATTCTGTACAATGTGATGTATGTGCTGTACAGTATGATGTATGTGCTGTATAGTATGATGCATGTGCCATATAGTATGATGCATGTGGTATACAGTATGATGTATGTGTTGTACAGTATGATGTATATGCTGTACAGTATGATGCATGTGCTGTACATTATTGATAATGATTTGATTTATTGTCTTCATGATGATACAGTTCATATACACATGATACATAGCATATATCAACGAAGACAGTGGAAAAGAAGCAATATAGCTTATAATTCCTTGTTTACATAATTCATTAATGTACAGTGCATCGTGCAGTAGTGTAAAACTGTTAGAACATGTGAAGTGTAACAAGATTGAAGTATACTAGGACATCTCCATATGTATTACATTTGATGATGTACATCATTCACAAGTTGACAGTTGTGCTACAAGTTTACTACAGTAAAACTATATCATTGTGTGTGTGTGTGTGTGTGTGTGTGTGTGTGTGTGTGTGTGTGTGTGTGTGTGTGTGTGTGTGTGTGTGTGTGTGTGTGTGTGTGTGTGTGTGTGTGTGTGTGTGTGTGTACATATATATATATATATATTCACGTAGTTCCTATGACTACCCGGTTAAATATAATTTGACCGCTGACTACGGCACATAACCACAACTTTGTAGTGTAATATATCAACAATGAGGTTATTATGCAACATAGTATTCACTTCACAATATAAATTGTTCGTAATAAGTATATATATTAGCTGTATGAAACTATTACCATCTATTAGAATTCAGCATTCATCAAGAATAAGTGCTTTGGTTCTCTTTTTAAAGGCTTGAAGCGATGTACAATCTTCAAGATGATTCTTTATCACTATAGTATTCCAGTATTTGAAACCAGTATATGCTAATGTATTTTGTCTGATTTTTGTATAGCAATATGGTATTTTATAAGTTGTTCCTTGTCTTGTGTTATAACTATGTGGAGAGACATTTAAAGTAATCATGTCATTGAATATTTCTGGTAACATACCCCTGTTGTGTTTATACATAAAGTCACAACATGTGTACTTGTTTACTTGATAGATGTTCAAAATTTGTTGTTTTTTAAATAATGGCTGAGTGTGATTTCTGAAACCCACTTGACTAATTATACGTACTAATCTTTTCTGTAATACATGAATTTTGGACAGGTATATCTTTGGGGCTCTTCCCCATACTATATTACAATAAGTGATGTATGGATAAATAAAAGAATAATATAAATTTGTCAGAATTTTCGTGTCCAGCTTGTATTTTACCTTTTTTATTTTGTTACATATATGTTTTATATGTTCACTCCAGTTTAGTTTGTTGTCTATTACTATTCCTAGAAAGTTTGTATAATTTACAGTACCTATTTCTGTCCCATCTATGTAGATTTTATTATGTCTGGTTCTTATGCTGTGAGTATTGCTAAAGGTCATTGTATGTGTTTTCTGGATGTTTAATGAAAGTTTATTAGTTTTAAGCCATACTGTTAGCTTTTTTAATTCAATGTTTAAGTTGTTTTCCATTTTTTCCAAGTTTTCCCCTTGTATGAATAAATTTGTATCATCTGCAAACATAATAGGAAATGTAACTTGAGATACAGCACTTAGATCATTTATGTATATGAGAAATAGTAAAGATCCCATAATTGAACCTTGTGGTACACCACATTTTATATTTTTTAGAACAGAGTTAGTCCCTTGAAATAGTACTGTTTGTTTTCTTTTAGCTAAATAATTGTGAATCCATTGGAGCACATTACCCCTAATTCCATAATGAGCTAATTTTGTTAGTAAGATGTTATGGTTAACAGTGTGAAAAGCTTTAGCAAAATATAGAAATAGTCCAATTGTATGGTTTTTTTATCGATAGCTTTGGTTATTTTGTCAATTAGTATTGTTAAAGCCATGTATGTGGAGTGACCTTTTTTAAATCCAAATTGAGAGTTAGACAAAATGTTGTTTTTAGTCACATATTTGGTTAATCTAATGTACATTAGTCTTTCAAAAATCTTTGAAAATACTGGCAGCACAGAGATGGGCCTGTAGCTTGCTATACGTTTAGCATCTCCATTTTTAAAAGTTGGAACTACATTGGCTAGTTTGAGTTGATCTGGTACGCATCCTTTATCGAATGATAAGTTTATAATATGGCATAATGGTTCAAGCATATTAGGATATGTCTGCTTAATAATATTAGATATGATGCCATCCCAACCAGAACTATTACTTTTTAATTTTTTAATAATTTCTTTTATCTCATCTGTAGTTACAGGTGCTAAAAACATAGTTTTTAAAAGTTCCACTTAGATAATCCTCATGCTTTTTGGTAACTTCTGGTAGTCCTTTAGTTAATTCGGGGCCTATGTTTGTGAAATAATCATTAAACTTATCAGCAATCATCTTTTTGTCTTGGATAATTTGTCATCAACTAGGAATTCTCGATGACATAAGGATACAGTCTTTTTGCCTATAATATCCTTCAGTATTTGCCATGTTTTTTGTAAATTGCCTCTGTTTGTGAAATTTCTTATGATAATGGTACCTTTCCGCAATGCTAATAAGTTTATTTAGTTTATTTTTATATTTTTTATAATTGGTTTCATTAAATATTGTAGGTATATTCAAGTAATACTTGTATAATTTATTTTTTGTTTGGATGGATTTTTTGAACCCTTTGGTAATCCAGGGTTTATATTTCTTTCTTCTGGTTTTTTTTTTAACAAGTGGGAATGCTTTATCGTATGCCTGTGTTATTTTATTTAAGAACATCTTGTAGCTTTCTTCGGGATCCTGACATTCATAAACATCATCCCAAACTATTTTATCTACACTACATCTGAAAGTGGCAATGGTTTGATCATTATATAATCTAGTCTTAATTATTTTATCATCCTTTGTATTATTATTTAGTTTGGTGAACAAAAATATTGATAGGTGATCAGAAATGTCTGTATATATTATTCCTTGCATTTGAATGTTTTCACCAGGAATGTCGTTGCTGTAAATATTGTCTATTAATGTAGCTGAGGTTGGTGTTATTCTGGTAGGCTTTGTGATCAGAGGTAAAAATGCATAGGAGTACATTGTATCTACATAATCGCGAGTTTCTGCAAGATGATCATATTTCAGTAAATTAATATTAAAATCGCCCATTATATAAAAAAAATTATTTTCAGCTTTTAAAGTTTGTAAAATATTAAGCATGTGTTCTCTGAAAACATTAATATTTGCATTAGGTGGTCTGTAGACTACACCAACCAGTGTTCTCCTATTTTTTTCTTAGACCGAGTCTGCACTTCGACAAATATACACTCTAAATATTCAGTTATAATGGTCATTTCAGACCTCTCTACACATTCATAAGATTTATGAATATTTAACAAGATTTAACAAGATTGCCATCTCAAACAACAAGTTCCAGATGGCAAGTGGACAAGGAAGCCATTGGCTTATCGAGAGTCCAACAATTTTCTCATCTATGTGTAGCCCGCCCTTATCAGATATCTGTCAATTCTATTTTTAAACATATTCACACTACTAGCATTAACACAATCATTTGGCAGTTTGTTCCATTCATTTATCACCCTCTGTGAGAAAGAGTACTTTCTCATGTCCAACCTACACTGCTCCTTAACTAATGCTGCTTTGTGTCCTCTGGTTCTACTGCCTTCTTTACGTTTGAAGAACATATTCCTATCAACATCCTCATAACCGTTCACTATTTTAAACACTTCTATTTGGTCTCCTCTTAGTCTCCTGGTCTCCAGTGTTGTCAAACCACATTGTAATAAGCGACTTTCGTAACTAAGGTCTCTTAATTCTGGAATCATCTTAGTTGCTCTTCGTTGTATTCTTTCTAGCTTATCTATGTCTTTTTTACGATATGGCCTCCATGCTTGAATACAATATTCCAAATGTGGTCTAACTACTGCTTTGTACAGGGGTACAATTAGATGTTTCTCCTTATACGTGATAGTTCTCCTAATTAGCCCTAGAATTTGATTTCCTTTCGAAGCAGCAATCCCACATTGCTCTGAAACTTTCATGTCAGCATTAAATGTTACTCCTAAATCCTTTTCTTGTGTGGTTCTACCTAGTACAGCATCCCCCATTTTATATTCCTCGTCCATATTTCCATGTCCTATGTGTATACATTTACACTTCCCAAAATTGAATAACATTTGCCATTTTTCTGACCATTTAACTAATTTTTCTAGATCATCCTGTAAACTTTGTTTATCTGTATCATTAGTAACCTTTCTGAATACTTTTGTGTCATCTGCAAATTTGAGTACTTTGCTAGATATGTCATCCTCCAAATCATTTATATATATTAAAAACAGTATAGGGCCTAACACTGATCCCTGTGGTACCCCACTCAAAACAGATTTCCAGTTTGAAATCTTACAATCTACTATTACTCTCTGTCTTCTGTGTGTAAGCCACTTTTCTATCCAGTTGATTACATCATTGCCTATACCATGGGCTTTTAGTTTAAGTAACAATCTTTGATGTGGCACTTTATCGAAAGCTTTCTGAAAATCTAAGTAGACAACATCCACTGGTGACCCGTCATCTACCCACTTTGTAATTTCTTCTAAAAAACATAAGAGATTGGTTAGACATGACTGCTTTTAGGAATCCATGTTGAGATGTATTTATTAATTTATGTTTTATGAGGAATTCCACCATGTGGTCTCTAATTAATGTTTCGAGTAATTTACATACAACTGACGTTAAACTCACTGGTCTGTAATTTTCTGGCTTCTTCCTCGATCCCTTCTTAAATAGCGGCGTAATGTTTGCTTCTTTCCATTCTGAAGGAACTATTCCTTCTTCTAGTGACAAGTTAAATAAGTTTGCAAGTGGTGTACTAATTTGATCAACAATTTCCTTTAGCAGTTTTGGTGGTATCCCATCAACTCCAGGTGATTTATTATCTTTCATCTTCTTAATTTTCTTTGCTATCATTTCAGGAGTTACAAATAACTGCCCTAAATGTTCTGATTTATTGCCCTCAAATTTAGTCAATGGAACTGGAAGTGAGCTGATATCTTCTGTGGTAAAAACTGAGCTGAAATACTCATTCAGGACCTCTGCCATTTGGAACCCATCTGAAATTATCACTGTTGTTTTCCAGTGGTCCGACCTTATCTCGAACTTTCTGTTTACTCCTTACATAAGCATAGAAACTCTTGCTGTCATTTTTTATATTACCTGCCAATTTTTTTTCAAAGGTTCTTTTAGATTTTCTAATTTCAGTTGTAGCTAGGTTAAATGCCGCTTTGTAGTTTGTGTAGTCTTCTACATTTCCAGTGTGTTTATAGACCTTCCACAGCATCTGTTTGTGAGCAATTTTTCTAATAGCTTCTTTTGACAGGTGTTTTTTCCTGGATCTTTTCCCTTGTTTTCTTAATGGAATAAATTTCTCAATAATGCCCTCAATCTCATATTTTAAACAAGTCCAGCATTCTGTTGCTGTCTTGTTCTTCAGCAAGTTATTCCAATCTATATTTGCTAGATATGTTCTCATCACTTTATATTTGCCTTTGTTGAAGTTCCTCCTCCATCGTTTTTTATATGTATTCCCTGTTTTTACTTTTATATTAAAATGGATTTGGTTATGGTCACTTGAACCCAAAGGTTCGTGTACTTTAACATTGTCAACTAATTCATTTTGAGAAGACAAAATTAAATCTAACACATTCCCACCTCTGGTTGGTTCCAAGACATGTTGAGTAAGGAAACAATCCTGTGTTAGAAGTAGAAACTGATGGTCGTCACCTCCAGCACTCTCTAATGATTCCCATTGTATATGGCCATGGTTAAAATCATCCATTATAACACATTCTCCCTTGCTCACCTCCCTTATCGCCTTTTGTAATTTTACATCTTCCTCTTGTCCTATGTTAGGACTACGATAAACTATTCCTATTGTTAATGTTGAGTTCCTGGTAACTATGTTACACCAAATTGCTTCCACACTATCTGCTTCACTTTTCAGTGTAATTTCATATGCTTGGATAGATTCTTTAATATACAAAATTACTCCACCTCCCCTTCTTTCTCGTCTATCCTTCCTAAACATTACATAGCCTGTCAGTGCTAACTCAGCATCTACTATATCTTCATTTGCCCATGATTCTTTGATGCCTATTACATGAGGATCAATATCTGCTACCATAATGTCTAACTCGTGAAGGGGAGAAGAACGTCTTTCCACGGTCCTGTCGGTGGTTCAGTTCTCTGCATCAGCTCTGGCGGACTCAGTTGACTCAAAACTTGACATCCATGGCATGATCTGCATATTTTCTCAGCATCATTGTCCATTCTCGGCCACCAGACTTTGGTTCAGAGCTGCTGTTTCATCTTTACGATCCCTTCGTGTCCTTCATGAGCAAGGTGTAGGACATCATCTCGAAGTCTTCGTTGTATTACAATCCTTGTCCCACGTAACACCAGCTTCCCAAGAACACAGAG
This sequence comes from Lamellibrachia columna, assembly GCA_963662155.1. Taxonomy (NCBI): domain Eukaryota; kingdom Metazoa; phylum Annelida; class Polychaeta; order Sabellida; family Siboglinidae; genus Lamellibrachia; species Lamellibrachia columna. The sequence continues at coordinate 54,289,999 of OY759270.1, read as the reverse complement.
TGTATTCTTCACACACGTGTAGTATGGCATCTTGCACTCATGCCAGTTCCCGTGTTGTATGTAGTGTCTCACACTGGTCAGCTCTGCGTCTTCTTCTGGTGCAATTTCTACGTCACGTGCTGTGAGAGCAACTGGTGTGTTTTCCTCAGCAATCATCCGCACCACCTCAATTTCTTCTCCCCTCTTGTCTTTTGGTGTCGTCTGATTTAGTCGTGAGAGCGCATCAGCAATGTTTGTTTTCCCTGGCCGGTAGATCACCTTGTACTGGTACCCTTGAAGACGAAGCACCCATCTTTCTATCCTCGCAGATGGCTTCGATGTTCTGCCGTAGATGCATTCCAACGGTTTGTGGTCCGTCTCCAGTTCGAATTCACGTCCATACACATATAGGTGAAATCTTTCACACGCCCACACGAGTGCCAACGCCTCTTTCTCCGTTTGGGAGTATCTCCGCTCTACTGCTGTGAGGTTCCTGGACGCGTATGCCACAACTCTCCATTGTCCCTCCTGGAGCTGTGTCAGAACTGCTCCGAGTCCTGTTGGTCCTGCATCTGCTACAACGCGTGTTTTGCAGTCATTCTTGAAGTAAGCCAGCGTCTCCGCGCTTGTCATGAGCTTCTTCAGCTCTCTTAATGCTTCTTCTTGGTCCTCTTCCCATGTGAACTTCTGATCCTTTCTGGTGAGGATTCTTAGTGGTTTGGCCACCTCTGTTGCACAAGTCCGAGAAATGATCTAATTTCTGATGCATTCTTTGGGCTTTGTGCGTTTACGATCGCATCTATCTTCTCTTCACTTGGCGTGATCCCCTGTTTCCCCAGATCATGGCCGTAAAATGTCAGTCGAGGTAATCTGAACTTGCATTTACCGCCGTTCAGTGTTAAGCCACACTCCTTGAGACGATTCAGCATGGCAAACAAGTTCTTGTCGTGTTCATTGACGCCTCGTCCATGTACGATCACGTCGTCTGCTATGTTTGCTGCTCCCTTGCAGTCTCGCAGTACATCCTTCACGATCTTCTGATAGTTCTCAGGTGCTGAGGCAATGCCAAACATTAGTCTGCGATACCTGTACAATCCTCGGTGTATCACGAATGTAGTTATTTCCCGTGACTCCTCTGCCAGCTCCACTTGGTGGAATCCCCATTTGAGATCTAGCTTGCTGAACACCGTCGACCCACTTAAGTCTTGGAGAACTTCCTCAATGGTTGGAATAGGATGTCTCTCTCTCTCTCTCTCTCTCTCTCTCTCTCTCTCTCTCTCTCTCTCTCTCTCTCTCTCTCTCTCTCTCTCTCACACAATTGCTTCGTTGGCTCTTTGCATGTCTACACAGATACGTATGTCGCCATCTGGTTTGGGTACTACTACAAGAGGTGATAACCACGTCGTTGGTGTGTTTGAAACTTCTTCAATGATCTCTTTCTCCAGTAGCTCATCCAGTTTCTTCTCTACTTTCTCTCGTAGACCGAATGGCAAACGACGTACTGGTTGCGCGATTGGTTGTACGGTTTTGTCGACGTGTAACTTCAGTTGGTAATTCTTGAGTTTTCCCACGCCGGCAAATACGTCTGCGAACTTCCGGCGTATGTCAGCATCAGTCCCCTCTTATGTGACGGAGTATGTGTGTGGGTGTTCGAGGGGTCCAACCCTCAACACATCTAGCTTTTCAGCTGTACGTCTTCCGAGTAGTGTTTTACCGGTCCCTTTTATGACAATGAATTCTCCTTCACACTTCCTGTCATTATTTCACACTCAATCTCTCAGGGGACATTGAAGTGTTTATTTTTGACACTACTAATGTTTGGACCGTATCGTGGGGAAAATTGGACATTTCACTACAAACAGATGTTGTCGTTTTGGAAACTGCAGCCATGGGGAATTTCGAGGACCAAATTTATCGAGATATTTTCATTAAATTGATATCTACAAGATAATTATTCAAACCTAGACATCGTTCAAACCCAATGTAGCAACTCTTTTGTGAAAGTATAGTTGGCTCTGAAAAAAAGCCGTTTTGTGTCTTCTGGCGACTGCTGAGCGAAGTTCACTGCTAGTATACATTTGTTCATGGGTATTGGTCGCGAATGCACATTAGCAGTGACGAGAGACGTCGTTGGCGGTACCTGTGCTACTGCATCCACAGGAACTCTTGCAAGTAAATGACGAACAGAGGTCGCGCCGTGCCGAACTGTCTCCGGAGTTTCCTCTTTGCTCTCATCCACATGTTTTCTACATTCTGAGTATGGACCTCGGTGAGTGTTGCGCAGCAGTCGTCGGCGAGCCAGCCACTCAACCAGAAGCTTGATGTTGTCCTGGAGCATCAAGCCGAGCTGGAGCGGACCCAACTCCTCCACTGACATCGCATGAACCGTCAAAATCATATTCGGCGGCACAATATGCGTAACGTTCGCTGGTCGACCGGCCATCGTGGAAGTGACGAATCTCTCTGTATCTCGCTCTCTGTCTCTCGTACTTGTAGGTTCGCGGATCGCAGTCGACAACTATATCTGAAATTATAACGCCGACGTAATTGATATACTCGTTGCTTTGCGCGCTACACAGCTCCCGCCGAATTAGCGCGGTCACATGTTCTCATTCCCGCGCACCGTTTTGGAGTCTTTTCGCAAACACGTGTGCGTGCTGAATGCGATATCGCGTTCCCGCCTGTGCTACTGTGAAGTCAGCAGCAGCACAGGAACCGCCAACGACGTCTCTCGTCACTGCTAGTGTGCATTCGCGACCAATACCCATGAACAAATGTATGCTAACAGTGAACTTCGCTCAGCAGTCGCCAGAAGACACAAAACGGCTCTTTTTAGAGCCAACAACACTTTCACAAAAGAGTTTCGACATTGGGTGTGAACGATGTCTAGGTTTGAATAATTCTCTTGTCGATATCAATTTAACGAAAATATCTAGATAAATTTGGTCCTTGAAATTCACCATGGCTGCAGTTTCCAAAACGACATCTTTTTGTAGTGAAACGTACAATTGTCCTCATGATACAGTCCAAACATTAGTAATGTAAAAAATAAACACTTCAATGTCCCCTGAAGAATTAGTTATTACTGAATTGTATGATTTGGGCAAACAAGACACTTGTTTATGTGTAAGAGTTAAAGATATTTGCACGATCTGTGAACTTTGAATTATTTTTTTTATATATTATGTGCGATGTCTGTTTTTTTATTTTTTCAAAATTAAATTGAACTCTATTTTTTTCTTCTTAGACTGCGTACAAGATATTTGTCAGTGAAATCGCCTTTCCGTTTCTGGTGCCACCGTGGTTTTGTTACAGCACTTTTCGGATGATCGCCATATTAACAACACCGGCTATTGCCGGTATAGCGTTGTTTTGGGCACTAAAAGTGCGTTCAAACACAATATTTTTTTTACAAATATATGTCCATTTTGTACCTGATCCAATGGGGAGTGATGCAAAGAACACACTAGCATCGAAAAAATTAGGTAAAAATGTCATTTAATAGCGTTAATAATTTCGGCCAGGTTAATGCACCGTTACCTGAATTTTATTCGCCCGACAACATTTCAAGTCACCTCGAATGGGCGACTTGATTTCCGAAGCCCTGTGTACCTGTAAATTTACATGTTAAAAAATTATGTTCGTTATCTGTTCTATGCTTGCTTCTCGTGTACATTGTGACTTGATATCAACCACATTTGTTTTTCAGAATCGAGTGCAATGTCTGTTGCAGTGGTCGGGGCAATGTTTCTCTGATCGGCAGGCTTGGAAGCCATGCGTCTCTTGCAGGCTGACAATGTAACTGTAATGTTTTGGTTAGCGCTCTTGGAAATAGTCCATTTTCTCTATCTTGTTGAATATGTTGCAGTAACTGTAAATTAATAAACAAACATGATGACAGGTGATGTAAGAACTGTTTTTGTTAGGCATGATGGCATTTGCAAGAAACTGATTTTTACTTCCACACGCTGCACTGTAAACAAAGTTTCAATGTAAATAGCTAAAATACTGAACTTTAATATAAAGTTATTGAAAATACTGTATATGAATGCATATGTGAAACATAATGTACACATAATGCTTTTATTATGCATTGTGTTAATAGTTGTGTATTTCAACACAATAAACATCACATTTCAAATATGTTTCATCTGTAAACAATGTTTCTTTCTGTAGTGTAAACTGGCATTTCAAACATAATTTGTATATCACTAAAAAAATTAACATTACCTAGTTTTCTTTATAAACCACTAAAATAAGTACAAACAAAAGCGTTATTTGTGCTGTTATGGAATCTCAATATGTCACAGAATACACTATTATTGTGTCTAACAACAATATGTACAAGCTATGCTTACACAGTGTGCCCTTTGCGGTGTGTCAGGGGGAAATATTTGTGCTTCTGGTAGTCGATTGCTGCCACGAAGTTTCATGCCTGGTATACTGGGAAGCTGCAATAGTTCATTTTAATTGTTGTTTCATAAGCATGATCCAATGGCCAACCCCATCATACTGTATACTCTACAGGCTTGCATGAATGTTTACAACTGTTAACAAAACAAAGTGGAAATAGGCAGTCAACTGCACTAATTTTAACAAACCGTACAAATAATGATTAAATCAAACGATTACAATGACTCGTTGTCAGACCCTTAGCCAGGGATCCGTCTGCCCGTCTTGAAGATGGGCAAACGTCTTAAGACGACGGGTACAATAAAAATAAAAGATGGGTTTTTCTTTTTACAAGACGAGATTTTTTCATAAAATTGTTTGAACTATCTTGGTGAATCTTAGCGCACGCGGTCGTGATTCGATGAATGTTGTCGGCGGCCGAATAACGAAACGTAAATCGCTTGGCTGCATACATCATGGGTCTGTGCGTATTGTTACGGTTTGGTCGCTGTCACAAAGTTCGGTGTAAAACTCTTCTATTCGTTCTAAGATCTTATCCTGGTCTTGGATTTCTCTGCCCTGATTGTCTAGTGTTATCAGTCTACGTTGGCCTAGAATATGTGTTCTTCTCACCTTGTTCAAGCTCTTTGATGTCTCTATTGTTTTTCGTATGGTGTCTAGGTTGTATTTTCTGATGTCTTCTTTCGCTTTCTTTTTGAGGGTCTTGCATATCTCTGTGTACTCTATGCAGTCCCTAGCGGTGTTCTTTACCATTTCTCTATGTTTTTTCATTAGTGCTCTTGTTTGAGTTGATAATCTAGACTTGTCCCGTTTGGTGTTTTGTTTGGCTATGCTTGTCGCCATCTGTTGGATCATTTCTGATTTTGTTTTCATTTAGAGTGTTGATATCATCCAGTTCTTGTAGAGCAGTGTTTGAAAAATAAAGCCTTTAGGGATATTATGATTGCAGACGGTAAAATATTGATTCGCCCGACGGACCATTGATTTCTGATTTTTATTCGCCCGACTGCATTTCAAGTCGCCTCGGCGACGGACGGACGACTTGATTTCCGAAGCCCTGGTTTCCACTTCCATGTTCCAGTGCTTGTAACGATCCATAACTACACGTCAACATGATGTATGCAGCCAAGCGATTTACGTTGAGATATTAGTACATTGTTTGTACCACAATCATGGAATATCTGTGTATCAGAAGCATTTGTAGAAGACTGCTTCCGTGGAAGCCGTTCGCGTTTATAACAACCATTATTAGCGCAGTTGATTTATTTTCAATGGCAAGCCAATGCTGGTTGATGTGATGACAGCTATTATTGACCCATTTGATTTTTGCACTATTATGCCAGTGCAAGTTAAACAAATGACAGCCATTATTGGACGAATTATGTTTTTTCAACGGCAGGCCCAGTCCGGTTTAATCATTGGCCCAATCGAGTCTTAAGCTGCGCAGCGAGGTTGGCGTTATCACCTGCACAAAATCAAATGCTTGACACTAAAAGTAAAGCAATACAACAAATAAAAATAGAATATATAGCACTCAGTAATACAACTGGTTTTTAAAGTAATACATTGAAACATTACTTCTTCGATAAAACAGCAATCATCCAGATTCAGTATTGCCTATTGGACGAAAAACAATATGAATTTACTAGACTGAGCACAGCCTAATCGTTCGTGCCTGCTATTTGAGTTGAGGAACCTGGAAACTGTAGGGCCTACACGCCGATTATATATGTGAACCAGAGCCCGAGTCAGACATCTACCGCGTTCGCGCTTGGCCACTGCAGAGTGCGGAGGGTGACAATATAGTAGTGTCTCTGTTACTAGCGGCAGGCACATCAACATTGTGAATCTCCACCAACGTAACAAAGGATGCTGACTCGGACTGTTCAGGGACAATCGCAGGAACGCTGCTTTTATTCACGTTTACGAAAAAGGCATCTTATATTCAATGGATAGGCACTGAGAAAGGCCATAGGAACACATTTCCCAACCAATGACGTACACGATTACAATAAATAGGGATCAACCGCAGTATAATTATTTTCCAACGATGTCAAGTTTAAAAATATATAGTCTTATAGATCGGAGGTATTCGCTATTCGGCCGCCGACCACATTCAACATTGTAAAAAGAAAAGCCCATCTTTTATTTTTATTGTACCCATCGTCTTAAGACGTTTGCCCATCTTCAAGACGGGCAGACGGGCAGACGGGCAGACGGGCAGACGGGCAGACGGGTCCCTGGCTAAGGGCCTGACAACGAGTCATTGTAATCGTTTGATTTAATCATTATTTGTACGGTTTGTTAAAATTAGTGCAATTGACTGCCTATTTCCACTTTGTTTTGTTAACAGTTGTAAACATCCATGCAAGCTTGTAGAATATACAGTATGATGGGGTTGACCATTGGATCATGCATATGAAACAACAATTAAAATGAACTATTGGAGCTTCCCAGTATACCAGGCATGAAACTTCGTGGCAGCAATCGACTACCAGAAGCACAAATATTTCCCCCTGACACACCGCAAAGGGCACACTGTGTAAGCATAGCTTGTACATATTGTTGTTAGACACAATAATAGTGTATTCTGTGACATATTGAGATTCCATAACAGCACAAATAACGCTTTTGTTTGTACTTATTTTAGTGGTTTATAAATCAAGTCGCCCATTCGAGGTGACTTGAAATGTTGTCGGGCGAATAAAATTCAGGTAACGGTGCATTAACCTGGCCGAAATTATTAACGCTTTAAAATGACATTTTTACCTAATTTTTTCGATGCTAGTGTGTTCTTTGCATCACTCCCCATTGGATCAGGTACAAAATGGACGTATATTTGTAAAAAAAATATTGTGTTTGAACGCACTTTTAGTGCCCAAAACAACGCTATACCGGCAATAGCCGGTGTTGTTAATATGGCGATCATCCGAAATGTGCTGTAACAAAACCACGGTGGCACCAGAAACGGAAAGGCGATTTCACTGACAAATATCTTGTACGCAGTCTAAGAAGAAAAAATAGAGTTCAATTTAATAAAAAAAAAAAAAATCCAAAAACAAAGACATCGCACATAATATATAAATAAATAATTAAAAGTTCACAGATCGTGCAAATATCTATAACTCTTACACATAAACAAGTGTCATGTTTGCCCAAATCACACAATTCAGTAATAACTCATTCTTCAGGGGACATTGAAGTGTTTATTTTTTACATTACTAATGTTTGGACTGTATCATGAGGACAATTGTACGTTTCACTACAAAAAGATGTCGTTTTGGAAACTGCAGCCATGGTGAATTTCAAGGACCAAATTTATCTAGATATTTTCGTTAAATTGATATCGACAAGAGAATTATTCAAACCTAGACATCGTTCACACCCAATGTCGAAACTCTTTTGTGAAAGTGTTGTTGGCTCTAAAAAGAGCCGTTTTGTGTCTTCTGGCGACTGCTGAGCGAAGTTCACTGTTAGTATACATTTGTTCATGGGTATTGGTCGCGAATGCACACTAGCAGTGACGAGAGACGTCGTTGGCGGTTCCTGTGCTGCTGCTGACTTCACAGTAGCACAGGCGGGAACGCGATATCGCATTCGGCACGCACACGTGTTTGCGAAAAGACTCCAAAACGGTGCGCGGGTATGAGAACATGTGACCGCGCTAATTCGGCGGGAGCTGTGTAGCGCGCAAAGCAACGAGTATATCAATTACGTCGGCGTTATAATTTCAGATAGAGTTGTCGACTGCGATCCGCGAACCTACAAGTACGAGAGACAGAGAGCGAGATACAGAGAGATTCGTCACTTCCACGATGGCCGGTCGACCAGCGAACGTTACGCACATTGTGCCGCCGAATACGATGTTGACGGTTCATGCGATGTCAGTGGAGGAGTTGGGTTCGCTCCAGCTCGGCTTGATGCTCCAGGACAACATCAAGCTTCTGGTTGAGTGGCTGGCTCGCCGACGACTGCTGCGCAACACTCACCAGTGTATTCGTTGCGGGATCGCCTGCACTCTCGTCGCGCAGCGAGATGTCAAAGATGGGTTCCGATGGAAGTGTCGACTTTGCGGAGATAGGCGGAACATTCGGCTCCACTCTTTCTTCAAGAGTAACTTTCCACTCGGGAAACTTGTGTGACTGTTGTTCAGCTGGGTTACGGAGATCGCCATGCAGGACGTGACGTGGCACTTGAACATCTCGAAACACACGGTCATCGACTGGTACAATTGTGTGCGTGATGTGTGCGCCATCGACGTAAGGAACCACCCGCAGCCACTTGGTGGTTTCGACAACAATGGAAGCCCGATTGTTGTCGAAATCGACGAAAGCTACTTCTACCATCGGAAGTATCACCGCGGTAGAGTTTACATCGGTGAATGGGTTTTCGGCGCAGTATAGAGAGAGCGGCCTCTGCATGATGCAAGTGGTGCCGAACTGTGGCTACTACCCGGCACCCACATCATGTCGGATGGGTGGCCGGCATACCATAACCTGGACCAACTCAATGGCAGGTGGTGCCGAACTGTGGCTACTACCCGGCACCCACATCATGTCGGATGGGTGGCCGGCATACCATAACCTGGACCAACTCAATGGCAGGTGGTGCCGAACTGTGGCTACTACCCGGCACCCACATCATGTCGGATGGGTGGCCGGCATACCATAACCTGGACCAACTCAATGGCAGGTGGTGCCGAACTGTGGCTACTACCCGGCACCCACATCATGTCGGATGGGTGGCCGGCATACCATAACCTGGACCAACTCAATGGCAGGTGGTGCCGAACTGTGGCTACTACCCGGCACCCACATCATGTCGGATGGGTGGCCGGCATACCATAACCTGGACCAACTCAATGGCAGGTGGTGCCGAACTGTGGCTACTACCCGGCACCCACATCATGTCGGATGGGTGGCCGGCATACCATAACCTGGACCAACTCAATGGCAGGTGGTGCCGAACTGTGGCTACTACCCGGCACCCACATCATGTCGGATGGGTGGCCGGCATACCATAACCTGGACCAACTCAATGGCAGGTGGTGCCGAACTGTGGCTACTACCCGGCACCCACATCATGTCGGATGGGTGGTCGGCATACCATAACCTGGACCAACTCAATGGCGGCGTCTATCTCCACGACGTGGTGATCCACGAGCAGAAGTTCGATTGATCTTCTACATCCCGAGATCCATACTCAGAATGCAGAAAACATGTGGATGAGAGCAAAGAGGAAACTCCGGAAACAGTTCGGCCCGGCGCGACCTCTGTTTGTCACGTACCTGGAAGACTTCCTGTGGATGCAGCAGCACAGGAACCGCCAACGACGTCTCTCGTCACTGCTAATGTGCATTCGCGACCTATACCCATGAACAAATGTATACTAAGAGTGAACTTAGCCCAGCAGTCGCCAGAAGACACAAAACGGCTTTTTTCAGAGCCAACTACACTTCCACAAAAGAGTTGCTACATTGGGTTTGAACGATGTCTAGGTTTGAATAATGATCTTGTAGATATCAATTTAACGAAAATATCTCGATAAATTTGGTCCTCGAAATTCACCATGGCTGCAGTTTCCAAAACGACAACATCTTTTTGTAGTTAAATGTCAAATTTTCCTCATGATACGGTCCGAACATTAGTAATGTCAAAAATAAACATTTCAATGTCCCCTGAAGAATGAGTTATTACTGAATTGTTTGATTTGGGCAAACAAGACACTTGTTTATTTGTAAGAGTTATAGATATTTGCACGATCTGTGAACTTTTAATTATTTATTTATATATTATGTGCGATGTCTTTGTTTTTTGATTTTTTTTTTTATAATTAAATTGAACTCTATTTTTTTCTTCTTAGACTGCGTACAAGATATTTGTCAGTGAAATCGCCTTTCCGTTTCTGGTGCCACCGTGGTTTTGTTACAGCACATTTCGGATGATTTCAAGATATTTGCACGAACTGTGAACTTTTAATTATTTTTTTATATATGTGCGGTCTTCGTTTTTTTACATTACATTTTTGTCGAGATATTTTTCGGTGGATTTTTTTTTATTTTCAAAATAAATATTTGTTTTCTTCTTAAACTGCGTACAAAATATTTGTCAGTGAAATCACCTGTCCGGTTCGATATTTTGGGGCTTTTTAACATTGTCGATTTTTTGAGTTTTTCGTATCATTAAATTGCACTTTTTCTTAAATTTTTCGTATTTTCTTATACTGCGGTACGAAATATTTGACAGTGAAATCGCCTTTCCGGTTCTGGTGCCACCGGCACCGTGATATTGTTACAACACATTTCGGATGACCGCCATATTAACAACACCGACTATTGCCGGCGCCGTTATAGCGTTGTTTTGGGCACTAAAAGTGCGCTCAAACACAATATTTTTTTTACAAATATACGTCCATTTTGTACCTGATCCGATAGGGAGTACTGCAAAGAACACATTAGCATCGAAAAAATTAGGTAAAAATGTCATTTAATAGCGCTAATAATTTCGGCCAGATTTATGCACAAAATTCAGAAATCACTAGTCCGTCGGGCGAATAAAATTGTTACCGTCTGCAATCATAATATCCCTTTATATTTTTAACACTCCGACCGCCGAGCGTTGCATCATCTGCAATGTTCAATTTACCGCCGCCATGTTTCTTGTTTTGAAGCAGAAACTAAGCTGGCGCCACCTTGCAGAATTCGTAGAACTAATTCATAGTGTGTGCTTTTAGCCGCAAGGTGGCACCACATTTCTATCATTACTGGCGGCTTTCGCCAGATTATGTTATAGGGGTAAGACCACAGTTGACCTTCCTGTTTATTGTTTCACACGAATGTAGGGCATATTAAATTGCGATATGTGAATTTAAACAATTCATATGATGTGACATGAATGCAGTTGAGCAGGCATATTGAACTGAGGATGAAATTATTAGTTTATTATAACAAATTTCTTATAATTTTTATAATTTGCAATTCCGATAATATAATCAGGGCTCATATGTTTGAAAATAAATAAAAACAGTTGCTAATTAACCTGCCCCATGTTGTGTGTGTTTGACTTAGAATATTGTCGGTGTCAGGCTGAATAATAATATATTATTATATATATTTTATTGATTTCATCTAGTCAACAAAATCATTACTGGTTAAACGCCGCTACTATTTAAACTGTTTAACCATCTCCTTTAGGAAGTGTCCTATAATCTATATCTACTAAATATAAAAAATTTCAAATAAATGTGCATTTTACTTTTTTTTCTATAACGTTTCATGTGCGCGAGCTGATATTTTGCGCAAATTGATGCTTAATATGAATATTGTTCATTATTATGTTCAAATAGCATGAAAGAGCTATTGGTGAGCTGAAAGCAGACAATAAGCAATTCTTGGTATAATACTTTGTAAGTCTTGGGCAAAAGGAAATGAAGGTATCCAAACCTAACCTTAGTTAACCCCATATCTAGTTAACCCCACACCTAGCTAACCCCATCCCTAGATAACCCTTAACTTCTAACCCAGAAGTGGTTTACAGAAGACAGCCATTCCCATAGGCACAGATTGATAGGATTGGTGAACAGTTTGCTTGGAAAAGGCATACAACAGTAGCAATCACGAATAGCATGGTACAGATCAGATGCCAAAATGTAAATTTGGTCAAAATTAGGGGGTATGACACTACTATGTGAGGGGCAGGTAGCCATTTGGTACTAGAACATTCATTTGTGATATATGTTATGTGGCCCAGTGCATTGGTAACATTGTATAACAAATTTGGAAAGAATAGTTGCATATTGGTTGTGTCACAGCCACTGGAAGCATTGTGTAGATCAGCATTTTCAAATCTGGCTGCAACGGGTATCTGGTCATGTGATACCCCTTTATGGTGGTGTATCCAAATCAAGCCATTCGCCTTGTATCTCATCAACTAGAAGCATGGAAGCAGTCATATAAACAATAAAATTTGACAAGTCTGACTCATTGGAATTTACCCGAAATCCTGTTTAATGTGACAAATTGTCAATTTTCTGAGAAATTTACGCGTTTGGTTAAAAATCAAGCAATTATATCAATATTAATTTGAAAATAAACTCACTGGTATATTGAAAGAGACAATAAGCAGGCTTCATTGGTTCACAATGATCTAGAAATCTAGTGTACATGATCTATGATTTATCAAGTGTCAAAATTTACCTACAATTAAATTATGTGACCGGTTTTGAGCTAATATTATGGGCAAGGAATTGTTTAGACTTGGCCGTCAAACAAATAATAATTATGTGACAAGCTGGAGTGTTCCATAATATTTCTACATATACATCGTGTCGCAACTTGGTAGAAAATTGGGCACTTTCTCAAAAAAACTTCTCCATTTGGGGTAAGACATAGTTGACCTTCCTATTTATTGTTTCACACGAATGTAGGGCATATTAAATTGCGATATGTGAATTTAAACAATTCATATGATTTGACATAAGTGCAATTGAGCAGGCATATTCACAAGTTTGTTTGTAGAAGCTATTGGCTGTGAAATAGTGCATTTTTTTAGATTTTAACAGGCGGAGGGATTTATGGGAATTTTTCTGCTATGGGCCATGTGGGCACATGAATACCTGTCTATTTTTGTCAAAATTGATGGGCATCACACGTCGAGGCGTTTTAAAAGAGCTGGAGTTATGTGATTTTGACAAAACTTGGTCAGCTCGTCAATGAGGTGATGGCAGTTGCTGTGAAAATGTTCTGAATTTTTGATGGTCACGTTTTCTTATAATCAGACATAATGTTAACACAGCCACCAACGCAATTCTCTACTTTGGTCTGCCCCCATAGGGTTCAGCCTAATGTTACGTTTCCCATTGGCGACCATGTTAACATTTTGCATGATTATAAGAAAACGGGATCATCAAATATTCTGAAACTTCTTACCTGCCGTTGTCATCATCTCATTGACATGCTGATCGAGTTTAGTCAAAGTCTCTTACTTCTAACTCATTTAAAATGCCTGAATGTGCCATACCCATCAATGTTTGCCAATTTCTGCATGAATTACTATGCACACGTGCCTTGTGGCGAAAAAATTGCCAAAAACCCTTCTGCCTATTGAAATCGTCTAAAAATCAACAGTTACACTGTCAACATGTTCTACCAGCAAACTTGTCAAGGTGCCTGGCTCAAATGCAGTCATGTCAGATAATATGGGTTTTTGAAAATTACACATATCGAAAATTATTGTGCCCTACATTCGTGTGTAACTCACCAGGAAATCTAAGTGAGGCATGATCCCTATATTCATTCAAGTGCCAAGAAAATACAGTGAGTGGCCAAGTATTACATTCAGTTCTAATCAGTGATCTAGTCTAGTCACTAGTCAGGATGAAAACCAGGTGTTACATGTAAAAACAGTCGTTTTTGTATTATTCTGAAAGTATGGTTGTGGACATGGATTGAGGAAGATTTAAAAAAAATGTGAATGAAAGTATTCGGGCTAATGAAAATTCCTGCAGGCTAATAAATTTCATAGTCCACTAGCCCAGCGCCACGGGCTAATAGACTTTTTTGATTCAGCAGGCCTGGATATCTGTTTTTGTAATACCAAAACAAAATAAAAAGAAAACAGTTTTTGACATCTAAAAGCCATGTACATTGTAGTTGGAACTTTTTCAAGGGTACTTTATAATGTGTGAATACCTTCAAGTTTGATTAACTTAATCTATGAACTTTGAACCAAGTGTACTGTCCATTTACACTATGGAATGTTTAATTTGTCACACACAACAGTTAGGTTACCTGTTCCCAGCTTTCCGTAACAAATATATAATTTCAGATAATTATGTTGCATACAATATAAATATTATACATATATGAAAGGGTGTGGCAGGAAATAGAAGGTTGGTACTAAAAATTGATGGGAGGTTGGCCTCACAAATAGATGGGATTGGTGGGAGGTGAAACACTCAATACCCCCCATATATTATCTAATTGTATATATCTTACAGGTCGACGGTTGATGGATTTTGTCAGGCTGCATATTGCAGCACAGTTGCTCAACTTCGCTGCCTATTTCACAACAATGGTTGCACGAGCACCAACTTGGTGAAGTAACACTTCCCACTGGCCTTGGACTATTTGTCATGATGTGAAACACAAGGCTTGGCTCCCTTACTTCCATCTGTAGAAACAGCCCCTTTGCCTGTTGTTCAGTCTGGTCTTTAATGGCTGCCTGGAAGGATTAAAAAAAGGCACTTTTGAATTAGTATGTTATATATGGGACACAAAATGTTATATACAGGATGGGACACAAAGTGCCACAGTTTCCAATTCAAATGTGTTGTTTAAATTGTGTGTGATTTAATGTTAATGTAATTATTCTTGGCTAAAAACAAATTTGGTGAAATATATACACAAACATGTGCATGCATGCGTGTATCTATGTGTATTTCAACAAGTTTGTTTTTAATAATAACATTAGCATTAAATCACACACGATTTAAGCTACATATCTGAATACAAGTAGCAATGGAAACTGGCATTATATATATATATATATATATATATATATATATATACATACATATATATATATATATATATATATATATATATATATATATATATATATATATATATATATATATATATATATATATATATATATATATATATATATATATATATATATATATATATTGGAGTATAAATTGTAATAATAAAATAATAAATGCAAATAAAAATGATCACATCAGTGTATCATAAAAAAGCTACTCTAATAAGATTTGTCTTTAAAATGTTATACTGCATAATACATATTTTTGTGTTATTAGGTGATGTTGTTATCCTGTATTACATACATGTGGTGATATCAAGCACTGGCAAATGGTAGCATATATATTATAAATTAGAAGAAGAATAAATAAATAAATGTACACACAAGAAGCCAGATGTGGTGGAAGATATTACTATCCAGCTAGAGTGCCGTATCCCCGTTCAACATATGCCTTTATTGATGAGACAAAAGTTATTTATTTTGAATGCAAGATGGAATTATATTCCAGATAAGAGGACCTTTACATAACAAACTGTTTAGTGACCTTGCAGTAGAGCTGGTGATAGGACATAATTATATGTGAGGTTTGTCTTTGTTTTGGTGAATTAAAAATTGTCACAAAGAATATGGTAGGCTCCTATAGAAATAATTGTACATGCATTTTGCAACTTCAGTTTGTAAAGAAGGGGTGAGAGTGAGAGATTATTTCCAGTTTCCCTGAAAATAGATGGTAGCAATTTGGATATTGCACACAACAATGAAATGTTGGATATTGTACTGTAACACAACAATGAAATGTTGGATATTGTGCTGTAACACAACAATGAAATGTTGGATATTGTGCTGTAACACAACAATGAAATATTGGATATTGTACACAACACAACAATGAAATGTTGGATATTGTACTGTAACACATCAATGAAATGTTGGATACTATACACAACACAACAATGAAATGCAGGTTGCAGAAATTACCTTGGGAAATAAAAAAGTTTGTTTTCCCATTTGTTTGCATTCAATATACCCATTACCCTTCTCTCTGTCATTCTAAAATTTTAGATAATCTGTACCAATGTGTCTAAATATTCAATAGATTTCAGAATTGTGCCTTGTAAACTTACATAAAGTTAGAGGCACCTGAAAACAGGTCAAAATAATGGGTGTAATTTTGGATGCTTACCCCTTGTTCACATCATTAGGCATTACACACACAATTTACATGTAGATGCTTTGTTTTTGCTGAAGTACTCAAGTATAGCCACTTAGTCTTAGTCATTGGTTAAAATTTAAGTAAATCCTGAGACATCAAAATGTGTTGCTTTGACATGGAATTAATGATCCATATACATGTATAATTTTATATATCTCAAAAAAATTAAATGTGCTGTTTTATTAACTTTTATTTCATCATGGTTATACATGGAACAATTGCCAGTCATATTCTGTGAAATGTGAACCATAATGCAAAGTTTGAATCTACTCAAAATCAGATGATGCCAATGACAATAATATATGTGAACGGCTTAACAAATAGATGTATACATGAAATGTAGACCTGCATCTATACTAGTACTGATATTGGATGATTAAATGTAGGCCCTAGCCCTGGCCTAGGTCAGCAGGATGTCAATAAACAAGTTGTCGGTATGCGCTCGTCGATCCCTTGATCACGTGATATGCATTTCATTAATGTTCGGCAAAGCAAGCTTTTCATAGCTCCGCTCCTGTGGTTTTGCACCATGAACATTATTCGGTCCGAAACAGTCAAAATGTAAACATGTATCTGGCTTATTAAACGCATTGTTGCGGGCAGTACGTTTTAACAATTTTATTCTAGTACCAAGAACATTATATTATCACATGAGCAACAGATCATATACCTTTAAGAGCATTCCAATGCTTACCAGTGTCAATGTCATTGTTCAATAAAGAATGGCATTGATACTCAATTTGCCAATATTTGTTCAAAATGGTGGCCATTTTGTTTGTTACCATGGAAATGGGGGTCAATATACTTTACCCAGTAAGACCCACTCTATAGTTTGGGCTAAAAAATTGCACTAAGCAAAAAAAATCATATACACCTGGTGTATTTCACCTTCATTGTCACCACCCATCAGATTGCCAGGTCATTGTCAAAAATGATAACAGGTGTTAATTGGTTTCAATTGAGAGCTCTGTCAGCTTCTGACAGTGAACCTCTGTGACTTCGCCCCTTTCACTCACAACAGGAACAATTACAAGTGCAATTTGCATTATACACTGAGTGACTTCGTTTCCACAGCTTAAAATACCCATTTGCTTATTTGCACACACCTGTGTTGGTATGCCTCACTATTTTAAGGTAATTGAATATAATCACACAGGTTACATTTTCCGAGATACATATTTTCCTTATTGGAGTTGTAGTCGGGTAACTGGCAGTTATGAGCTACTGCATCATTATTAGAGTCAAATTATACCCTTTTGGCGTAAATAGTTTGTTAGCTAGGGCACATTATACCTTAGGGAGTGAACCTTCCCCTACATTTAGCTAGGGCACATTATACCTTAGGGAGTGAATCTTCCCCTACATTTAGCTAGGGCACATTATACCTTAGGGAGTGAATCTTCCCCTACATTTAGCTAGGGCACATTATACCTTAGGGTGTGAACCTTCCCCTACATTTAGCTAGGGCACATTATACCTTAGGGAGTGAATCTTCCCCTACATTTAGCTAGGGCACATTATACCTTAGGGTGTGAACCTTCCCCTACATTTAGCTAGGGCACATTATACCTCAGGGAGTGAACCTTCCCCTACATTTAGCTAGGGCGCATTATACCTTAGGGTGTGAACCTTCCCCTATATTTAGCTAGGGCACATCATACCTTAGGGTGTGAACCTTCCCCTACATTTAGCTAGGGTGCATTATACCTTAGGGTGTGAAACTTCCCCTACATTTTATAAGTTTTTTATAATAACAAAGTGTTCAATTTGTATAATAATAATAGTACAGAGTGAGAATATTTGATTTGTTTTATTCGTTACAAAATCTGTTATGTTTTAAGTTTGGTAATGTAGCATTACTGAAGAAGAAGTAAAGTTTGTTATATAGAAATCAGATACTTCAGAAGAAGAAGAAGAAGAAGCAAGAACAATTGTTTAATTTGATTAATTACAAACACTGACGTTTGTTTGATACCATAAGAAGTACATGTCGGCCAAGTACGTGCCAGCCAAGTACGTGCCAGCCAAGTACGTGCCAGCCAAGTACGTGCCAGCCAAGTACGTGCCAGCCAAGTACGTGCCAGCCAAGTACGTGCCAGCCAAGTACGTGCCAGCCAAGTACGTGCCAGCCAAGTACGTGGCAGCCAAGTACGTGCCAGCCAAGTACGTGGCAGCCAAGTATGTGCCAGCCAAGTACGTTCCAGCCAAGTACGTGCCAGCCAAGTACGTGCCAGCCAAGTACGTTCCAGCCAAGTACGTTCCAGCCAAGTACGTGCCAGCCAAGTACGTGGCAGCCAAGTACGTGCCAGCCAAGTACGTTCCAGCCAAGTACGTGCCAGCCAAGTACGTGGCAGCCAAGTACGTGCCGGCCAAGTAAGCTTAAAAAAGGACACATCAATTGAAGTAGTTTAGTATATTTGAGTGCTCTGCCTGAAAATGCCTTAAGGGTTAGTTAAGGACTGACTACACAGTGGCACGTGAATACACTGGAGGTGATGAGTACATTGACAACATTATGTGGTCAGTGGGCACTTTCACCCATCATTCTTGGACACTGGTTGGTCATCTCACCTGTCAAACCCATTCATCATGCCCAGGTTTCACGTGGCCATTGAACTTTATGGAACTCAGACGTGTGTAGTTCGGACAGACACTGATGCAATACAGTGGCTGACATTGTCCTTCCATGTGCATGAGAATAGAGATGACTAACTCCAGCTATTGCTAATCACCTCCCTCAATGAGATCTAGCAACAGTGGCGTGTCTAGGATCTCACAAAGGGGGAGACCAAGGGAGGCGAAGGGGGGGTCAAGGAGGGTCAAACCTAGTCACCCATGCTACCATGTATCGGCACAATAGAAAAATACGGTAAAAAAACAAAGAAACCAGGGGGGGCCATAGCCCAAAGTGACAACAAATGATGACTTATGTCAGCACTTACTGCAAGTAGATCACACAGAGGGCTGAATTAGCAATAACTCAAGTGAGTCACATGTATTCTTACACACAGGGACCGGCACAGTCAGCCACTAGTGGATGTACATGTGTTAGTGCATGTGTCCACCTTGTGCTTATTACGCATCGTATCATATCAATTATCATAGATCATATTTTATGTTGTTGGCTTATAGCTATTGGTTATTTCACTGCTTAGATAAAGTCAGTGAGTTTATACCTGGCTTTCAAGATATATGATTATTATTGATCAAATTAGTAGAAATTCAATCGAAATTATACCACTAATAAGGGTCATCATTAAAACATTTTGTCGGCATAATTTCATCAGTATCACTTGCATTTCATTCCAAAACAATTCAGGTCACTGCAGCAACATCTTTCATTTGTATATCCACACTCAAGGTGACACACCTAGCTCCCTTGTAATTCAGGTCACTGCAGCAACATCTTTCACCTGTAACAACACTCAAGGTGACACACCTAGCTCCCTTGTAAACAATCTCAGATAAACAACTCTTGTACTTGGAATAAAATGACTCATCACCAGAGGTAGATGATGATGAAAAATGTATATCTTATTGACTGATCCTGAGATAATGACCATATGAATATGCCAGTGTACCAGTACCAGTGTGTGTGTGTGCGTGCTTGTGTGTAACTACATCTAATTACCTTGGCCCATCATGGGCAGTGCACTAAACACTGCAGTTGTTGACAAGATTTCTATCTGTGACTATATCCACATGAAAACTAATGGAACTTACCAACAATCTCATCCTGTAATCAGATGACTAATTCATATTGATATTAAAAATGATGCGTTGCACCAAGTTGTCTAATAATAGTCACGTGCAGCCAGGTTTCCCTGTTTGAACTTATTTTGTGGGAAGACAATGACTTTCAAAAAATGGCATGTTTGAGGGAGCATCAAATGGTGTCAAATAATAATCAAATTGAGGTAAGAAAGGTAATATTTAAAGACAGGTACATGTGTTTGGGGAAGATTGGCAGATGCAGTTACATTAGGGAAACACTGACTGCATCTGTCGGCTAAAGCCAAGGGCTGAAGGCTGACACTGCGGTGGGTTTAGGCACGTTCTTCCTCAACATTGTTTTGTAAACAACAGGAAGCATGCATTCAGATTAACCATCCCCTCAGATATCGCTTCCTGTACTGCAATTTGTTGCCACTCTCTAGTGGGATTTTGTATTGGTATTTTGTCTTCCTTATTATACTGAGGTTTTTCTCACCTTGGACTTTGTTTTTCTTTTATCGTACTGTGATTTTGGCCACCCTGTGGTTTTGTCTGCCTTCTTCACCCTGCACATAGTGGCATTTAGTACACCCTTAGGGTTTGTCTTCCATATATTGAATTTTTGTTCACCAATGTACTTTTTAAGTTGTAAGGGCCATGTACTTGGATTTTGTGATTATATTTTACTTACCTGTTGGACTAACCTATTATTATCTAGAGGGGTACTATTGCAATTCTATCTTTTTAAACTGTAATACTAATAATTGTTCTAAATGTTATTCTGAATTGCAATTTGAAAAGTTTGAGTTGATTTTAAGTTTGGATTTGATTCCATGGTGTCCTCTGGTTGGATTACATGGTGTAAATACAATGTCACTAAAAAGCTAATAAAATCAACAGATTTCAATTCAACTCCATAAAACTTGTTTTTAGTAACAGTATGTAACACTATTCTTCCATTTGTCCATTTTGTATTTGTCTGAATGCCATTTTTCAAAACTATCTATGTCCCATGCATGTTTGAAGTTTTCAAAATCACACATTTGCCATTTTTCAAAGCAATATATCTGAAAGTCTGTTCAACTTACCCCAATGATATTTTGTGTACATATATTACCTGTACGCCATTCTGTGTTAAATCGAATGTGGTACTGATTGATCCATCAAATAAAAAGTTACGTAATGCTGAATATCTTTTTTGCTGAAAATCCTTGCCCGAGCCTATATATAGCCAACCCTCGTAATATCAGTGCCTCGCTTCATTTCATCTATGCTCCAATTAAAGCTGTAAGTAGGTATTCCAAAGTGGTTGTCGTAGCTGGCGAAAACTGCTGCAGAAGGCCAGTTTTGGGTGATATTCAAAAATAAATATCAAATCACTGATACCATTTTGAGCTACAAATATTACCTCGATAAAATAAATAAGCGATGTTCCGACTTTGCTTTGCTGACGATTGCATACCAACATGTTTCATCGCGTCGCGAAGGTAAGCAGGTTACTCGGATGACACTAAATGTATGCTGAGGTCAAAGCCAAAGGGGAGAAGTTCAGCCATCAATACGTGTAATTTTTTTCAAAACGAATCCCGCGTAAATCTAAGCATTGTTTTATGTGTGGCATTATACAGTTAACTGTGAGCAAGTAAGTATACAGTATAACAGATATATACCAGAGCAGTAGGACCAACTTGTCATTGACATGTAAACACAGCATTGTTATACAGCACTGGGAGGACGTCATGCACAGTAGCTGTCACCTTATTTGATTCAGATGCAAGCTCCTGCTGAAAGTGCTAGCCTTGCTGAATGAGCTGTGCCAGGCTGAGTAAGGTTCCTTTTATGGGTCCGCTCTGCATGAGTGGCCATAGCTATTCAAGCCAACTACAGGCCAGTAGGGGCTATATATAGTGACCTCACTGATCACTGGACAGGTACAAGGCTAACAGTACTGTCAGTTCAGTGTTCCTATGTGTGCTGGCTTCAACCTTCAACAGATTTTAAGGACAGCTAAGGCTAACAATTCTGTCACATCTTACAGATAGATACATGTAGGATTCTACTCATCAACAGAAGTCACCAGTACGATTCTTCGTGGCACTTGGCTGAGCAGGTACGTTTTTACTTTTATGTGGGACAATGCTACTTGCTAATGTTATTAACTCTGAATCGTGGCTAGTTTGCTGAAGACAAAAGTACAAGTCAGATGTATGTTTGTATACGAGCTTTTATAGTAAGCCAACTGATTATGTAAGAATACAATATGCATACATAATATAAAACGAAATCATCAAATTTAGGTAATTGAAAATTCACCAACTAACAGCAAAGGTGGGGGAACCGACCACACGCAGGTGGAGGACCCCACCATTCTACAAACAACAAGGGTAAAAACCTTGTGTACACATTACCTACAAAAAAGGGGAAAGCGTCAGTACCTGACCTCGCCCTAAAACCCCTGATGATGATTACGATAGCAATAATAAATCACTGTTTATTTAACTATAAAGTACGAATATTATGACAATAGATCCACACATCTGACAAGTATGCAGACATTATTTTTAACCTCCCATAACAGCCAGTCAGTAAAGCGACCCACTTAGAAATCGGAATTAAACAGGTGCAGATGGGGTAGGAGGGTGGGAAACAATTTTTTAGAAGAGAGTAAAATGTTTACCTTTGACTCTTGAAAATATTGAAAACGAGGCCGATCGTAGGATTGGATTAAATGGTCACGTTTTTTAGTCGGCCTAGAGGGTTATTTAAAAATAGGAACCTGGACGCATTGCTCACATAAACGCCGTTTGATTTTCAATCAAAAGGTGTCTTTATGTGGGACAATGCTACTTGCTAATGTTATTGACACGGAATCGTGGCTAGTTTGCTGAAGACAAAAGTACAAGTCAGATGTATGTTTGTATACGAGCTTTTATAGTAAGCCAACTGATTATGTAAGAATACAATATGCATACATAATATAAAACGAAATCATCAAATCTAGGTAATTGAAAATTCACCAACTAACAGCAAAGGTGGGGGAACCGACCACACCAGGCCAATTCTGTAATGGCCAATTTCAGAATGGCTCCCCCCACCCCACCGGATGAACAGGTACGTTTTTACTTTTAGACAAGTCCTCCTTCATCATCATCATATCAGCCCACTGAGGGCGAAGGCCTCACCAAGCTGGTACCATTTACTTCTGTCCTGTGCCGTTCTCATCCATGTCATGCCGGCAAACTTCACAATTTCATCTCTCCATCTATTTTTTGTCGCCGCTGACTTTGAGAACCTGTCATTGGTCTCCATTCTGTTGTTATCTTTGTCCACCTGTTGTCCTTACTTCTGGCAAGGTGTCCCGCCCATCTCCATTTCTTGATTTTAACTTGTTTTATGATATCCTGGATTTTAGTTTGCTCTCTGATCCATTTGCTAGTTTTTCTATCTCTCTTGGTAATTCCTAGCATACATCTTTCCATATGCTCCTTCCTGGTGTATACATTCGGGGCAACACCGGGAACAAGTCAAATAGACACTGTCCCAGACAGTTACATATATGGAAACTTGTAAAGTAGCACAATTAAACAGCTTTATATTCGTTCAAAAATTCTTGTCTAAAATATGAAATCATCGAGAACATAATTACCAAGGCGAGGAAGAGAGATATATAGATTGCACCATCAGCTGTTACTGTTTGGTTGGTAGTGTACATGGACCTGTGGTAACATTTCTAATGCTTGTAACCCTTCTTTTTTATGTATATTTTGTTTGTTTCAAGAAATAAAGAATTGTGTTGAAATGTCCAGGCATCTAAATGTCCAGGTGATATACATGTCCAGTGTCTGGGTGTCTTAGTGTGTGGGTATCTAAATACACCATGTGTATACATGTCCAGTGTCTGGGTGTCTTAATGTCTGGGTGTCTTAATGTGTGGGTGTCTAAATGTCCAGGTGATATACATGTCCAGTGTCTGGGTGTCTTAGTGTGTGGGTGTCTAAATGTCCAGGTGTATACATGTCCAGTGTATTGGTGTCTTAATGTGTGGGTGTCTAAATGTCCAGGTGTCTGGATGTCTAAATATGGGGAGCAGATGTCTAATGGTTAGAGCACCCGCCTGTCCATCGAGAGGACGGTGGTTCGATTCCACCTTCGCCGTTTCGAAGCTTTTTTGTTCACCCCTCTCTGTCTGTGTCTTTCGGAAGAAATAGTGAAAGCTGTAGGTCCCTTCTAGCTGGTGTCTATGCCAAGGGAAGTAAAAGATCCCATGCAGGGAAGAGGAAAAAAACCTGTGATGGACTCACTCTAGAGAGCAGCAAAATCTCCAAACAGATTCTGCTTAATGGATGGTGGCTGCCTAACATAAAGAAGAAAGAAGAATATCAAGTGTCTTGTTGTCTGGGTGTCTAGTACTGTCTACATGCCCAGTGTCTGGGTATCTACATGCCCAGTGTCTAGGTATCTAGTACTGTCTACATGCCCAGTGTCTGGGTGTCTACATACCCAGTGTCTGGGTGTCTAGTACTGCCTACATGCCCAGTGTCTAGGTATCTAGTACTGTCTACATGTCAATGTGTTTAAATGTCCTGTGTCTAGTTGTCTGGATGTGTACATGTCTGGGTGTTTACATGTTCCGTGCCTGGGTGTCTAAATGTCCGGGTGTCTAAATGTTGAGTGTCCAGTTGTCCGGTTACCAATGTTTGTAATGTTCATACACGCATCACCTAGATGGCGCCAACGTATGCGCCTGACTTGCAATATGTACACCCCAAATGTAACTAATGGGTATACAGCATAGCGCTAGGCCCCAATTCTAGAGATGTCACTGGACAGGTTGCTACAGTTTGCCGAAACGCTAGAACTGACAGACAGTCAAAACAGGAGAGTCCGGCAAATGGCAGCTGTCAGCAAGCTACACTGCGCCCGGCATGTCGTAAACAACCGCCTAGTCGTCAACAACAGAAACAGATACCGTCATCGCGACCCTGTTTCAACTGCGACGGCAACTGGCCACATACCGGAGGACAACTGAAATGTCCCACCCGAGGAGTTGAGTGCGCTAAATGCCACCAGTTGCATCACTTCGCTCGATAGTACAAGAGCCACACAAGCACTCGAGAAATCACGCCCGCTGCCTGGCCGACAAAGCGCTGCGAGCAACGCATAAATCACCTGGCAGAAGCCACGGACTACGACAATCCCGAGTTTGTTTATTCCATCAGTGTCGTCAGCTCGGATATCACCCTACCCCACGCTCGGGTGACAGTCGACAACCTTGAGCTAACCTGGAGCCAGCATCAACGTGATCGACGAAGAGACGTTCGCGCAGCTCCATCCGAAGCTGACTCTGTTTTGGGGGAAGACCAATGTAGTGGCGTATAAGTCAACCGCGAACATGCCTCACCTAGGCCAGTTTGAGTCTGCAAGCTGCATCTGTGTTGACACGGTACATGTCGTGAACGGGGTGTGGATGTTTACTGCGATATTCTACCACGTCACAGTTAGGACTGGTTGACGTCATCAATCAAGTCAACAGCGAGGATATCTTCAAGCACTATCCCGCACTGTTTGATGGCTCAGTCGGTGTGCTGAAAGATTACAGTTTGAATTTGCACATACGCTCCAGCGTACAGCCAGTTGCACAACCCCACTGCTGAATTCCGTTTCATGTTGAAGAAAAACTAACCGAACTGGAAAATAATGACATCATAGAGAAAGTCGATGGACCGATCGTAATGCCACCGAAACCAGACAGACCCGACGAAATTAGACTTTATGTCGACATGCGAGGTTCGGGCACAGCCATAACGCTTGAAAGACATCACTCCTACAACCAAGGAAATAATCAACGACTTGAACTCTTTTTGTGTCTTCTCAAAACTTGACCTGATTCAAGGTTATCACCAGGTCATGTTGGATGAGTCATCGCGCTACATCACAACGTTCAGCACTCACATTGGTCTACGACGCTACATCACAACGTTCAGCACTCACGTTGGTCTACGACGTTACAAACGGCTGAATTTCGGTATATCGGAAATATTCCAGAATGCAATGCGTGAAGCCCTGCATCATGAATGTTAGTGATGACATTTTCATCTATGGATGCAACTGCACCGAACACGATGAACGTCTATATGCAGTGTTGCAGCGACTGCAGGAGAAAGCACTAATGTTGAACAAACAGAAGTGCATATTCGGACAGCCGACACTCAAATATCTGGGCTACATCTTTTCCAATCGTGGAATATCGCCTGATCCAAGCAAAATGGAAGCCGTACACGAAGCAATGACAATGAGAAACGCAAGTGAAGTTCGATCACTGCTTGGTTTGGCAAATTACTGTCAACGTTTCATCCACGATTTTTCCACAATCACTGAACCAAGCGCAGACTTCCACGGACTGTTTCAGTCAGGCGTAGTGGAAGGCAGAGTTAGTTGAGCCATTTATCATTCTGTTTGATGTCTAGGGTGCAATCATATTCATAAGTCAAAATTTTTTTTTACTCACATAAACTATGATTATTAGTAGATAATTTTATACCAAGATAATATATATAACATGCATAGATAATTATATATAGCTGATTCAAATAGGGTTGGTAACTTGGCTCAACTAGCCCCGTTTCGACAATTAAGCTTATTTAATTAACTTCTCATTAATGCGCAAAGTAATGTAAATAATCTTCTTCTCTGTGCATAGTTATACCATTTGTAAGCGCACAAACAATAAATTTTGGTCACGTGCGTTGATAGTTTACACACCAGTAGACATTAATCACAATTACCAAAAGTTTCGAAAAACATCAACAAACATACTTTTAGCTCATATTCTGGCCGTTGTGACATATGTAACCTGTTATACGTCAATTGTGTTCTAATAACATGTTCAATCACTGCGTGGTACCATGTAACTGTCACTGTGTGGTACCATGTAACTGTCGCTGTGTGGTACCATGTAACTGTCGCTGCTGTAGTTTCCTGGGAAACATGGGTGGCTCAACTAACACTGCCTTCCCCTATATCTGTGATGATTGACGGATTCTCGTTCTGTCATTGAAATAGTACACTCTAGAAACGCCAACAGCATCATACCTGCTTTCAACAAAGTGTTTTCCATGCTGAGATTTTCTGAGAAACTTAAAACTGATAACGGACGGGGGGGCGACACATGTCGTTCTACTTACAGAAGGAGTAATCCGCTGGACCCCCCTCTATGGCCTAGGGGTGTCTTGAGACCCCTAAGACCCCCCATGGATCTACTGCTGATTGTGGTCAGTGACGACAACATCTACTCTCCGACAATCACAGATACACCAGCGATTCCATTAAACACGCGAGATGTCAGGGCTCATGCTGAGACAGCTCCCAGCCACACATTGTATGCTGAGCCTGAGGCGACACGCAGCAACGCATCTCCTGCTGAGACGACCCATGAACGATCATCGCGACCGAGGAAGACGCCTGCACATCTACGTGTTTATGAACTGGCAAAATAGTGCTAGATGTTTAAGAAGTGGCTAAATAGTGAACATTAATAATACGTGTGACAATCTAGTAATAATATGCAGTCACGTGTAATTATCTTGGACTTGACAGACATTGTCTGTACTAGTGACCATCTCTTTAACTAGTTAGAAATTATCTGTTCTATATTATACTAAAGACAATATAGAAGCAACTTGGGTAGGAATGTAGTGTTCTTACATGCATCACGTAGATGGCGCCAGCGTATGCCCTGGCTTACAATAAATTATGTACACCCCAAATGCAACTAATGGGTATATAGCGTAGCGGTAGGCCCCACAGCTAGACATGGATAGATTTAACAATATTTAACAAGATTGCCATCTCGAACAACAAGTTCCAGATGGCAAGTGGACAAGGAAGCCATTGGCTTATCGAGAGTCCAACAATTTTCTCATCTATGTGTAGCCCGCCCTTATCAGATATCTGTCAATTCTATTTTTAAACATATTCACACTACTAGCATTAACACAATCATTTGGCAGTTTGTTCCATTCATTTATCACCCTCTGTGAGAAAGAGTACTTTCTCATGTCCAACCTACACTGCTCCTTAACTAATGCTGCTTTGTGTCCTCTGGTTCTACTGCCTTCTTTAAGTTTGAAGAACATATTCCTATCAACATCCTCATAACCGTTCACTATTTTAAACACTTCTATTTGGTCTCCTCTTAGTCTCCTGGTCTCTAGTGTTGTCAAACCACATTGTAATAAGCGACTTTCGTAACTAAGGTCTCTTAATTCTGGAATAATTTTAGTTGCTCTTCGTTGTATTCTTTCTAGCTTATCTATGTCTTTTTTACGATATGGCCTCCATGCTTGAATACAATATTCCAAAAGCTGGTCTAACTATTGTTTTGTACAGAGGTACAATTAGATGTTTCTCCTTATACGTGATAGTTCTCCTAATTAGCCCTAGAATTTGATTTCCTTTCGAAGCAGCAATCCCACATTGCTCTGAAACTTTCATGTCAGCATTAAATGTTACTCCTAAATCCTTTTCTTGTGTGGTTCTACCTAGTACAGCATCCCCCATTTTATATTCCTCATCCATATTTCCATGTCCTATGTGTATACATTTACACTTCTCAAAATTGAATAACATTTGCCATTTTTCTGACCATTTAACTAATTTTTCTAGATCATCCTGTAAACTGAATACTTTTGTGTCATCTGCAAGTTTGAGTACTTTGCTAGATATGTCATCCTCCAAATCATTTATATATATTAAAAACAGTATAGGGCCTAACACTGAACCCTGTGGTACCCCACTCAAAACAGATTTCCAGTTTGAAATCTTACCATCTACTATTACTCTCTGTCTTCTGTGTGTAAGCCACTTTTCTACCCAGTTGATTACATTATTGCCTATACCATGGGCTTTTAGTTTAAGTAACAATCTTTGATGTGGCACTTTATCGAAAGCTTTCTGAAAATCTAAGTAGACAACATCCACTGGCGACCCGTCATCTACCCACTTTGTAATTTCTTCTAAAAAACATAAGAGGTTGGTTAGACATGACCTTGCTTTTAGGAATCCATGTTGAGATGTATTTATTAATTTATGTTTTATGAGGAATTCCACCATGTGGTCTCTAATTAATGTTTCGAGTAATTTACATACAACTGATGTTAAACTCACTGGTCTGTAATTTTCTGGCTTCTTCCTCGATCCCTTTTTAAATAGCGGCGTAATGTTTGCTTCTTTCCATTCTGAAGGAACTGTTCCTTCTTCTAGTGACAAGTTAAATAAGTTTGCAAGTGGTGTACTAATTTGATCAACAATTTCCTTTAGCAGTTTTGGTGGTATCCCATCAACTCCAGGTGATTTATTATCTTTCATCTTCTTAATTTTCTTTGCTATCATTTCGGGAGTTACAAATAACTGCCCCAAATGTTCTGATTTATTGCCCTCAAATTTAGTCAATGGAACTGGAAGTGAGCTGATATCTTGTGTGGTAAAAACTGAGCTGAAATACTCATTCAGGACCTCTGCCATTTGGAACCCGTCTGAAATTATGTTTTCACTGTTGTTTTCCAGTGGTCCGACCTTATCTCGAACTTTCTGTTTACTCCTTACATAAGCATAGAAACTCTTGCTGTCATTTTTTATATTACCTGCCAATTTTTTTTCAAAGGTTCTTTTAGATTTTCTAATTTCAGTTGTAGCTAGGTTAAGTGCCTCTTTGTAGTTTGTGTAGTCTTCTACATTTCCAGTGTGTTTATAGACCCTCCACAGCATCTGTTTGTGAGCAATTTTTCTAATAGCTTCTTTTGACAGGTGTTTTTTCCTGGATCTTTTCCCTTGTTTTCTTAATGGAATAAATTTCTAAATAATGCCCTCAATCTCATATTTTAAACAAGTCCAGCATTCTGTTGCTGTCTTGTTCTTCAGCAAGTTATTCCAATCTATATTTGCTAGATATATTCTCATCACTTTATATTTGCCTTTGTTGAAGTTCCTCCTCCATTGTTTTTTATATGTATTCCCTGTTTTTACTTTTATATTAAAATGGATTTGGTTATGGTCACTTGAACCCAAAGGTTCGTGTACTTTAACATTGTCAACTAATTCATTTTGAGAAGACAAAATTAAATCTAACACATTCCCACCTCTGGTTGGTTCCAAGACATGTTGAGTAAGGAAACAATCCTGTGTTAGAAGTAGAAACTGATGGTCGTCACCTCCAGCACTCTCAAATGATTCCCATTGTATATGGCCATGGTTAAAATCACCCATTATAACACATTCTCCCTTGCTCACCTCCCTTATCGCCTTTTGTAATTTTACATCTTCCTCTTGTCCTATGTTAGGACTACGATAAACTACTCCTATTGTTAATGTTGAGTTCCTGGTAACTATGTTACACCAAATTGCTTCCACACTATCTGCTTCATTTTTCAGTGTAATATCATATGTTTGGATAGATTCTTTAATATACAAAATTACTCCACCTCCCCTTCTTTCTCGTCTATCCTTCCTAAACTTCCTAACTCACTTTTTTTATTTACTATGCTCCTGGTATTTAAGCATACACATTTAAGTTCATTGTCTGAAATTATTGGTGAACATTTCTTTGGATGTGTATTTGTAGTAGTACTCCTTTGAGTTTTCTCTGTCAGTTCCCCTTGCGCATCTAGTTTAAATAATCTATGGTACCTGTGCCCTCGTCGACAACTCTGACAAACTCACACGCAAGAACTGCAGCGCCCTTCCCTGTCAGATGAAGTCTCATGAAAAAGTCACCTCTTCCCACAAAGTTTAACCACATGTCTACGAAGCCTACTCCCTCCTCCATACATACCTTCTGTACCTGTGTGTTGATCGCCATCCTTCTACAGTTCCTATATTCCTCACCCCTGCCTCCCATTATTGGTAATATCCCCGACAATACGATCTGCCCAACTTGTGCCTCTTTAAATGTCTTGATCAACCTCCTGTACTTACCAATGATGGCTGACGTTCCCTCCTTATCTGCATTGTTCGTTGCCACATGCACGAGAACAGCACCTCCCGTGCCACCACCCATGACCTGTCCTGCCTTCTCTGCTATATCCTCTACTTTTGCCACTGGTAGGCATACTGTTATGTCATCTCCTCTATTTACAATTTTATCCACTTTCCTAATGATGGAATCCCCCATAAATACCCGGGCTTTCCTCGCTTTCCCCTGTGGTACTACATCAGCAAAGCTCCTTTCCTGTTGCACACTACTAGTATGCCGCCTTTCTCTCATATCATCAACCTTTACTGTCTTACCACCTGGCAATCCCTCTCCACTCACCCGCTTACCTCTCTTTTGTTGCATTCTCTGCCTTCTGTCATCTTTCTTCTTCTTACCAGCTTTCTCCCTCACATTGCCACTGCTCTCCTTGTTCTCCTCGGTCTCACCACCTCTGCTCTCCTCGGTCTCACCACCTCTGCTCTCCTCAGTCTCACCACCTCTACTCTCCTCGGTCTCACCACCTCTGCTCTCATCCTTCTCACCACCTCTGCTCACTTCTGTCTCACCCTGCCCTGTCATCATCAAAATCATATGCCTTAGCTCAATCACCTGCTCCTGCAGATATTTCACTGCCGTACACCCCCTACACACGAAATGGAAATCATCCGCCTGCACCTCCGCCCACGAATTTACACACCCGGACTTTGCAAAGTCTATCCAGCTGTCGCAGCTAGAACATATCAACATACGATTTGCCTTTACTTGGCGTTTGCACGGCGCCATGTTAGAAATTAAATTTGTATTTGTTTATAATCCATTTATAATCAATTTATACTAGGTTGTCTTCACAAAGACTGTTTTTGTGATACGGCACACCAATGTATAGAATCGTATGCACATTAAACGTGTATACATTTTGCAACGACCTCTCGCAACGACCTCTCACAACAATCTCTTGCAATGGCATTTACAACAATTTCTCACAACATCTCGCCACAGCTTCTCACAATGACCTATCGCAGTAATCTCTCTCAATGACCTATCGAAAAAAGGTTTCTTGCAACGACCTCTCGCAACACATTTTTTGCAGTGATCTCTTGGTACGACCTCTCACAACGACCTCTCACAACAACCTCTCACAACAACACAAATGATGAATCTTAACTTTCCTGTTGCAGTCAACAAGTGAAGAAAAATGAATGGGACTGAAACAGTTGACATGCCACAGGATGGTAAGTCAGTAGTGGTGGATAGAGATATGGTGATTATTGTGTGGTAGATTAGCAGCTGTGGCTGCAGTAAATCTTGTAGTGAATCAACAAATGGCGGCAGCTGATAAAGCCAAGCAAAACAAGTTTGCTTCTTCTTAGTAATGCTTTTTATAGCCAGCAGAATTTGTAGTAATTCGTTATTTCTTGCAACCACTTCTGCCAAAAATTAGCACTGACCAGGACGAAACAGTTTGTTATGCCTGCAAAATCTAGCTATAATCGAGCTAATGTATATAAGTTTGACGGCTTGCACCTCAGACGCCAAACTTTCAGAGATTAATCTACGACCCCACGAATGAAACGTAACACCTTTATTTTTTCGAAATACCCCGTGTATCAAATGTTCGCTACGTAGGACGTTAACTTTCAACAATCGCACAAACCACGTGCCCGCGGCGAATACTTCGGTACATAAACCATTTGAGAGCACGTAGCGCCACCTGGTGGTTTATATTAATTATAGTAGAAAGCACGCAACTACATATTGGATTGAGGTCACAGACCGAGGGCCCATACACAATAAAAACATCTAGCCATCTAGCTTAAATAAGTTTTATTAACTACCATATAATATACTAATAAATTATACACACTCAACAGGGCCAGTTAAAGATGGAACAGCCAGCTCAAAAAAGTCTGGGACAGTTAACACAAATCTGGGCCAGTTCATTTTGTTCCTTATTTGAGACACTTGAGTTGTAACCTAGTCTTACCTAACAGTTATTTCTGGGCTTGTTGAAACATTTGTGAAATAGAGATAAAGGTAATAAGGCCATAAAAAATAGTCTAGACTCGTCTCCGCGCGCATCACCTCAGTTACAAATCAGCAGACTGGGACCAACTCAAAGACGACACAGACAAACTAAATCTTGATTACTTCGACATGGACCACAACTCACAGGATATAGACATAAACTGGACCTTTTTCCGCGAATGTCTGACTACCTTGATTAACAATAACATACCTAGACGATACACAAAAGCTAAAACCCACCTCCCCTGGATAACACGTGAACTAATTAGAATGCAGAGAAGACGAAACAAAAGCCACAAAAAGGCAAAGCAAACTGGACTAAACAGTGACTGAGAAAACTTTAAGGAACTCCGAAAGCAAGCTACTAAAGCATTAGCAAAATCGTACAAAGACTATGTTAACAACCACATTGGAGACAGTCTGAAAACTAATACAAAACGATTCTGGTCATTTATTAAGGCAAACAAACGAGAAAACATTGGCATTCCCACACTTCGAGTAAACGACCAACCAATAATTAATGATCGAGATAAAGCAAATGCCCTAAACAACCAATTTAGCTCTGTATTTACCCAAGAAAAGCACCCCATCCCCCAAATAGCCCCCTCTACTTACCTCAACATCCCCCTTCTCGAAATTGGCATAGATGGCGTAATAAAGCAGCTGGAAAATCTAAACCAGAACAAAGCTACAGGCCCAGATGAACTCCCAGCCAGATTCCTTAAAGAAACTGCAAAGCAAATAGCTCCCATCATCACCCAAATTTTCCAACAGTCATACAACACAGGTAAACTTCCTAATGACTAGCTACAAGGATTAGTAACTCCTATACACAAAAAAGCCACAAATCTGACCCGGCTAACTACAGACCCATATCACTAACCTGCATCCTCTGTAAAGTAATGGAACATATCATTCTAAGCAACATGTGGAAACACCTGCACAAGCATAACATCATTCTCCACTTCCAACACGGATTCCAGTCGGGACTGTCTTGTGAATCTCAACTCATTGAGACAGTCCACGACTGGATGACTGCTATGGACAAGACCCAAATTGACGCAATCCTTCTTGACTTTGCCAAAGCCTTCGACAAAGTGCCTCACCTACGTCTTCTATCAAAATTGACCTCCTACGGAATCACGGGAAACGCTCAAAATTGGATCAAATCTTTTCTATCCAACCGCAAACAGAGAGTCTCAGTTAACGGTGCCCTGTCGGACATCACAGATGTCACATCTGGTGTCCCACAGGGTTCAGTTCTAGGACCTGTCCTCTTCTTACTCTACATAAATGACATAAATGGGAACATCAAATCTTCTATACGCCTCTTTGCAGATGATAGTATTATATATCGTAAAATTTCTTCCAAAACCGACCACGAAATTCTCCAAACTGACCTAAGCCAACTCCAAACATGGTCAGACAAATGGCAAATGGAATTTAATGTATCTAAATGTGTCCACCTTCCAATAACAAACAAAACTAAACCCAGTACACACAAGTACTCGCTTTCTGGCCAGCCATTATCCACCGTATCCAGCCACTCATACCTCGGAGTAAAATTGGATTCCAAATTAACCTGGACAAATCACGTCACTGACATAACTTCAAAATCTTCGAAATGTTTAGGCATGATTAAACGAACTCTTGGCCCATGTAAACAAACAGCCTACAACATGCTAATCCGGCCAAAACTTGAGTACTCTTCACCCATATGGAATCCCCACACCTTTTCACAAGTTAAAAGCCTTGAAAGAGTGCAACACTCTGCTGCCAGATTTGTTAAAAATTATTACAGACGGAACACAAATCCAGCAGATCTAATTACTGCCCTTGGATGGCCAACCCTCGAACGAAGACGCATTATTAAACAAGCCACAACCTTCTACAAAATTCTAAACAACATTATTGAGATCACCCCCTCCAGGCCTACTAACCCGCTCTCGAACCCGTGGACAATACATAGCCCCCAAGTGTCGTATAAATGCAATGGTCTTTTCATTTTATCCCAGAGCCATTCGCATATGGAATATGATTCCACCAAAAATTACCAACATAAAAAACCCAAAATCATTTCAAGAAGCTATTATGGAACTCCCTTTCACCACACCTCCTCACCTAAACTGCATTTAAAACACAGTGCTCAGCCTAAACTTATCCATGGTGTGGGTATGGAGACTGTCTATGTGTGCATGTGGCAAGGCAGCGACAGTATCCATATACATAACCAACCTATTAAAAATTTTCGTTTAACATCCTATACATAAAATAAATAAAACTATCAGATAAAAACCATTTCAGCAACATTAATGATACTAATCTCTTAGTCGAATGTACCACCCACAGCGCATGCGCACAGTCCACCACAAACTCCTGCGTTAACCCAAGTTTGGGCAGTTTGGAGTAAACCACTTGAGACTCGAGAACGCCCACGTCTATGGTTTTCACACTGAAAGTGATGGTGGCGCCACATGGGGGATCAGAGCTGAACCATGTATGTGGTTTATCTGATTCAATCCCAACGTAACAGACTTATGTTTTACAAAATTTGCGGTTACGCGGTCGGTCGGTTTGCGTGGCAAGGCGTACGCGGTCTGTTTCGTTACATTTCAAGGACATTCGAGTAAAATGTTAATTTCGGCTCAAATTCGTTACAGAACAAAAGAAGTAAGAAAATATGGCCTCGTTGAGGTTGGCCCATCCATGTCAATGTCTGTATTTGACATGTTACGCAAATGTCTGCTTCATACCGGCGACAATTTCGTTCTGGAAGAACAATACTGCTGTCACGATGTGGGAGTAACATGTTGGAGCCAGGCCAGACTGGACCACTGATGTCTAAAGTTGAAGATGTCATTGTCTTTGGAAAATATTTCACGTTTAAATTAACTGGCGACAACCAGGCAGCCGAAAACGCTTTAACGGTAAATGCATTTGAACTAATACGAGATGCCCAATGAAAGAAATTGAGCAAATTGACTATATGTGATGATGTGGGTCGTCAATGGCAGATTTCATTGACCCAGAAGACACAGCAGTAGACAACGTCCTCAATAGAGAGTTTGTGCGACAGGACTTACTGTGCCCACAGCCAGTGGAGATCACCCACTACTCATCAGGAATGTTTCAGTGTGTATGTTGTCACTCTGCCACCAAACACGACCTGCTGGCAGAAGCTCTGGTAGAGGGACACTATCCTGTCTGCACCAACTGTGGTGCTACCAAACCCAGACTTCTTCGCAGGAAGCGAAAGCTGGTGACCTAAACCTAGAGAAAGATGAACTGATTCATACTGAAGCCAAATAAAAAAGTGTTAACATTACATACTCTCCTTGATAGTTTATCTTACTATGATTTCTACAAGACAATCAAACTGAGACTAGGTTGCATGGGATAGCAAATGTTGCGATGTTGAAAAGAAAAGAATAAAACCAGCGCCATAGCATCACTTTTGAAATTGTTGGTGACCGGAATCTATATTATTTGTTTCATGGCCTAATATTATGAGCATACAAATTGAATAAAAAAAGTAACACAATCTGGTTTGTAGTAAAAATGCCTGTAGTTTATTCCTAGATTGCATAAAAACATACTGACAAATGACATGTACATTAAATCCAACTTTTCATGGGAGAACCAGCCAATTTGTTTTGGTTCCTATACCAGCTTTGTGATTTCTGTTTAATATAAGTAAGCTGTTTAATACTGGTAGGCTGTATTCTTTGCTGAAACTAATTCTTTCCGACTCTGTAATTTGAAGTACAAGTGGTGCTTCCGTCGACAATTGATCCTGTGATGCATAGCGTTTATACTCGGTTATACTCGGTTATACTCGGTTATACTCGGTTAAAAAAATAATCGCTGCTTCGAAAGGAAATCAAATCCTAGGGCTAATTAGGAGAACTATCATGTATAAGGAGAAACAGCTAAGTGTGCCCGTGTACAAAGCAACAGTTAGACCACATTTGGAATATTGTATTCAAGCATGGAGGCCATATCGTAAAAAGGACGTAGACAAGCTAGAAAGAATACAACGAAGAGCAACTAAAATGATTCCAGAATTGAGAGACCTTAGGCTTAATTACGAAAGTCGCTTATTACAATGTGGTTTGACAGCACTAGAGACCAGGAGACTAAGAGGAAACCAAATAGAAGTGTTTAAAATAGTGAACGGTTATGAGGATGTTGATAGGAGTATGTTCTTCAAACTTAAAGAAGGCAGTAGAACCAGAGGACACAAAGCAGCATTAGTTAAGGAGCAGTATAGGTTGGACATGAGAAAGTACTCTTTCTCACAGAGGGTGATAAATGAATGGAACAAACTGCCAAATGATTGTGTTAATGCTAGTAGTGTGAATATGTTTAAAAATAAAATTGACAGATATTTGATAAGGGCGGGCTACACATAGATGAGAAAATTGTTGGACTCTCGATAAGCCAATGGCTTCCTTGTCCACTTGCCATCTGGAACTTGTTGTTTGGGATGGCAATCTTGTTAAATCTTAATCAAAGACATGACATTCAGGGTAACAACTATTAAAAATATCTCTAATTTCATAGCCAAGAAATATAGAATGTGTCTTGTGTTATAGTCAACGACTTTATAACATCATGTGTTGCAAGCCATGGGACGAGTATCCAACTTTATTCTGATTGGCTGATAATTACATGGAGTGTGCTATGGTGCGCCATGCACGTCAAACTAAGATGTAAATAGCTATAATATGACACCCCCTTTTCTTTAAAGAAAATGATGTACACCCTGTATACACTTAACTTTTTCAAGAAAATACTTAAACATAACGACGACTCACTCACTTGACATGACCTATGAATACCTCTGTACCACTACTACCGTAGTGTTAAAATAAAGTAAAGTTATAATGAAATAACTGTAGCTAAATTAATGTCTTAGTTTACATTACGATAGAAATACAGCAGCTGTGTCTTCTGTTTACATAAGTCATCATATGCAGCACGCTATGAGTATGCATTATTGAAACTTCAGGCAATTACATTATACAGTTTGAGTTTGAAATGCTCATGTGAGCGATTACCAACCCGACACAACTCATATTCTTCCTTCAAGCTGTGTGTTGACATTCCCAAACCTAACTTGCTTTATGACGCTGATCTCTGGCCTGCTGGAACAAAGATTGGACGGTATTTCCCACCTAGGAAACACACACTAACAGATTCAACCCACTTATAGACTTTCCTCTCCGTATTGCTTCCTTTAACTACAGAAGCATACGGAACAGTGCTTTTAACATGGTTGACATCTTAAACTCTTTAGATATACTTGCTGTGCAGGAACACTGGCTCTCTAAACAGAGCCTTTCTTTCCTTAATTCTGTTCACTCTGACTTTAACGCCAGAGGAATTACTTCCATTGATTACGGTGATGGTTTGAGTGGACGTCCTCATGGTGGACTCTGCTTTTTATGGAGGCGTTAACTCGACCTCTTTATTGAACCGTTGATTTATGTTGATGAGAAGAGACTCCTGGGTCTAAAAATTACCAGCTCTAACGTCACTATTCTACTTCTTAATGTCTATCTACCATATCAGACTGATGACAATGCTGATGAATATCTAGAAATTTTAGGCAAAATCCAGGCCATAAGCGATTCATTTGAATCAACCAATATATTCATCATTGGTGATTTTAATGCGGGTATTAAGAACCCCAGTCTTTTTACTCCATTTCTCAATACTTTTATAAACGACTGTCACCTTATCGCAAGTGACACATTGCTTCTCCCCTCTGATGCTATTACATATGTTAGTGATTCGCACGGCTCAAGGAGCTGGTTCGACCACGTGCTCACCACCCACTCTAGTCACTCATCAATATCTGATATAGAAGTTAAATATGATTGTGTCTCTTCCGACCACTTACCTCTATGCTTTTCTATATAGGCCAAGTTATTACCTTCCTCTGAAGCCACCATACAGGAGCAAATTCAAGCAGCTCGTCCTGTGTGGAATGCTGCCTCCCCCCAGGATCTCCATAACTATCATACACAAACTGCTTTTATCTGCTACTGATGTACCTCATGAGGTTTTAAGATGTACTAACCCTAATTGTAATGATGAAGCCCATCGCACTTTGCTAAGCAATCTTTATAATGATATTATAAAATTACTCAAAGACGCTGCCGATGTAATCCCTACTAAGGCTAACAACACATCTTCTAAGTATACTATTCTTGGCTGGAACGACCTAGTCAGAGACTCCCATCAAGCTGCCAGAGAATCCTTTCTCTTCTGGTGTTCTGCTGGGAGTCCTCGCCATGGTCCCTTGTATGATATAATGAAAATTAGACGCGCTCATTTTAAACGCAACAAAAGACTATGTGAAAAAAATGCTGAAATTCTTAAAGCTGAAAGACTTGCTTCTAAACTATGTAATAATGACTTCAAAAACTTCTGGAAGGACATAAAACATATGAATAACGCCAGGTTGCCAAATCCTAGCAATGTTGGTGGTGCTTCTGGTGTCGAAAATGTTAAGAATATGTGGCTTCATCACTACCAGTCCCTACTTAACTCTATACCTGGCTCTCCAGCCAACATCTAGAAGATCAATGAATACTGTAGCGATGTACAGCTTAATGTTCAAATGATTGTTAATGTTAAGGACATTCTAGATATCATACATGCAATGCCTGTAGGCAAAGCCCCAGGTTATAATAGTGTAAGTAACGAACATTTTAAATATGCGAATGAAAAACTTCATGTTCTCATGTCACGTTTATATAGCAGCATGTTAATTCATGGTTTTTTACCGGATGCTATGATGATTACAATCATAGCCCCCATAATTAAAAATAAGGCGGGTGACCTGTCTGATAACAACAACTACCGACCCATTGCTCTAGCTACAATTGCTAGTAAATTATTTGAATCCTTGATATTATCCAGGGTCTCTACTTTTTTATCTACATGTGTAAACCAATTTGGATTTAAAAAGCATCACTCAACTGAAATGCTCATATTTTTATTAAAAGTACTCTTTCGACACTACATAGCGAATGGCTCATCTATGTATGTTACTATGCTGGATGCCTCTAAGGCTTTTGACAAAATCAATCATAGTAAGCTATTCACCAAACTAATTGACCGGGGATGTCCTTCTTTTATTGTTCGCATTCTTTATTACTGGTACAGAACCCAGAAATTCACTGTCAGATGGTGTTGTAGCTTCTCAGAATTTTTTACCGTTTCAAACGGTGTTAAGCAGGGTGGAATCCTTTCTCCACATCTTTTTAACGTTTATATGGATGACTTAAGTGTAAATTTGAATAAATTACAAATTGGCTGTCTTTATGCAGGAACCATAATGAATCATATGATGTATGCCGATGACCTTTGTGTTTTTTCACCTAGTGTTGCTGGGTTGAGAAAACTCACCGATTGTTGTGCCGAGTACGGCAATATGTTTTATATAACATACAACGCCAACAAATCTTTCTGTATGGTTATTGATAACAAACCTAGGGACAAGAAAAATATTCATCCTGTTGTTATCAATAACCATACACTACCTTACACTGAGAAATGTAAATACCTTGGCCATATTATAAACAATAATCTTACTGATGATGACGATATTGCCAGGCAGAAAAGATGTATCTATGCTCAGGCAAATGGGTTAGCCAGAAAATTTTGCTTATGCAACAATTCCATTAAAACAACTTTATTTAATTCATACTGTGGTTCAATGTACACCTCAAGTCTTTGGTGTCATTTTAAAAAACAGAGTCTGAAAGGTATTACTGTCGCTTATAACAACAGTTTTATAATTATATACAACCTGTCACCCTGCTGTAGTGCAAGCCATATGTTCGCTACTAATTATGTTAAATCCTTTAATGAACGTATTCGCTCATCAATTTTTAGCCTTTTATGCCGGTTGGAAAAATCCGACAATATATTTTTGTGAATTATCTTCACACTTTTATTTATTATCGAAGTTCATTGATTAAACATTGGATTGATCAATTGTATGCTTTTAATTCATGATGTTTGTACTTTTATACAAATATATTTTTTTTATCCTGACTTATCTTATATATATTTTTAGTACACGTCATGTATGTATATTTATATATATATTTTTCTCACTACATGTACCTCTATTGTTCATCATGCGTGTATATGTATGTTTTTTTTTTTACTTGTATGTATATATAATATTATGGACTCTTGCCTGAAATAAAACATTATTATTATTATTACTATTATTATACAAGTATTAATAATTTTATTATCAATTAAGTGACAATCATAGAATGTCTTTCAATAATGTTCAATTGTAGTTTTCATTGATGTTCATAGTAGTTTTTTTTTACCAAAGTCCACAGTAATCTTTCATTAACTTTCATAGTCCACCAACCAGACTGGTGGTCTCTTCTGTCGGCTCAAATGTAGTTTCTCTTGCAGTTCTCACCTAGGCTTTTCTGCTCATGGCAATGCCTTATGCATTGAAAAGTTTGGCAAGTCCTCTTTTCCAGGATCCGCTGGAGAATATGGCAAACCAGCACTGGCGTGTTATGGTAAGCCAACACAGCAACTGGCGTGTTATGGTAAGCCAACACAGCAACTGGCGTGTTATGGTAAGCCAACAAAGCAATATGAGGATCTCGGTCTCCTCTTGTGCCTTTCACATTAGCTGTTTGACTGTTCCGATCAATCATTCACTTTGTCCATTCGATGCCGCATGCTCTGGACTAGATGTATTGATCATGAAACAGTACTCAGCAGCAAATTGTCTCATCTCGTAGCTGTCAAACGGCATGTTATCTGCGATCAGTACTTCTGGCAAGCCGTGTCTTGCAAATGCTGTCTTGAAATGCTTGATCACAGCACTAGCGGACTTTCCTTGTAATGCACACACTTCAGGGTACTTGGAGAAATAGTCCACTATTATGCGGTATGCTTTTCCTCCATAGTCAAAGAATTGGTGGTGATTTTGAGTCTACTATGTAGAAATCACACAGCTCCTGGTGGTCATTCACTGCTTAGGTGACATTTTCCGATATGTGTCACTTGGTGACCTCCATATGCTTTCAGCATAGTGTTTGATGGCTTTATCTGTGTTTTTTTTGTGATCTTTCTGAACTTGTTTAATGGTGTTACATTAGTTGCTGCTCCCGTGTCTAATTTCATTTTTACACGCGACTCTTTGCATTTCATGATAGCGGGCCATTCGTCAGACTTGTCGGTGTTGCCAATGTACAGTGTGTCCACAAAGAACTGTTCACCATCTCTCTCACCCCCTTGTACAAACTCTTTCACAGATTTACTTTGACACATTTCTGCAAAATTATGTTTTCTCCTGCATTTTAGGCAAGTTTTCCCCATGCAGGAAACCTTTGATTTCGAGCGAACAGCGTATACTGCTTTGACCGATTCCACTGAACCCTTTTTCATGGTCTGCATCCCTTTTCTGGTCACTTTCACAGACCTACATATGTCTTCTGCTCCATTAAACGTCGGCTTCACTTCACTCAGGAAATGCTCTTGAATGCGTTTATCTTTCATGGAAAACACAATTTTGTCTCGTATCATATTCTCTCATTCCTCAAATTCGCAAGCATCAGCCAGTGTGCGCAATTCAGTAGCGTAATCATCGAAACATTGTTCTTCAGAACATTCATAGTCCCATAATTTGTGATGCGAAAACACGATGCATTTTCTCCGACAAATTCAAGTTCGAATTGCTTAATTATGTCTGCATAGATGCCCTTTATCGGCAGGTTCAGGCGGATCGACTGTCGGATTATCCCACTTGAAGTGGTAGTAACGCTCAAGTGCATCTGGGCCTATCGCTCTTAGTAAAATGGCAATCTTCGTGCAGCTTGGTTTTGAATCTGCTTCTCTTGCAAGCATGTACCACTCGAACTATTGATGCAACCGCCTCCAATTTTCTGCTGTATTGCCGTGACTCAGATATGCTGGGGGCTTTATTCTTATTGGCTGAAAATAACATAGAATGCGCTATGGTGTGCTATGCACATCAAACTAAGATGTAAATAGCTATACTATGGCATCATGACTACAAATTAAAACATGCCATGTTTTACCATAAAATCTGCACAGCCACTAATAATTTAACTTG
Source organism: Lamellibrachia columna (assembly GCA_963662155.1). Taxonomy (NCBI): domain Eukaryota; kingdom Metazoa; phylum Annelida; class Polychaeta; order Sabellida; family Siboglinidae; genus Lamellibrachia; species Lamellibrachia columna. The sequence goes on along the minus strand of OY759270.1, from coordinate 54,247,013 downwards.
AGTGTCACCTTAGATGACTGCAATGCTTCTGTATTGAGGTTGACAGACTGTTGCGGGAGGAACAGGCTGGCTTTCGGAAGGAGAGGTCATGCATGGACCATATAGCTACTCTATGAGTGATCATTGAACAGTACCTGGAGTGGAATTCTCTTATGTACATCACTTTCATAGACTTCGAGAAAGCTTTCGATGGAAGTTACTTGCACATTACGGTATCCTGGAAAAGATCATCAGACTGATCCGTACAACTTATGAACTGTCCACTTGCCAGGTTGTCCACAGTGGCTCCTTAACTGAACCCTTCTCCGTATTATCATGCTGTCTCCATTCCTGTTCCTGTTGGCAGTAGTATGGCATCAACAATAGAAGGTTGACAACAGGGAATCCAGTGGACACTCTCCAAACAGCTAGAGGATATTGACTTTGCAGATGACGTTGCACTACTTTCACATTGTCATCACATCACAATGACAACATGCAGGACAAGGTGACATCACTGTATGAGTCTACTGCAAAATTGGGTTTGAAAATCACCAAAAGGAAAACCAGGACGATGAGAGCAAATCACATGAATAGCCAGTTGAGGGGTGAGGACATAGAGGACATGGAGGACATAGAGGACATGGAGGACATGGAGGACATGGAGGACATAGAGGACATGGAGGACATAGAGGACATGGAGGACATGGAGGACATAGAGGACATGGAGGACATAGAGGACATGGATGACATAGAGGACATGGAGGACATATAGGACATGGAGGATATAGAGGACATGGAGGACATAGAGGACATGGATGACATAGAGGACATATAGGACATATAGGACATATAGGACATAGAGGACATGGAGGACACAGAGGACACATAGGACATGGAGGACATGGAGGACATGGAGGACATAGAGGACATGGAGGACATGGAGGACATAGAGGACATATAGGACATGGAGGACATGGAGGACATGGAGGACATGGAGGACATAGAGGATATGGATGACATGGATGACATAGAGGACATATAGGACATAGAGGACATGGAGGACATAGAGGACATGGAGGACATGGATGACATAGAGGACATATAGGACATAGAGGACATAGAGGACATGGAGGACATATAGGACATGGAGGACATAGAGGACATAGAGTACATAGAGGACATGGAGGACATAGAGGACATGGAGGACATAGAGGACATGGAGGATATAGAGAACATAGAGGACATGGAGTACATAGAGAACATAGAGGACATGGAGTACATGGAGGACATGGAGGACATGGAGGACATAGAGGACATAGAGGACATAGAGGACATGGAGGATATAGAGAACATAGAGGACATGGAGGATATAGAGGACATGGAGTACATGGAGGACATAGAGGACATGGAGCAGTTCATATACTTGGGAAGTGTTGTGAGCAGAGACGGTAGCACAAACTGAGACATCAAAAGTGGGATAGGGAAAGCCACAGCAACATTTAAGAATCTGACACCCATTTGGACTTCACAGGTCATCTCCATCAAGACCAAGCTTCGGATTTCGGATCAAAGTAAAGTCAGTCCTAATTTATGCATGTGAAACCTGGTGCATAACAAAGGACTTAACAAACAAAGTTGCTAAACTTCATTAACACATAGTTGAGGGCCATCCTACACATCAAATGGCAGGACAAAATCACGAATGAAGAAATCCGGAGAAGAACAGGACAAGCACAAGCAGAAGCCCAGATCAAGAGAAGAAAGTCGGATTGGCTCGGCCACACTCTGTGAAAACCAATGTCCAGCGTGGTAAGCCATGGTCTAAAATGGAACCCAGAATGGAACCGGGAGAGAGGAAGACCCTGCTCCACTTGGAGACGGGGCACTCCTGGGGTCAATGGGACGTTTTGTCCCGAGACAGGGCCAAGTGGATGAAGCTTGTGGTCAACCTAAGCTCCACATGGAGTACAAGGCTATATGTCAAGTAATCAGATAATGAAAAATGTTTTTTAAGTTGGGGCCAACTAAAATTTATTATATTCATTTGCATCCTTGTTTTCAGAGATTTGTTTGTTATTGTTCATAAAATATTCATAAAATGTTGGTGTGTTGAATTGTTTATTAATTAGAATATTTAATTTCCAAGTACCCGTAACATCATTTCTCTGTTTCTCTGCCTGTGTGCTGTAGTATGGTTATTTGCAATGAAAGCAAATGTCGCCAGCTATAGGATGGCGTCATTTGAAGAAAATCAATAATATTATTGCTTGATGCAGGTACGAAGGGTGAAGGTTACCATAGTAACCTTGCATTTGAGCCTGATGCAGTGGTAGACACAATGTCTACTGAGGTCAAGGGAGAGAATGATGACAAAAAAGAGAAGAAAGAAGAAAAACCACCGATGGTCACAGTCAAGGATATGGTGAGTTGAGATTGATGACATTCTCTGTGAGAGTCATGGAAGGAGTGAGTCAGTGTGAGTTGAGATTGATGACATTCTCTGTGAGAGTTATGGAAGAAGTGAGTCAGTATGTGTTAAGATTGATGACATTCTCTGTGAGAGTCACGGAAAGAGTGAGTCAGTGTGAGTTGAGATTGATGACATTCTCTGTGAGAGTCACAGAAGGAGTGAGTCAGTGTGTACAACTGTGTAAGCTATGATAGCTCCAGCTGTTACATACAGACTTGTCCAGCTAGCGCAATATCCAGGCTTACACCCAGACACCCTTGATAGGAAGTCAGCAACCAAGTAAGAGACATAGGTGAAGATGTATATCAGATGGGGAGATAATCCAACCAATGATAGGAAGTCAGCAACCAAGTAAGAGACATAGGTGAAGATGTACATCAGATGGGGAGATAATCCAACCAATGATAGGAAGTCAGCAACCAAGTAAGAGACATAGGTGAAGATGTACATCAGATGGGGAGATAATCCAACCAATGATAGGAAGTCAGCAACCAAGTAAGAGACATAGGTGAAGATGTACATCAGATGGGGAGATAATCCAACCAATGATAGGAAGCCAGCAACCATGTAAGAGACATAGGTGAAGATGTACATCAGATGGGGAGATAATCCAACCAATGATAGGAAGTCAGCAACCATGGAAGAGACATAGGTGAAGATGTACATCAGATGGGGAGATAATCCAACCAATGACAGGCAGTCAGCAACCAAGTAAGAGACATAGGTGAAGATGTACATCAGATGGGGAGATAATCCAACCAATGATAGGAAGTCAGCAACCATGGAAGAGACATAGGTGAAGATGTACATCAGATGGGGAGATAATCCAACCAATGATAGGAAGCCAGCAACCATGTAAGAGACATAGGTGAAGATGTACATCAGATGGGGAGATAATCCAACCAATGATAGGAAGTCAGCAACCAAGTAAGAGACATAGGTGAAGATGCACATCAGATGGGGAGATAATCCAACCAATGATAGGAAGTCAGCAACCATGGAAGAGACATAGGTGAAGATGTACATCAGATGGGGAGATAATCCAATCAATGATAGGAAGTCAGCAACCATGGAAGAGACATAGGTGAAGATGTACATCAGATGGGGAGATAATCCAACCAATGATAGGAAGTCAGCAACCATGGAAGAGACATAGGTGAAGATGTACATCAGATGGGGAGATAATCCAACCAATGATAGGAAGTCAGCAACCATGGAAGAGACATAGCTGAAGATGTACATCAGATGGGGAGATAATCCAACCAATGATAGGAAGTCAGCAACCATGGAAGAGACATAGGTGAAGATGTACATCAGATGGGGAGATAATCCAATCAATGATAGGAAGTCAGCAACCATGGAAGAGACATAGGTGAAGATGTACATCAGATGGGGAGATAATCCAACCAATGATAGGAAGTCAGCAACCATGGAAGAGACATAGGTGAAGATGTACATCAGATGGGGAGATAATCCAATCAATGATAGGAAGTCAGCAACCATGGAAGAGACATAGGTGAAGATGCACATCAGATGGGGAGATAATCCAACCAATGATAGGAAGTCAGCAACCATGGAAGATACATAGGTGAAGATGCACATCAGATGGGGAGATAATCCAATCAATGATAGGAAGTCAGCAACCATGGAAGAGACATAGGTGAAGATGTACATCAGATGGGGGAGATAATCCAACCAATGATAGGAAGTCAGCAACCATGGAAGAGACATAGGTGAAGATGTACATCAGATGGGGAGATAATCCAATCAATGATAGGAAGTCAGCAACCATGGAAGAGACATAGGTGAAGATGTACATCAGATGGGGAGATAATCCAACCAATGATAGGAAGTCAGCAACCATGGAAGAGACATAGGTGAAGATGCACATCAGATGGGGAGATAATCCAACCAATCACATGTTCTTATTACACAAATATTTTACTCATTCAACGTTTCAACGTAAGAGCTGTGTGTGGCTACTTCTCCATTGGTGAAACGGAGGACATTTGTGTAAGAGCTGCGTGTGACATCCATTGGTGAAATAGGGAGAACATTTGTGTAAGAAGGAGGTTGAGATCATCACAACCAGATGGTTTACTTGTGAACAAAAGAGAGAATCAGTAACTGGGGAACACAAGTCAGCAGATCACGCTAATAGAAAACAACTGTATAATGAATAAATTGTCTGGGAGGGAGCCAAGGAGATAGTAAGAAAACAAAATAGATAGCAAACAAAAAGAGGCCCTTTGGATAAGGACAGCAACACTTGTTATGGACTGAGACGATGTGTGTACTGCCTCATGCTTGCACACCACCTGGTGAGCACAAGAAGAACTGGTTGTCCCAGCATTTATTTCCTGATGATGACAACCGATAGTCTTTGAAATGTTGAAATATGTATAAGTGAGTCAAATAGTTGTGTATTTAGAACATTTCATTCTTTGTATTTAAGAAATATTTCAAACATTTATCACTGTGTCTATAGGATTTTACACGAAATTACCTCCTTCAGGATGTCTATGTTTTAATTATTCTGCTGCTCTGCCAGTTGCTTGGCATTTAACGCAAGCAGAACTGGTCTGTTTTTGAGAAGAAACTGTACCGGTAGTCACAGAGTTTAACAAGATTTAACAAGATTTGCCATCCAAGCCAAAGGCCCAGATGGCAAGTGGACAAGGAAGCCATTGGCTTATCGAGAGTCCAACAATGTTCATCTACTTATAACCCGCTCTCCTGAGATATGTGTCAACCTTGTTTTTAAACATATTCACGCTGCTAGCAGTTACACAATCTGTAGACAATTTGTTCCATTCATTTATTGTCCTCTGTGAGAACGAGTGCTTCCTGATGTCCAATCTACATTGATCCTTTACTAATTTTACCTCATGTCCTCTAGCTCTGCTATCCTTCTTGAGTGAGAAAAACATATTTCTATTAATATTTTCATACCCATTCAATATCTTAAAAACTTCAATCTGATCTCCTCTTAACCTCCTTGTCTCTATAGTTGTTAAACCACATTCTTTCAGGCGTTCTTCATAACTAAGGTCTCTCAGTTCTGGAATCATTTTAGTTGCTCTCCTTTGTATGTGTTCAAGCGTATCTATATCCTTCTTACGATATGGTCTCCATGCTTGTATACAGTATTCTAAATGAGGTCTAACTATTGCTTTATAAAGAGGTATAATTAACTTTTTACCCTTGTATGTTATGTTTCTTCTAATCAATCCAAGAATTTGATTACCCTTTGAAGCTGCAATACCACACTGCTCTGAAACTTTCATATCAGCGCTTATTGTAACTCCTGTGATATTATATTTCCAGCACTGTCTTCTAGAGGTCATTACATTACATGAGTCCATTCTTCCTGATAATTTAAAGTATTTCTGAAATCTTGTTTAACGATTTCTTTCAGAATCTTTCCACAACTTATATATGGAATATACGGGCAAATAGACTAAAAACAGGAAGACCTATTATATAAATGCTGTCATCTTCCAGATAGAAGAAGATAGAAGATTTTGTTTACTTGCAATAAATGGGTAAATTTAACAACTTTGTCATCTAATTGTTTGTATTCAGTCAAAAAAATATGTGATGGGTGTTTAATACATCCACTTATATATCCACGCATTCACATATGTATTTTCTGTAGTAACAAAAACAAGCACATATTTGCGGTAATCCTGAATGAACTTTACCTTGGCTTCTAGTTCGTTTCTTCTGTACAGTTCTTTATATAAATGTGTAAATATCATGTTACAGTTCCGATTTGCCACCAAGGGCGACGCTGCTCTCATGATCACGGGAATGTTGTGTGCAATCATCCATGGATGTGCCATGCAGCTACTGATTATTATATTTGGTGAAATGATTGATTCATTTGTCACCAACGCAAAGGACATTCCAGTCAACTACACTGTTCTTGGAATGACACAAGAGTATGCGAAGGACCATCCTAATGAATTTGGGTAGGTTTATGGAGACACACATTATGCAGTTTGTGTGGTTTCTAAGGTTATAAAGACATTTGTTTGCTGCATGCCATAAATAGTTTAGGAAATTACCTGCTAGCTAGCTGTGACTGCTACTTCTGTAGAAACAGTCACTTGGACATTTTGCTAAATAATTCTACTATTTCAAACAGAGGTAATTCTGTTGCTCTTTACAGGGGGATTCTTTAATACAGGGATGTTTAAAAGAGACCATCAACTATTTATTGACTACGGAAAGCTGATAATTTTGTGGGAAGCCCTCAATGATGCCAGCTTGTCACATAATATTATGTGAGTACACCTTGTCCCTGTGTCTGTAGGGAGGCCCTCATTGATGCCAACATGTCTCACCTTGTCCCTATGTCGGAAGGGATATCCTCATTGATGCCAACGTGTCTCACCTTACCCCTGTGTCTGTAGGGATGCCGTCATTGATGCTAACATGTCTCACCTTGTCCCTATGTCTGTAGGATGTCCTCATTGATGCCAACGTGTCTCACCTTGTCCCTGTGTCTGTAGGGATGTCCTCGTTAATGCCAACATGTCTCACCTTGTCCCTATGTCTGTAGGAATGTCCTCATTGATGCCAACATGTCTCACCTTGTCCATGTGTCTGTAGGGATGTCCTCGTTAATGCCAACATGTCTCACCTTGTACTTATGTATGTAGGAATGCCCTCGTTGATGCCAATGTGTTTTCCTTTGTCCCTGTGTCTGTAGGGATGCCCTTGTTCGTGCCAACATGTCTCACCTTGTCCCTGTGTCTGTAGGGATTCCCTTGTTGATGCCAACATGTCTCACTTTATCCCTATGTCTGTAGGAATGTCCTCATTGATGCCAACATGTCTCATCTAGTCCCTGTGTCTGTAGGGATGCCCTCAGTGATAGTCCAATCATGTCCCTATGTCTGTAGGGATGCCCTCGTTGATGCCAACATGTTTCACCTTGTCCCTATGTCTGTAGGGATGCCCTCGTTCATGCCAACATGTCTCATCTTGTTGACGATGCCAAGGATCAACTGCAGCAAGAGTTCATGAGCCAGATGTCAACCTTTGCCATATATTATGCCGGTAAGTGCAAACAACATCACAGAAGCAGTGATAAAACTCATCACTGTACGTGTAACAGTAATATGTGTAAGTGTCATATGTTTTCATAAAATTCTAGTTAAAGAAATTAAATTATCTTGAGATTTCATCTGAATGACCCCTTACCGTTAAAGGGAGACACCCCAGGTGAAATGTCATTTTTTTTTTTAAATATTCAAAATGTGTTTCCCGTGTATTGTTTCCCGTGCTTTGTATATTTAATGTTTATAAAGTTCACTTTTATAGCAATTACATACCTCTAAATCACTTTTATTCATGTATAAAGCATGTCTATTTCAAGTAATAAATCCAGTTTTTCAATCATTGAGAGCCATTTAAAAAAAAACGTGTTTTCTGCATTTAGAAAAAAGGAAATCTCTCCGAGTAATTATGCTATCCAAATAGGGTTTTGGATGTTGCATTCAGCATACTCTACTCTGCACAATGACCAGAGACATTTTAAAAATCATCAACAGTTTGAGAGATCAACCAGTATTTGTTGCTAAAAACAAAGTTTTTTTGTACTTTACAAAAAATTATTTAAAAATAAAAACAGCATTTCAATAAATGCTCTGGTCATTGTACAGTAGAATGTGTACTGAACATGGATTTGCAAGAATTATAGTCATATACTTACTTACTTACTTACTTAATCCTCTTGGCCCCTTCAGGAGCATAGGGCGTCAACCATGTTTCTCCACCTCACTCTCTTCTGGGCTATAGCTTTGGCCTCTTGCCAGGTGACCCCCACTTTTTCAAGATCTTGTAGTGTTGAGCGTCTCCAGTTGATTTTTGGCCTTCCTTGTCTTATAGTCATATATGTGTTCAATAAAGGCATTGTTTCTAAATTGCACAAAATGGTGGATATTTTGTTTGTTACCATGGAAACTGGGGGTCTTGCTGAAAAAAGTTCAATATATTTTTTACTCAGTAAGACCCATTCTATACATTTAGCAGACAAAATTGCATGATTTATACAAGTAAAAATTTTTTCCTATCTTCCTGCCATGTGTGACCTTACGCTACAATCTTACGTAGATAGCATATATCATGTACATGTAATTCACACTTCACAGTAATTGTTACATACACACAGGAATCACTGAGATCTAATATATCCTTCAACAGAGTCAGCGTGTATAACAGAAGTGAGTCATTCATAACAAATGAAGTCTAGTGCACCTTCAAAGCTCCTGTCACATTACATAAAGCAGCTAGAAAAACGATAGCCTGTGGAATTAAAAAAAAATTTGTTATTGTAAACTATGTATTATGAGTATTTTACTTACTTTATTTACTTAGAGCAGTAGTAATTCACAGTTGTAACTGTGTTATCACTTTGACTGAATTTGTTTTTAGAATTACATAATGTTTAACAAGATTGCCACCCAAGGCAAAGGCCCAGATGGACAAGGAAGCCATTGGCTTATCGAAAATCCAAAATTTTTTCATCTATGTCTAACCTGCCCTCCTGAGATATGTGTCAACCTTGTTTTTAAACATATTCACTCTGTAGATAATTTGCATCCATGCAATGATTGTCCTCTATGAGAACGAGTACTTCCTGATATCCAATCTACACTGATCCTTTACTAATGTTACCTCATGTCCTCTAGTTCTACTATCTTTCTTGGGTGAGAAAAATACCCATTCAGTATCTTGAAAACTTCAATTTGATTTCCTCATAACCTCCTTGTCTCTAGGGTTGTTAAGCCATATTCTTTTAGGTGTTCTTCGTAACTAAGGTCTCTCAGTTCTGGAATCATTTTAGTTGCTCTCCGCTGTATTCATTCAAGCATATCTATATTTTATGATATGGTCTCCAAGCTTGTATGCATTATTCAATATGAGACCTAACTACTGATTTATCCTTTTCTTTTATGGTAGTACCTAGAACAGTATCTCCCATTTTATAATTTACATCCAAGTTACTGTGTCCTGTGTTTAGGCATTTACATTTGCCAAAATCTACTAACATCTGCCACTTTTCAGACCATTAAATTTTAATGAATTTGTCTAGATCATTTTGTAAATGTTGTTAATCACCATCATTTTAACCTTTCTAAACACTTGTTTCATCCACAAATTTCAGTTTGTTATATTATCTTCCAAGTCAATGATATATATATATATATATATATATATATATATATATATATATATATATATATATATATATATATATATATATACAGTCGCGCCTCGTTATAACGCGCCCCGTTATTACGCGAATTCGGATATAACGCGGTCGGTCGTGGACCCCGAATTTCTGCCGCTAGGGGAAAATGTCAAATGGGCCCGCTTAAACCTACTTAGAATTGCTTTAACAATTCTCAAGAAACATTAGGTGAACAATGTCAATGAACGAGTATCAACGTGTTGTTTGTTTTGCGTTGCCGCCGACATCAATCGCTGTCGCTGGCTTCGCTTCGTCGGTTTGTAAATTGCAATCGAGATTCACAAATATGCCTCTCGTAAGAATCAGATCAACCGTTTTAAATGCATTTAATATGCAGTACCAACATAACACTTGGGTGAAATTACATGCTTCCATTACATCGTAAATTTAATCGTTTTCGCGACGCGAAACCAACATGCCAAATTCCTAACCCATGGCTCTAACGGTGGCGAAAATATGAATTCGTCATCCGCATATGAAATGATGAATCGATGTTAAGTGGTGCGTAATAAATATATGCTTCGGTCGAGATCGGTTGAAAGACGAAGTGAAACAATTATTAATTCTACCTATTGTCTTTTTCTGTGTTTTATCAGCTTGCATGCTACGTTTGTCAAATCATATACGTTTTCAGCTGCTCAGATCCAGGTTATTATTTTCGATTCGTAGGTCTGTTGGTCCAGTACATCATCATCGTAGTAGATCTATTCCATAACGGTATACGTACATGTGTTTTATTCAGTTCAAGAGTCAAGAGGGTGTGACATTTAAAAATAATACGTTGATGCTAGTATACTCGTTTAATAAGTTCCATAAACTGCTTATTGCCGTATAAGACAATGCTGCAAGCCCACGGGCACGGGGCTTCGACAGGGTTCATGGACTTGGTGCAGCGGGCGGCGTTCGCTGTTGTTTAGTAGTTCCCTGGTGGCAGATATAAGAACACCTAACGCGCCTCGCTTACAGCGCGGTCCGAAGTCGTGGACCCCGACTACCGCGTTATAACGAGGCTCGACTGTATATATATATATATATATACCCTGCTGATGCTTAATTGCAGAACCCTGAGCTCGGTTGCTTTAGGACCACAAAAAGAATGATTGTTGGTAAAGGTCGTTTAATAATTGCACCAACAGAAAATAATATGAATCAATGAAAAAGTAGCTTGGCAGCTAGCACAAACATGCTCATCAAGAAAAATGCAATACATGTTTATGGAAGGAAAGCGTTAACACACAATGGTGATTGTTTATCACAACCAAATTAGGAACTATCGGTAGTTGAATGTATACATACAATACAGAATCATAACATGGTAAGCAACACGCGAACAATGGAGGTAGATAGGGGATGATGGTGGGACGAAAAACTTCCAAAGTGATGGCTCTGCAAATTACGTCTAGTGTGGCTCAGAGTTCCAACACAAAGGAAATGACTCTAAGTCGCCATGTGATCGCCTAGCGTCATTTGACCACGAACCATTTCGCGTACTACGGACTTTTTCATCTCTGGTAAACCCTGAACTGAAGCATCCGTTTAGGTCTTCTGCCATTAAAAAACCTTGTGATGTTATATTTCCAGCCCTGTCTTCTAGAGGTCCAACCTTGTCTCATACATTTTGTTTACTCCTGATATAATATTATGCATAAAAAATCTTGCTGTCATTTTTAATGTTCCATGCTAATTTTTACTCATAGGTTCTTTTAGAGTGTATAAATTTCAGTTGTAGCTGTGTTAAGTGCCTCTTTATAATTTCTGGTACGCCTATAAACTCTCCACATAGTTTGTTTGTACACTGTTTTTCTAATAGCTTCTTTTGACAAGTGTTTCTTCTTGACGGTTTCCCTTGTATTTTGAAGGAAATAAATTGTTCAATGATACTCTTTTAGAATGTTCCAACATTCAATTCTTATTCCTCAGCATGTTATTCCAATCTAGCTTTGCTAAGTGTTTTTTCATATCTTTATATTTGCTTTGTGGAAGTTTCTCCTGTATGTTTTTTTAATTTTTACTTTCTGATTTTTTTGGATGTCAAAATGTATTTGATTATTATCACTGTTACCCAATAGTTCATGTATTTTGATATTGTCCACTAATTCATTTTGTGAAGACAAAACTATATCTAATACAAAGACAAAACTATATCTAATACTTCAACCTCAAACTTTGCACTGCTCGTATGAAACTTCGCACTGAACCTTGAAAACACCCTGACTATTAGTATTGGCATTTTATGCTTTAGCATATCAATTGATTATAGGTAGTCATGTTTTAACTTATGCTACTGTTTGTGGAAATAGTGCATCTGGTGTCTTGTATCTAACTTGAGTGAAACATTCATTATCTCTGCCCACAGTGGTTGCTGTGGGTGTGTTTGAGTGAAACATTCATTATCTCTGCCCACAGTGGTTGCTGTGGGTGTGTTTTTCTTCGCGTATGGTCAAGTTGCCTTCTGGATACTCTCTGCGTCGCGTCAGGCGGAGAAGGTGAGAATTGGCCTTCTCACCGCCATACTGAAGCAGGACATCGGCTGGTTCGACACTCATGCAGTCGGAGAACTCAACACAAGACTCACTGAGTAAGATCACCTTTGAACTCATACCACCTTAGAAGTTTGAAGACCTTAGAACTAAGACCACCTTTGAATTAAGACCACCTTAGAACTGAGACAACCTTAGAACTGAGACCACCTTTGAATTAAGACGATCTTAGAATTAAGGCCACTTTAGAACTGAAACCACCTTAGAACTGGGGCCACATTTGAATTAAGACCACCTTAGATTTAAATCCACCTTGGAACTGAGACCACCTTAGAACTGAGACCACATTAAAACCGACACCACCTTTGAATTAAGACCATCTTAGAATTAAGGCCAACTTAGGACTGAGACCACCTTAGAACTGGGGCCACATTTGAATTAAGACCACCTTTTAATTAAATCCACCTTGGAACTGAGCTCACCTTACAGCTAAGACCACCTTAGAACTTAGATCACCTTAGAATTAGACTGCCCTTGAAATAAGACCACCTGTTAATTTAGACCACATTAGAAATAAGACCACCTTATAATTGAGACCACTTTATGACTAAGACCACACTTCAGTTAAAAAAAACCTTAGAATTAAGACCACTGTAGAACTAAGACCACCTTAGAATTAGACTGCTCTTGAACTAAGACCACCTTTTAATTTAGACCATTTTAGAACTAAGACCACCTTTTAATTAAGACCACATTAGAACTAAGACCACCATATAATTGAAAACAACTTATAACTAAGACCACACTTGAATTAAGACCCCTTAGAATTAAGACCACCTTAGATCTAAGACCACATTAGAATTGACACCACCTTAGAACTTAGACCACCATTGTATTAAGACCACCTTAGAATTAAGACCACCTTTCACCAACTTAGAATTATACTTCCCTTGAAGTAAGACCACCTTTTAATTTAGACCACTTTAAATATAAGACCACCTTTTAAGTAAGACCACCTTATATCTAAGACCATACTTTAATTAAAAAAAACCTTAAAATTAAAACCACCTTAGAACTAAGACCACATTAAAATTGACTCTACCTTAGAATTAAGACCATCTTACAAGTAAGGCCGCCTTATAATTTAGACCACCTTAGAATTAACACCACTTTGGACGACCGTAGAATTAGACTTCCCTTGAAGTAAGACAACCTTTTAATTTAGACCACTTTAGAACTAAAACCACCTTTTAATTAAGTCCACATTAGAACTAGCACCACCTGGTAAAAGAGGCCACCTTATAACTAAGACCGCACTTGAATTAAAACCCCCTTAGAATGAAAACCACCTTAGAACTAAGACCACATTAAAATTGACTCAACCTTAGAATTAAGACCACCTTACAAGTAAGGCCACATTAGAACTTAGACCAACTTATAATTAGACTGCTCTCGAACTAAGACCACCTTTTAAGTTAGACCACTTTAGAACTAAGACCACATTAGAACTAAGATCACTGTATAATTGAAACCACCTTATAACTAACACACTTGAATTAAGACTCCCTTAGAACTAAGACCACCATAGAATTAAGACCACATTTTAATTAAGACCACCTTAGAATGAAATCCACCTTGGAACTCAGACCACCTTAAAACTGAGACCTCCTTAGAATTAAGCCCACTTTAGAACTCACACCACTTTAGAACTGGGACCACCTTAGAATTAAGACCACATTACAACTAAGACCACCTTAAAATTAAGCCCACTTTATAACTCACACCACCTTAGGTCTTGGACCACCTTAGAAGTAAGACCACTTTAGATCGAAGACCACCTTTTAATTAAGTCCACCTTAGAACTAAGACCACCTTATAGGTGAGACTACCTTATAACTAAGACCACACTTGAATTAAAACCCACTTAGAATTAAAATCACCTTAGAACTAAGACCACATTTGACTCCACCTTCGAATTTAGACCACTTTACAAGTAAGGCCCCCATAGAACTTAGACCACCTTAGAATTAGAACTCTTGAACTAAGACCACCTTTTAAGTTAGACCACTTTAGGTCTAAGACCACCTTTTAATTAAGACCACCTTAGAACTTAGACCACCATTGAATTAAGGCCACTTTAGAATTAAGACCACTTTATAACTAAGTATCCTCTTGAATTACGACCCTTTAAAATTAAGATTACCCTAGAACTAAGACCATCTTTGAATTAAAACCACCATAGAATTAAGACAACTTTAGAACTAAGACTACATTGGAATTGAGACCACCTTAGAACTTAGACCACTATTGAATTAAGACCACTTTGGAATTGAGACCACCTTAGAATTAAGGCCACCTTAGAATTAAGACCACCATTGAATTAAGACTAATGTTGAACTAAGACCAACTTAGATTTGAGACCACCTTAGAACTAAGACCGTGTTAGAACTTGGACCTCCTTACAATTAAAGGTACTGTAAGTGATCGTTAAAAAATTCTTTTTATTATGAAATCGTGTTATTTAGTGTAAACTATATATATTGTAACATATGCCGACCGGCCAAACGTGTCGAAATGAAGAAGATGCAATTTTTTAATCGACGCTTACAACACTTGACGTCACTAGTCAGCGCACTTCCCCAATAACTTTCGGCAAGTTCCGAGAAGGTCGCGACCCGAGGAGGCGGAGCTTGTATTATGTCAACGCCTGTCACTGATAAGCAACATGGCTTCCATATAAACAGACGGTCCGTCCGTCAACGGAGTTGGAGGTACGTTATAGCACAAGTTGTCGTAAATATTCCGTTTGTCACTGTGTTTGAGAAATTACCTTCGTTTGAGATTTGTTTCATTTCAGTGATTGTTATCAACAAGCCGTGTCCGTCAAAAAGCATTCTATATTATTCGTACATTTGATTTGTCCAATTATTATTTTTGTTTTTCTCGAGCGTGCCGTTGCCTATTACCTATAATTGTATTTCTAGCGTAAGTAGGGACCTACATGTAATCATCTAATACCAGAAAAGACGTACGTGTACGACCTGTTTCGTGTATACGGTCTATCGGTTAAACCATTTATAATAAGTGTCTATATGTCGTGATAGTTTTTAAAATTGTTGACATCATTTTGGTTTGCATGCATTCGTTTTCGGTTCCCATTTCGCGGAATAAGACTGGCGATTATTTCGCACCTAACTGTGATGAAATAAAACTAAATAAGACAGCACATTTTATTTTCTTGAGTGCCACGATCTTCTGTGAAAACTGTTGCATTTGTGTGTCCCACCACGGTAAACTTTTCCTTGTTTATAATGTAGCAAACAATGTCAATAATTGTTTTCTAAAGTGGTGATAAAATATATGTCATAAACTGTATTGGTTATAAACGCAAATTTAGCAACATCACATCCTTTCACCCACAGAGTTTCAATGGTTCTGAGGAAAGAAATGCAGGAAGAGAAAGAGGTGGCGTGAAAAGAAGGGGTGCATGAAGAGGAAGAGGAAGCGGTGCAGAAAGAGGACAGAGAGGAATGGGTGGCAGGAGGCGTCGACGCGGCAGAGCAAGTCTAGTTACACTGAACAGAGAAGACTGTGCACGCATGAGGAAACTGAGAAGCCAGAAAAAGGAGAGACTACAGGTAAAATTGTATTTATATGGAATTACACAATTGTAGTAACAAAAATGCAGCTGATAAAGGTCTCTATATTATTGTTTAGCTTCATTTGTGGTATTTTTATGCATGCAATAAGCTGCATTGACATAAATTATATAAAATTAATTATGAAGTGTAATAAATGAAAACTATATGTACCCAGTACAACTGAATTTTTAATTCATTACCCTAATTAACCATAATTATAAGGATTTAATTCATTTGTCATCCTTCCAGGCTGACATCAGTGTCTTGGCTGAGCTGGAGGAAAAAGGGCTGCTTCTGCAGATGGCCGAGAGGGAGTCAGGCCTCTTATTCGATATTATGAGGCAAAATACACCAGGAACAGTGGGAAGTGCGGTTGCTCCAAATTGGTGCTCATGCAACCATTGTCAAGAAATGACCAGTGATGTCGAACGACTATGCTGCAACATGCAGCCAGATAAATGTCTCAGCCTTCGACCTGTAAGTAATACAAGAAAGTGTGTGGCAGCGGTCTCAATCTCCTAACCACCTGATTTTGGGGCCAACTTCCAATCTCCCATCTGTTTGTGGGTCCAACCTTTTACCCAAACTCCCACCTCCCACCATTTTTTAGAGTCAATCTCCTATCCAATCTACCACCTCCCACCATTTTTTAGATTTAACTTCTCACCAATTTTTCAGACCGACCTCGCACTTTCTGCCACCCCAATTACTTGTGTACTGTAGTGACCATAATTTTCTGAAGTTACATATTTCTTACTACAAATCGGTTTAGTAGCAGGGTTGGAGTCATTATAATGATAAAGAAATGATAATTAATGTGTTAATTACTTAATTATAATGAAAATAATTGATTTTAAATTCACATAATGATAATGAACCCGTGATGAAAAATAATGATCATTGTGCCATCAGGTTATTTAATTATGTTGTCACCATTTAGAAGGAAATAGCAGATTCCACTAGTTTCTCCAGGTTTTATGATGCCCCCCTCCCCCCCCCCAGAATCATGGCTCAATGAGTGAAGTATACATAGCAGGAGACACTGACAGTCAGTGAAGCCATTCACTCACTGGTGATCAAGTAATGGATAAGGGTTACACACTTACAGCAGTGGACCAACATGAATACTGACCAGCACTAAGCAGATTGTCTTCAACATTTGTATCACTAAATCAATCATTGCAGCTCCCTGCCCTTTCATGCTGGACAATGATTGAACAAACACAAACATCTTATTATACCAACTTTCTTACAGACTGTACATCATTGGCTCTAACCAGCTGATCTCATTAAGAACTACTAAACAAATATAATAAGCTGTCCATAAAGCAACAACAGAACAGTATGGAATAACCAGACTGTGTTACATCAGCAGACAACTGTCAAGCATCACTCTTTCTTTCTTCGTGTTTTGTTAAGCAGTCATGTCTGCTACAAAGTTTTCCATGCTGCAACATGGTTTTATATGTGATTTGTAATGAAAACAATAACGAAGAATTGTAAATTATACACATACCTAGTGACAAGATGATAATACGAATTATAACAAACACATTATACTGATCACAATGAACACTCTTAATGACTCTGACCCTGTTTAGTAGCATTATGTCTCTGGCGCAGAATATGCTGTTGAGTGTTTGACCTATATCCTACTTTCATATCAACATTATTTGCAACTGTTACAACAAATCAGACCTACAATGAATATTATATTCTCATAATATAATATATATGGCATCTTGTGGCTGTACAATTATTATGTATATATGTGTGTATGTATTCATGTAACCACACATGCATAATCACCTGTCATTTTATGCAAACAGTACAGTTAAAATGCCTAAAATTTAATTATATATATTTTCTACAGGAAATGGATTTACTGGTACTTGACCCTACAGTATTGACAATGGTGGGACGTTATAGAGCTGACGTGTTTGGTGTGCCAGCACGAGGGGACAATGATGCCATGCAGCATTATGCATACCACCAGTTTGTTCTGTGGTGACATGGCAAGCTGGGAACAGGTAACCGCCGTGTTATACTTATACCAAGCTGTTGTGTGTGGCAAATTAGACAGACATTTCCAGGTGAAAATGGACAATACACTGGGTTCAAAATTCATAGATTAGGTTAAGTCATTACTTGTTAAACATGAATGCACACTCATACGCTTTGTGAAAAATTATCCAGACACATTATAAAGTTATCCATGACAGTTTTCAAACCACATTGCTTTCAGAAAAAATTTACTTTTGAATTGTTTGATATTACACAACAAATACACACATTAAATGGCACGTTGGTTACATGTTTCTATCTTGCTTCTCTCCGTTACATTTTTAACTAATGTCCGACACGGTTAAATCTTTCTAAATCGAGTACGATGCCTGGCAACTAGCTCAGATGTTGGTGGAGCAGGCACTGTTGCGATGTTGGGTGCAATGTTTCTGGGATTGTCAGGCTTGATGCCACGCTTCCTGGCTTTGGGAAATTCATCCTCTATGCAGGCACAGATGATTGTCTCCTGCAGGCTGACAATTTACTCATAATGTTTCGGTTGCCGCTCTGGCACAATTGTCCATTTTTTCCCTCTTTTGTTGAATACCTTGTGGTAACTGTAAATTAACAAATAAACTTAATGATGTGTTATACAACAATTAATAACTCTTGTTAGGCAGGATGGCATTTGCAAGAAATTCTCCATTCCACATGCTGGTGTTATGTACTGTTTCAACGTAAATAGCTAAATGATTTAATACTATTGTAATGTTATTGAAAATACTGGATATGAATGCATATGCATAACATGATATACACATGCTGTTTTTATTTTGCACTGTATTACTGGTAGTGTATTGCAACGCAATAAACCTCTCACTGGAAATATTATCATGTGACTGATGTTTCTTTCTTTGTGTAAACAGCCATCTGAAACAATGTTTTAATCATTATGTAGTCTTCTTTACAAAATACTAACTAACCCAAGGGGCTAAGTAGAAACATAATCATTGTTTGTGCTGTAATGGAATGTCATTATTGTTGTGTCTAACAACAATGTATACAAGCTATGCTTACACAGTGTGCCCTTTGCTGTTTGTCTTCAGTGGCAAATCTTTGTGCTTCTTCTATTACTGCGAGGAAATTTCGTGCCCGATACACTGGGAAGCTGCAGTAGATAAGTTTTAACTGTTATGTTTCATAAGCATGATCCAGTTGCCAACTCCATCATACTGTATAATCTACAGGCTTGGGTAAATGTTTACATAACAAAGTCTAAATAGACAGTCAGTCAAATTGCAATAATTTTGACAAATGATGATATTTAATGATTAATGACTGTCATTGTTAAAAAGATGTGCATCTTCTACAATGGCTTGAATAAAGATATCTTGAATGTGGCTTCAAACAGCTGAAGACAAATCGCTTGGCTGCATACATCAGTCATTATGGAAAGCTTCCAGCACACCAGTATGTCTGGAAGACAAATCGCTTGGCTGCATACATCAGTATGTCATTATGGAAAGCTTCCAGCACACCAGTATGTCTGGAAGACAAATCGCTTGGCTGCATACATCAGTATGTCATTATGGAAAGCTTCCAGCACACCAGTATGTCTGGAAGACAAAATTATGACAATATAAACAAAAGTCAAAATTCGCTGTAACTATAACTGTCATGCGCATGTGCATGTGTGTGCATATGAGTGCATACGTGTGTGCATGTATTCAAACAAAACATGCTCAATGTACCTGTATGGATAGTACGTGTTAAAGGCTGGTGTGTTTTTATTTGCTGCATACATATAATATGTATGAATGTTTGTATACATACACAAACAATTATATATGTATATATCTCACCTGAAATTGACATAATACTTGAGAGTATGCATGAATCATTTGTTCAACACAACACGTCTCAGAGCGACATGTGCTGGGGGGTCCGGTACAAACCTTGTCTGTTGCTGTCAAAGTGTAATTATTGTTTTCTTAATTATCAAACTTTATTGCGCTCAAGTATCAGTGAAAATGTGCAAGAATGTACCTTTGTATTTAATATATGGTATATGAATAACACAATGTTGTTACTATATTTCTCTGGGACTTTCTTAGGCAAATTTTTGACTTTATTTTCATAACTTTTTTCATGTAACTTTATTTCCACGCACTATCCCTACATGTATATCAACATAGACAAATATTTAGTTGTATCTGTAACATACCTTAATCTTTCATTAAACAACTTTATTTTATTTGCATATTTCATGTCCCATGTTACAGTGGCCTACTTTCCATTTAGTGATGTGCCCATCAAATTGACGTTGGATGGTAGCAATGTGCATGCATGTAATGGGTTGTCCATAGTACAATCAAATAATTTATTTCCTAAATATGTGGTGAGCACCTATAATTGATAATGTTTATACTGTTTATATTCTATACTGTAGTATGACATAGTCATATGAACATCTGTCCACAGGCACAACTCACAATCCCAACATCCCTTTTGATTTTTCAGTCTCACTCATGTTGCCAATCTCGCTTTATCTACCTCCTTTTTCCTCCTCTTCGTTGCGGAACGCAACGGTGCACGCACAACCCGCCTGTCACTGTCAGCCATGTTGCCCGAATGCGAACAAACCATGAGCAAGTCGCCGGTGCGCGTGCATCGATCCCGCAATCACGTGATATGCATCTCATTAACGTTCGGCAATGCAAGCTTCGCCTAGTTCCGCCCCTGTGGTTTCGCGCCATAAACCCTATTCGCAACTTTTCGTAACGAAACAGTAAAGATACAAACATATGTATCTGGCTTATTAAATGCATTTTGGCGGGCAGTATCATTTACAAATGTTTATTCTAGTACCAAGAACATTATATTATTACATGAGCAACAAATGCAGTACCTTTAAGACCTGCTTAGACCTTAGACTTAGACAAGTCCACAAAGTACATTGTGTAGTCAGTTATTTAAAATATGTGGTGCTATAGCAGTTTGTCACATCCACCCTACCAGGATATCAATGAAGCACACAGTAACAAATCTATTTCATGTACTAGCTGCAAAAGAAACTACTGCTATTTTTAAAGGCATTTCTTATTTCACATGTAATCTCTCCTAGTGAGTTGGGTGAACAACAGAGTTGTGTGTTGTCGGTTTGCAGCGATGTGGGCAAGTTCCAGGAAGGAATCTCAAACAAGATGAGCAACTTCTTCCAGTACTTCACAACATTCGTCCTTGGATTCATCCTTGGCTTTGTCTACGGCTGGAAGCTGAGTCTTGTCATCTTCGCCGTTAGTCCTCTACTTGTCATCTCAGGCATCTTCATGACCTATGTGAGTATCCACATCTCCCTCTAGTTAGATCAGCTATATTTGCTTTGTCTGTCATGCTCCATTGGCTGCACATTAGACCAGATATGCCCTCTCTAAAATCCCCCATGCCAAGGGTATGGTCAACAGCTTCGATGAAGAGAGTGCGCATGACGGCAATACTGCACAGAGTACAATCACTGTTGAGAGATCTGCACCAGCATCTTGTTCACTTACACCCTTAACTGGGAAGCACGATTCACCCATCTCCTCCAGGAAGTTTGGCATAACCAAACATCTGCTCAGTCGCAGATATTCTACGAGGCGGCTCGTTTTATGATGCTGACTGCTGATTGGATTGTTTGATGTCATGAACAGCACAAGTATTCATAACATGTTCAACAACGAAAGCATTAGGTGTAATTTATTTCATTGCCCTGAAAATAAATATAGAAGTAAGTTGTAATATAAACAACAGTTCCATGGAATAACAAGCAGAGTAGAAATGTCATTCATCAACGACAACAACAGCCAGTGAACAGTTACATAAATATATGTAAGTCATAACTCTGCCTCTGGCTCTGGTGTGCCTGGAATGGGGCTTTGGGCCTGAATATCAACACAGGACGAATAGCACCATCAACGTTTCTCCTGCGAGATATATGCCACAAATGCTAACTGTGTTCGGAGAAAACATAAATACGCATGCACACAAGCACGCACGCATGCACGCACATAAGCTTTCATGCATGCACACGTATATATCTGAATGATACCTTGTCAGCATCGAGAATACGCCTGCCATTCTCGCCAGCATCGTGGGCATGGTCGCAGAAGTTGTGGTATTTTTGATCGGTTTCTACCATCATGCAGAGCGAAAACAGGGCTTTACCCTGATATGTCCCATGTTGGAATTCCTGTTTTTCAGGACACGATTGATCTTGGAAAATCACATAATGTACAATTATTCACGTTTGATTTGACAAAAACAAAGGCTTAGCAATGATAGGCATCACACAAAAGGCATGTTTTATGGCACAAACTTATTTATTTTGACAGTACAACGTAAAATGAATGGCAAGTTGAATATTTCTGCACTGTAAACTCATTATTTTGTAAAAAAAATCCATAAAATCATATTCTGTTCCGAGTAAAGCCTTGCCTGAACAAGTCAAGTCAAACTGGATGAATCTATTGCAACTAACTGTACCACCACCTGGTGGACTAATATACACTAGTGATCTTTAATGCCATCTGGTGACTAGCGTCGATATTATAGGCATGTGTCCATCATTAACCAATTGGTTCCTGTTAGATCCTGTTAGATGTTAGATGTTCCTGGGCGTGACAACAATCTTTTGCTGCCTTGTAACTGGTCACTGATGACAGTTAATCAATTGTTGCCTTGTAGATGGTCACTGGTGCGACGACGAAGGAGTTAAAGGCTTATGCGAAGGCTGGAGCCGTCGCAGAGGAAGTCATCAGCTCCATCAGGACTGTTGTTGCATTTGGTGGCGAGAAGAAGGAATGTGACAGGTAATTATAAGATTATGTTTGGTGGCGAGAAGAAGGAATGTGACAGGTAATTATAAGATTATGTTTGGTGGGGAGAAGAAGGAATGTGACAGGTAATTATAAGATTATATTTGGTGGCGAGAAGAAGGAATGTGACAGGTAATTATAAGATTATGTTTGGTGGCGAGAAGAAGGAATGTGACAGGTAATTATAAGATTATGTTTGGTGGCGAGAAGAAGGAATGTGACAGGTAATTATAAGATTATGTTTGGTGGGGAGAAGGAATGTGACAGGTAATTATAAGATTATATTTGGTGGCGAGAAGAAGGAATGTGACAGGTAATTATAAGATTATGTTTGGTGGCGAGAAGAAGGAATGTGACAGGTAATTATAAGATTATGTTTGGTGGGGAGAAGAAGGAATGTGACAGGTAATTATAAGATTATATTTGGTGGCGAGAAGAAGGAATGTGACAGGTAATTATAAGATTATGTTTGGTGAGGAAAAGACGGAATGTGACAGGTAATTATAAGATTATATTTGGTGGCGAGAAGAAAGAATATGACAGCTAATTATAAGATTATATTTGGTGGCGAGAAGAATGAATGTGATAGGTAATTATAAGATTATATTTGGTGGCGAGAAGAAGGAATGTGATAGGTAATTATAAGATTATATTTGGTGGTGAGAAGAAGGAATGTGACAGCTAATTATAAAATTATATTTGGTGGCGAGAAGACGGAATGTGACAGCTAATTATAAGATTATATTTGGTGGCGAGAAGACGGAATGTGATAGGTAATTATAAGATTATATTTGCTTCGCTGGATTGTTCATTATGTGATTGTACAATGTCAGGTGGTAGTTGACATAATTTCCTTGTACAGTTCTGTTTTCTTGCAAACAGTCATAAGATATAAATGGATGTGTATGAATGAAGTACTATGCAACTATACCTTCCAGAACTTCTACAATAGTACTGTAAAATACAATAGAGAAATGCTGGCTACCAGGTTGCAATTGTAACTTTTAAAGCTTTAATCGTAATGTTCCAAAGTATTGCAAATAATTGGCATGTTCACAGAATCACAGATTTTGTTGGACATCCTCCTGGTATGTATGCTAATGTTTAAAAACACATTTATAGATTTGTTTTACTGGTTCGCTGTTATGATTTGTTTAACCACTTACAGGTACGGAGCTAACTTGACAGAAGCAAAGGCGCATGGTATATGGATGGGCACCATTAGTGCAGTTGGCGTTGGTTTGATGTACTTCATAATATTCTGCGTGTATTCCCTGGCGTTCTGGTACGGATCCCAGTTGGTGCGTGAAGAAGACATGACAGCAGGCAACCTGATCATTGTGAGTGCGCATTGTAGTACAGTAGTAATTACTCATGGACAGGAGTAAAGCAAATGTCAAAGTTAAATATTGTTGATTAATGATTTTCTTCAACAACAACTATTCAGTTGTGGTTACAACTATTCTGTTGTGATTGAAGAAAATCATTCGTTGATATATCCTACAACTTGATGAACATTTTGATGAATATTAAATATTGTTACATTTAATATGACCATATTATTGATAAAAGAAGGGTTGTCATTCCTCGACCTCGTGATACTGGCATCTTTCAGTCACCCTGCCCCTAAGGAACAGCATTTTAACATAGCGGATTGGTAAGTGTTTTATTGTGATAACTGTTGATGTTCTAGGTTGCATACGGTAGACACAAGGCAGTGTATGTGAAAATACATTTATTACATGAGAATGTATCACATATCTGACATGTGTGACGTCATATTAAGAGCAGAGGGTTGAGCTGCTGCGAGTAATAGCCATGAGCCAAGTTAGTGTCGCATGCTTAAATGTGTGTCCCCAATATATAACGTCCATTCATTACCATCCCCCTTTCTATGTTAAAAGTCCATGATATCCTGCGTCCATGTGGGAGGGTCTCTGGTCCTGCTCAGCCTGGCACCACCCATTGGTGACGTCACTATGGCTCTGTTGGATAGCGGTTCTTCCATCTGTTATTCTATTGGGGTGTCACCTTCGTGCCTGGCCACTGGCTGGTTGTCGCATGTCTCCTCATTTTCGGATTCAGGTACCCCACTTAGATCTGCTGAAGTGACACTGCCTGCTTCAGGAATGCATTTTCAGTCATCTAGTCTCTTCCTGATCACTCCATGCTTCCATCTGGCTTCAGGAAATGGTTTATAATAAACAGGTTGCCCTTCTTTCAATTCATCTAAATGTCGCACTGTCTTGTCGTGATGCTTCTCCACACTCTGCCTCCTTTTCTCCTTCTTCTCTTTGACGCTTCACTTGATTCTGCCACCGGTTGGTAACAGCGAGTGAGTCTGTCTTCCGAACAGAATTTGGGTTGGAGATACACCAGCATCTTGTTTTGGTGTGTTTCGCAACTCGAGTACCGCTAATTGCACATCACCTCCACACCCCATCGTCTTGCGCAGTGTATTCTTTGCCAACTTCACACCCACTTCTGCCTTTCCGTTGAATCTTGGGTACATTGGCGATGATGTCATGTGCTCGAATTTCTACTGATATGCAAATTTCTCAAACTCTCTTGATGAACACTGTGGTCTGTTGTCACTTACAAGCTGTCAAGGAATGCTGATCTGTGTGAAATTAGGCTTCAACTTGTTGATGACTCGACTGACAGTGGTTACTGTCATCTTGTCGACTTCGAAGAACCCGGAAAAATAGTCCATGGTCCATTTCCATTATTGTGACTCGTTAACGGTTCATTCTGTTGCTTGGGTTTCGCATGTTGGCACATCTCACAGCCATCGGCCAGTTTTTTCACCTCTCTTGACATTCTCGGCCAGAATATTGTTTCTTGTGCTCCAACCATCATGTTGTCATAGCTCATATGTGCTGTGTGTAGTCTACGCTTCATCTCAGACCTAAATGTGTTTGGTATCACAATTCTCTTGCTTTTGAGGATGACACTGCCTTCATGATTCAATGTGTTGCATACGTTGAAATACGACGTTGCTTCATATGGTACCTTTTCCTTTCTATCTGGCCATCCATTTCTTATCAGGTCAAGGACGTTCGGCATTCCCTAATTTTTCTGTGTAGCTTTGACTACCTTCTTGATCATCTTATCAGGCATGTCTTGAAGAACCTCCCAGACCTCACTTGAATTTCTGGCACCTCCAGGTGGGCTCAGTATATCAGCTATGATGAGGTTCCCACCCTCCATGACAGGGCTTAAATTTGCGAGCTGTGGCTTGCCAATGGCACCCAAATATTGTTCTGGTGAGTGTTTCTTTAATTGTGGGCGCCAGCTGGCGAATGCATTTTGCAAGTTGTATTACTTCAAAAAATGGTTCAAGTCGGACCTCCAATGTTGCAACTTTCATAGGTTATGGAAGCCCTACCAGCCTCTGTGGATGGAGAAGCCCTCGATTTGGCTGTGCCATTCGATAGTTCGTTTCGCACCACTATGCGTCACCTCTGTATGTGCACATCGAAATGAACGTCCTTTTTTACTTACAAGTTATACATATCACATATCACACCTGCACTTCGTTAGATGTATAATCATAATCTCTAATCATGAATAGATTTAGATCTAAGGTGCTCTGGAATAGTATCTTGTCAAAAATCATTGCCAGACTTTCAGAACGCGCTCCACAACCACGGTCCATGGCACTTGCGTTTTCATCTTATTCCCCATATTTTCATTGCTATGCCTACTACTACTACATTTTGAACTAAGATAATTACCACATCACCGCACTTAATAACTGTTTCATGAAACATTAAAATAATTGTAGCATCCAACTTGTGACACATGCTTCGGGTCTTACTAGTTTGTGTGCCGAGCGTGGGTGATAACAGGGAAGTCGAATGTTGCCGAGCCATGGTTTGAATTATATTTCAAACCAGCATCGCTACACATATATCTTTTTAATTATGATACATAACTAATATTGCATGACTTTGTGAACGTACATTAAAACATTTTTAATTGCTGTAAGAGTGTAGTTCACGACTGCCCGTGCCCAACGGTGGGAATAGGCATGCCCCATGCCATGGCGTAGTATTGGGGCAGGATTCCACACGCGCGATAATCCTCCATTCTTCACTTTTCCACTCTTTTCACTCCCACTGTTAATTCCGCAAACTTGGGCTTTCTCTTGTCTTTCCCTCATCGCCATGGTCTCTAGGCCGTATATACATAGACCATGGTCTCTATGCCGTATATACATAAACCGGGGTTACACGCGACCATAGTATTTAGTAATTAATAGATGAAACCTGCTATCCTGGCCAATTGGCCCCTTAATTTCATTGCTGGCCCTTAACTTTGAAAGTTCAAGTCAGGCAAATTTTAAGCCCTGCACATATTTGAACTCGACGTCGTATCGGTGCAACCTTAAGATAAGTACCTGTAGTTGTTGGTGCCTGACTTAGGGGCTTCTTCAGAATGGCTGTGAGTGGTTTGTGGTCATTCTGTATCACGAACATATATTGGTCAAATCATTCTAGCTCAAATACAACAGATAATAGCTCTTTCTCAATTTGTGCCCATCTCCATTCTGTTGGCGTGAGGGACCTGGAGGCGAACTCTATCGGAAATGCAGCACCCAGTGTGTCTTGGCTACTGTCAACTTGTAGCCCAAGTTCGTTGTCGGAGTCGAAGTAGGCCAACATTGGTGCTGTGGTTATCTTCCTTTTCACTGTTTTGAATGCCTCTTCGCATTGCTTTGACCAGTTCCATATCTCACCCTGCCTTGTCAAACCTCGTATCAGTTCCAAATTGGTCAATAGATCAGGCATGAATCTTGATGATGACCATGCCACAGAATCGCTTTACCCCGTGAATGTCTGTGGTTAGTGGCATTTCCAAAATGGCCTTGACTTTGTTGTCATCTGTTTGAATGCCTTCTATGGTTATCATGTGACCCATGAAGATCACATTGTCTCGCCTGTACTCTGTCTTCGCATTGTTCAGTTTAATGTTCCTCTCTGTGCATCGATCTTGTAGCCGTTTCAAGTTGTCATAATGGTCACACTCGGCCAACGTCTTTGTGGCCCCGCGTCCAGTCACAATGATGTCACTGGCGACGCAGATCACACCTGCTATGCCTTCAAGTGACTCGTTTAACTTCTTCTGAAATACCTCACTGCTCATTCTTAGGCTGAAAGGTATTCTGGCCTATCGCTATCTGCCATATGGGGTGATCATCGTCGTTAGCAGGCTAGAAGCTGTGTCAAGTTCCACAAGCCAGAATGCTTCCTGCACATCCAGCTTGCTGAACATCTTGGCATTGTTCTTGTTTTGTAACACGTCACTGAGTGTTGCCAACTTGTAATGCTCTCTCATGAGTGTTTGGTTTAGTGGCTGGGGGTCGATGCATAGTCTCAACATGCCGTTCTGCTCACGTACAATCTGGCACATCCATTGCATTGGTTCTTTGACAGGGACCAGATCACCTCGTTTTACTAGAATGTCTAGTTCGACTTTCACTGGTTGTGGCAGAGCGATTGGTAGACTCCTATGTGGCAGATTCTTTGGCGGGACACTGGGGTTGGTTCTAAGCGTTGCTATACCTAAATGTGTGTCGCTGTATATAAAGTCCATTCATTAAGAATAACCCCTGTTTTGACTACGTATCTATGTGCATAATATGTACTTTGTAACTGATGTTTCCTTTTTAGGTGTTCTTTAGTATATTAATTGGGTGTTTCTCCCTGGGAAATGCCACACCAAACCTGTCAGCATTTGGTTCAGGACGAGCGGCAGCATATGAACTGTGGCAGATCCTTGATAGGGTAAGTTCAGATATTGCTATTATCAATGAGCCAAACATACAGCATACAATGACAAGCAAGACTTATAGCATATAATGGGATACCAGAAAAAATACATACAAGAAATATAAAATCGAGACCTTCTCGTGAGAAAACAAAGAGCTACATCCAAATATTTCCCACCAAATTAGTTACCAACGATTCTCGAGATGTGATCATGTAAATAGTCAGATTTGATTTTACATCTGTTGAACTTTCTTAAGCATTAATTAACTATTTGCTCGTTTTGGCAGCACCAGAGTCTCCACTATAGTTTGTAATCACCAGAGTCTCCACTATAGTTAGTAATCACCAGAGTCTCCACTATAGTTAGTAATCACCAGAGTCTCCACTATAGTTAGTAATCACCAGAGTCTCCACTATAGTTAGTAATCACCAGAGTCTCCACTATAGTTTGTAATCACCAGAGTCTCCACTATAGTTAGTAATCACCAGAGTCTCCACTATAGTTTGTAATCACCAGAGTCTCCACTATAGTTAGTAATCACCAGAGTCTCCACTATAGTTTGTAATCACCAGAGTCTCCACTATAGTTAGTAATCACCAGAGTCTCCACTATAGTTACTAATCACCAGAGTCTCCACTATAATTAGTAATCACCAGAGTCTCCACTATAGTTTGTAATCACCAGAGTCTCCACTATAGTTAGTAATCACCAGAGTCTCCACTATAGTTTGTAATCACCAGAGTCTCCACTATAGTTAGTAATCACCAGAGTCTCCACTATAGTTAGTAATCACCAGAGTCTCCACTATAGTTAGTAATCACCAGAGTCTCCACTATAGTTAGTAATCACCAGAGTCTCCACTATAGTTTGTAATCACCAGAGTCTCCACTATAGTTAGTAATCACCAGAGTCTCCACTATAGTTACTAATCACCAGAGTCTCCACTATAATTAGTAATCACCAGAGTCTCCACTATAGTTTGTAATCACCAGAGTCTCCACTATAGTTAGTAATCACCAGAGTCTCCACTATAGTTCGTAATCACCAGAGTCTCCACTATAGTTAGTAATCACCAGAGTCTCCACTATAGTTAGTAATCACCAGAGTCTCCACTATAGTTTGTAATCACCAGAGTCTCCACTATAGTTAGTAATCACCAGAGTCTCTACTATAGTTTGTAATCACCAGAGTCTCCACTATAGTTAGTAATCACCAGAGTCTCCACTATAGTTAGTAATCACCAGAGTCTCCACTATAGTTAATAATCACCAGAGTCTCCACTATAGTTAGTAATCACCAGAGTCTCCACTATAGTTTGTAATCACCAGAGTCTCCACTATAGTTAGTAATCACCAGAGTCTCCACTATAGTTTGTAATCACCAGAGTCTCCACTATAGTTAGTAATCACCAGAGTCTCCACTATAGTTAGTAATCACCAGAGTCTCCACTATAGTTAGTAATCACCAGAGTCTCCACTATAGTTAGTAATCACCAGAGTCTCCACTATAGTTTGTAATCACCAGAATCTCCGCTATAGTTTGTAATCACCAGAGTCTCCACTATAGTTTGTAATCACCAGAGTCTCCACTATAGTTAGTAATCACCAGAGTCTCCACTATAGTTTGTAATCACCAGAGTCTCCACTATAGTTAGTAATCACCAGAGTCTCCACTATAGTTTGTAATCACCAGAGTCTCCACTATAGTTTGTAATCACCAGAGTCTCCACTATAGTTAGTAATCACCAGAGTCTCCACTATAGTTTGTAATCACCAGAGTCTCCACTATAGTTAGTAATCACCAGAGTCTCCACTGTAGTTTGTAATCACCAGAGTCTCCACTATAGTTAGTAATCACCAGAGTCTCCACTATAGTTTGTAATCACCAGAGTCTCCACTATAGTTAGTAATCACCAGAGTCTCCACTATAGTTTGTAATCACCAGAGTCTCCACTATAGTTAGTAATCACCAGAGTCTCCACTATAGTTTGTAATCACCAGAGTCTCCACTATAGTTTGTAATCACCAGAGTCTCCACTATAGTTAGTAATCACCAGAGTCTCCACTATAGTTTGTAATCACCAGAGTCTCCACTATAGTTAGTAATCACCAGAGTCTCCACTATAGTTTGTAATCACCAGAGTCTCCACTATAGTTTGTAATCACCAGAGTCTCCACTATAGTTAGTAATCACCAGAGTCTCCACTATAGTTAGTAATCACCAGAGTCTCCACTATAGTTAGTAATCACCAGAGTCTCCACTATAGTTTGTAATCACCAGAGTCTCCACTATAGTTAGTAATCACCAGAGTTAAATGTATGACGAAGCAGTTTCTCTTAATCAACATCTACTACATCGTCACCTCTGGTGGGACATCATGCTCTAGGTCACCTGTGAGAGGTTCTGGCTAATCTACTACATCGTCACCTCTGGTGGGACATCATGCTCTAAGTCACCTGTGAGAGGTTCTGGCTAATCAACTACATCGTCACCTCTGGTGGGACATCATGCTATAAGTCACCTGTGAGAGGTTCTGGCTAATCTACTACATCGTCACCTCTGGTGGGACATCATGCTCTAGGTCACCTGTGAGAGTTTCTGGCTAATCTACTACATCGTCACCTCTGGTGGGACATCATGCTCTAGGTCACCTGTGAGAGTTTCTGGCTAATCTACTACATCGTCACCTCTGGTGGGACATCATGCTATAAGTCACCTGTGAGAGTTTCTGGCTAATCTACTACATCGTCACCTCTGGTGGGACATCATGCTCTAAGTCACCTGTGAGAGTTTCTGGCTAATCTACTACATCGTCACCTCTGGTGGGACATCATGCTCTAAGTCACCTGTGAGAGTTTCTGGCTAATCTACTACATAGTCACCTCTGGTGGGACATCATGCTCTGGGTCACCTGTGAGAGTTTCTGGCTAATCTACTACATCGTCACCTCTGGTGGGACATCATGCTATAAGTCACCTGTGAGAGTTTCTGGCTAATCTACTACATAGTCACCTCTGGTGGGACATCATGCTCTAGGTCACCTGTGAGAGTTTCTGGCTAATCTACTACATCGTCACCTCTGGTGGGACATCATGCTTTAAGTCACCTGTGAGAGTTTCTGGCTAATCTACTACATCGTCACCTCTGGTGGGACATCATGCTTTAAGTCACCTGTGAGAGTTTCTGGCTAATCTACTACATCG
Organism: Lamellibrachia columna; assembly: GCA_963662155.1. Classification (NCBI taxonomy): domain Eukaryota; kingdom Metazoa; phylum Annelida; class Polychaeta; order Sabellida; family Siboglinidae; genus Lamellibrachia; species Lamellibrachia columna. The sequence continues at coordinate 54,215,338 of OY759270.1, read as the reverse complement.
TCACCTCTGGTGGGACATCATGCTCTAAGTCACCTGTGAGAGTTTCTGGCTAATCTACTACATAGTCACCTCTGGTGGGACATCATGCTCTAGGTCACCTGTGAGAGTTTCTGGCTAATCTACTACATCGTCACCTCTGGTGGGACATCATGCTCTAAGTCACCTGTGAGAGTTTCTGGCTAAACTACTACATAGTCACCTCTGGTGGAACATCATGCTCTAAGTCACCTGTGAGAGTTTCTGGCTAATCTACTACATCGTCACCTCTGGTGGGACATCATGCTCTAAGTCACCTGTGAGAGTTTCTGGCTAATCTACTACATAGTCACCTCTGGTGGGACATCATGCTCTAGGTCACCTGTGAGAGTTTCTGGCTAATCTACTACATCGTCACCTCTGGTGGGACATCATGCTCTAAGTCACCTGTGAGAGTTTCTGGCTAATCTACTACATAGTCACCTCTGGTGGGACATCATGCTCTAAGTCACCTGTGAGAGTTTCTGGCTAATCTACTACATCGTCACCTCTGGTGGGACATCATGCTCTAAGTCACCTGTGAGAGTTTCTGGCTAATCTACTGCATAGTCACCTCTGGTGGGACATCATGCTCTAGGTCACCTGTGAGAGTTTCTGGCTAATCAACTACATCGTCACCTCTGGTGGGACATCATGCTTTAAGTCACCTGTGAGAGTTTCTGGCTAATCAACTACATCGTCACCTCTGGTGGGACATCATGCTCTAAGTCACCTGTGAGAGTTTCTGGCTAATCAACTACATCGTCACCTCTGGTGGGACGTCATGCTCTAAGTCACCTGTGAGAGTTTCTGGCTAATCTACTACATAGTCACCTCTGGTGGGACATCATGCTCTAGGTCACCTGTGAGAGTTTCTGGCTAATCTACTACATCGTCACCTCTGGTGGGACATCATGCTCTAGGTCACCTGTGAGAGTTTCTGGCTAATCTACTACATCGTCACCTCTGGTGGGACATCATGCTCTAAGTCACCTGTGAGAGTTTCTGGCTAATCTACTACATAGTCACCTCTGGTGGGACATCATGCTTTAAGTCACCTGTGAGAGTTTCTGGCTAATCTACTACATAGTCACCTCTGGTGGGACATCATGCTCTAAGTCACCTGTGAGAGTTTCTGGCTAATCTACTACATAGTCACCTCTGGTGGGACATCATGCTTTAAGTCACCTGTGAGAGTTTCTGGCTAATCTACTACATAGTCACCTCTGGTGGGACATCATGCTCTAAGTCACCTGTGAGAGTTTCTGGCTAATCTACTACATAGTCACCTCTGGTGGGACGTCATGCTCTAAGTCACCTGTGAGAGTTTCTGGCTAATCTACTACATAGTCACCTCTGGTGGGACATCATGCTTTAAGTCACCTGTGAGAGTTTCTGGCTAATCAACTACATCGTCACCTCTGGTGGGACATCATGCTCTAGGTCACCTGTGAGAGTTTCTGGCTATTCAGATGGATTATGATTGATTTTGGAGGCGCCCTTTTTGCGGGGCCTTATACAAGTTCTTCACTTGTACCATGGTTTATCCAGCACACATGCAATGTCTCAATGGGAGTTTCCACGACTATTTCTTTCATTAATGATTCTATGCATACAGTTAGCTTGGTCATAATAAATTAATCTGTTTGTGTCCAATAGACACCACCGATTGACAACAGCTCTGAAGAGGGCATCCAACTTGCAAGCATGGAGGGTAACATACACCTGGAGGACGTTGTCTTCACCTACCCCTCCCGGCCAGGGGTACAGGTCAGTTACAGGGCCAGGGGTACAGGTAATTTACTGGGTCAGGGTACAGGTTAGTTACTGGACCAGCGGTACAGGTCATTCACTGGGCCAGGGGTACAGGTCAATCACTGGGCCAGGGGTACCGGTCATTTACTGGGCCAGGCATACAGGTCAGTCACTGGGCCAGCGATACAGGTCAATCACTGGGCCATGGGTACAGGTCAGTTACTGGGCCAATGGTACAGGTCATTTACTGAGCCATGTGTACCATTCAGTTACTGGGCCAAGGGTACAGATCAGTTACTGGGCCAGGGGTACAGGTCAGTTACTGAATCAGGGATACAGTTCAGTCACTGGGCCATTGGTACAGGTCAATCATTGGGCAGTGGGTACATGTCAGTTACTGGGCCAATGGTACAGGTAATTTACTGGGCCATGGGTACAGGTAATTTACTGGGCCATGGGAACAGGTCAGTTACTGGACCAGGGGTACAGGTCATTTGCTGGGCCAGGAGTACAGTCCAGCTACTGGGCCAGGGATACAGGTCAATCACTGGGCCAGGGGTACAGGTAATTTACTGGGCTAGGGGTACAGATCATTTACTGGGCCAGGGGTACAGGTCATTTACTGGGCCATGGGTACAGGTCAGTTACTGGGCCAAGGATACAGGTCAGTCACTGGGCCAGGGCATGGGTCAGTTACTGCCAGGGGTACAGGTCAATTACTGGGCCAGGAGTACAGTTCAGTTACTAGGCCAGTGGTACAAGTGATTTACTGGGCCGGGGGTACAGGTCATTTACTTGGCCAGGGGTAAAGGTCAGCTACTGGGCCAGAGGTACATTTCAGTTTCTGGGCCAGTGGTTTAAGTCATTTACTGGGCCAGGGGTACAGGTCAGTCACTGGGCCAGGGATACAGGTCAGTCACTGGACCAGGGCATTGGTCAGTTGCTGGGTTAGGGTACAGGTGAGCTACTGGGCCTGGGGTACAGGTCAGTTTCTGGGCCTGGGGAACAGGACTGTCACAGTACCGGGGGTACAGGTCAGTTACTGGGTTGCGGTACAGGTGAGCTACTGGGTCCGGGGGACAGGTCAGTTACTGAGCCAAGTGTACAGGTCAGTTACTGGGCTAGGGTACGGGTGAGCTACTGGGCCCGGGTGCAGGCCAGTTACTGGGCCAGGGGTACAGGTGAGTTACTGGGCCAGGTGTACAGGTCAATTACTGGGCCATGGGTACAGGTCAGTTACTGGTCCCGTGGTACAGGTCAGTCACTGGGTCAGTGGTACAGGTAAATCACTGGGCAATGGGTACAAGTCAGTTACTGAACTGGGGCATAGGTCAGTTACTGGACCAGGGGTACAGGTCAGTTACTGGGCCAACTGTACAGGTCAGTTACTGGGCTGCGGAGTAGGTCAATTACTGGACCAGGGGTACAGGTCAGTTACTGGGCCAGTTGTACAAGTCAGTTACTCGGCCAGGGGTTTAGTTCAGTTACTGGGCTAGAGGTAAAGTTCAGTTACTGGGCCAGGGGTACAGGGCAGTTACTGGGCCAGGGGTACAGGTCAATTACTGGGCCAGGGATACAGGTCAGTTACTGGGCCAAGGGTACAGGTCAATTACTGGGCCAGGGGTACAGTTCAGTTACTAGGCCAGTGGAACAGGTCATTTACTGGGCCAGGGGTACAGGTCATTTATTTGGCCAGGTGTACAGGTCAGTTACAGGTAAGTTACTGGGCCACGGATACAGGTCAGTTACTGGGCCAGGGGTACAGGCCAGTTACTGGGCCAGGGGTACAGGTCAGTTACTGGGCCAGGGGTACAGGTCAGTCACTGGGCCCGGGGTACAGGTCAGTTACTGTATGTTTATGTGTTCATGGTGATTGTCTGCCTCAGGTGTTGAATGGACTGAGTCTGGACGTAGCTGTGGGTCAGACTGTGGCCCTGGTCGGTGGTAGTGGCTGCGGCAAGAGCACCGTCATCCAGCTCATCCAGCGCTTCTACGACCCACTCGGTGGCGCCGTCTACATCGACAACAAGCCAATCAGTGAGCTGAATGTCCAATGGCTGCGACACCGGATTGGGGTGGTCAGTCAGGAGCCCGTGTTGTTCGCAACAACGATTGCCGAGAACATACGATACGGCCTTGAGGGTGTCCGTCAGACTGACATTGAGAAGGCAGCTATTGAGGCTAATGCACATGACTTCATCATGAAACTACCCAAGGTTTGTGTTCCTTACAACAACATTGAGAAGGCAGCTATTGAGGCTAATGTACATGACTTCATCACAAAACTACCCAAGGTTTGTGTTCTTTACAACAACATTTAGAAAACAGCTATTAAGGTTAATGTACATGACTTCATTATGAAACTATCCAAGGTTTGTTTTCTTTACAACAACATTTAGAAAACCGCTATTGAGAGTAATGTACATGACTTCACTATGAAACTACCCAAGGTTTGTGTTCCTTAGAACAACATTGAGAAGACAGCTATTGAGGTTAATGCACATGACTTCATCACAAAACTACCCAAGGTTTGTGTTCCTTACAACAACATTGAGAAGGTAGCTATTGAGGCTAATGTACAGGATTTCATCACAAAACTACCCAAGGTTTGTGTTTGTTCCTTACAACAAAAGTAATTTTGGTGTGAAACTAATGGTTTAACAATGATGTGAGCTAGTCCACATAGTTCTTTATACAAAATTTGCTGAATATTTATCAAATGTTTTGTATTTTTATTTCACAATGGGAATAAAAGATACGTAATATACAAAATATGACGAATAATATACCCTGTGTAGTCATTTTACAAAGTAGGATTACGAATTACAGTAGTTATTTCTTCACAGAAATATGATACATTGGTTGGTGAGCGTGGAGCACAATTGAGCGGGGGACAGAAACAGCGAATCGCCATCGCCCGTGCCCTCATCCGTGATCCCAGAATCCTCCTGCTTGATGAAGCGACGTCGGCTTTAGACACGGAGAGTGAGGCCACTGTCCAAGCTGCCCTTGATAAGGTGCAGTGTGTGAAATGTCATGTTTTAAAAACTGTTAATAACTCTTAAAAACTACTCATCCAATTTGAAAAGAAGGTCACTTATAACATTATAATCAATATGCATGAAGGTAACCTTTGTAACTAGATGTGATGCGCCATGCCAAAACCAGGCGCTTCTCGCTAGATTTAGTTCGGCGCAGGAGCCTAAAACGCATGGTGTACCTTCGAATTGTCAAAAATGGGTTAACGACAGAATCGATCAGCAAAATTATCCATTGTTCCATAAATCCATTTATATAAGGTGAAAGATTGTTCAATCTGGTAATATTTAGCCCCTGATTAGCGTCACGGTTGAGAAACAAAGCCATTTTTACACGTTTTTGATCTACTGTCTTCGCTCGCTCACAGGCGGGTAACCCCACATGTTATACATGGCTGGAAAGCTTATGATGTCAACTACACGTGTGATTGGGAATCTCTTACGCTAGACCAATGGAATGGCTCCTATTTTACATAATTTATCCAGCAACAAAGTGCTGTTGTTGCTATGATTGGTTGAAAACGTAAGCACACGTGCGCTGTCGGCTTGTTTACACTTTCCTTTCTTCTTTGTTCGCCATTTTCATCCGCTGTTTTCGTCTTCGATTTGTTAAATATTTGAACTATGGTATAGAAAGAAGCTTATTAAGCTACCGAGTTGGATTGTACGAGGGGGTGCAATCTCGAGGAGAGCAATTTAGCTGCCGTGATTGAAGATTACTTCGAAGGCCGCGTCGAGCCTGTGGAGGTCGCCTCGGCAGGGGCAGGGGAAGACCACATTGAGCCTGCACTGGTTGGCTCAGTGCCAGCGGGAGCGGACTTTCCAAATTAGGGGAACTGACATTGTCTCCGGAAATGCCAAACCTGGTAGTAAATGAGGTGGCATTCAATAAATATGACGTTTTTCTACTTTATACTTCTGAAACTTCTTTATACACACCTACTGGAGGAATATACAACATTTCATTCCATTTGGAGCATTATAAGTGCATGGTTGCTATGGGAGAAGCAATTTTTCAATGCCATTTTTTAAAGCTGATTTTCTCAAAAATGTTATTCCAAGAGTGTGTATACTAAAAGTGTAATCTCTTGGCCAAGGAGTAAGATACATTGTTCATGTTGGTGTCATTTTAAAGCTATGTATCTCCTCTATTTGAATCTGTAATAAAATGGTTTTGTCAAATTGTCAAGAATAGCCTGGTTTTGGCATGTGGCATCACATATATTCTTGGAAATGCTAACAGGGGTTGTTTTATTACATGGAAAACTGAACTAATATATGTATATATTTTTATTTATTCTAACAACTAATACATCACGTTGTGCAATTAAGTAGTCTGATTGAATAAAAGGTAATCATTTTGATAAATATTAGATTTTTAGCAATATCTTACGTTTCTAAATTTAATAAATAAACATTAAAAATCTTTCAAAACAATTACTTTCCATGTATCTGTAAAAATGCTTTGTGGTACAGTAATGGTGCCATTGCCCATATTTGTAATGTTCATGTTAATGGTGCAGGCACGCATGGGCCGCACTACCATCGTGGTGGCGCATCGTCTGTCGACCATCAAGACGGCAGACCTGATCATTGGCATGAAGGACGGCATGGCCGTAGAGCAGGGCTCACATGATGAGTTGATGAAATACAAGGGCATCTACTATGAACTTGTCACACGACAGGCAAGCACTGCAGGAAATCAAACATTTATAAGGAAGATATTCAACCAATTTTGACCCAGTATTGTTTTGCTCATTGGCCCACCAATAGTGGCATCCAAACTTGAATCACCATTGTTTTGCTCATTGGCCCACCAATAGTGGCATCCCAACTTGAATCACCATTGTTTTGCTCATTGACCCACCAATAGTGGCATCTAAACTTGAATTACCATTGTGTTGCCCACTGGCCCACCAATAGTGGCATCCAAACTTCAATCAGCATTGTTTTGTTCATTGGCCCACCAATAGTGGCATCCAAACTTGAACCAGCATTGTTTTGTTCATTGGCTCACCAATATTGGCATCCAGAATTGAATCAGCATTGTTTTGCTCATTGGCCCACCAATAGTGGCATCCCAACTTGAATCACCATTGTTTTGCTCATTGGCCAACCAATAGTGGCATCCAAACTTAAATCAGCATTGTTTTGCTCATTGGCCCACCAATAATGGCATCCAAACTTGAATCAGCATTGTTTTGCTCATTGGCCCATTAATAGTGGCATCCAAACAACAATCAGCATTGTTTTGTTCATTGGCCCACCAATAGTGGCATCCAAACTTAAACCAGCCTTGTTTTGTTCATTGGCCCACCAATATTGGCATCCAAAATTGAATCAGCATTGTTTTGCTCATTGGCCCACCAATAGTGGCATCCCAACTTGAATCAGCATTGTTTTGCTCATTGGCCCACCAATAGTGGCATCCAAACTTGAATCAGCATTGTTTTGCTCATTGGCCCACCAATAGTGGCATCCAAACTTGAATCACCATTGTTTTGCTCATTGGCCCACCAATAATGGCATCCAAACTTGAATCAGCATTGTTTTGCTCATTGGCCCACCAATAGTGGCATCCAAACTTCAATCAGCATTGTTTTGTTCATTGGCCCACCAATAGTGGCATCCAAACTTGAACCAGCATTGTTTTGTTCACTGGCCCACCAATATTGGCATCCAAAATTGAATCAGCATTGTTTTGCTCATTGGCCCACCAATAGTGGCATCCCAACTTGAATCACCATTGTTTTGCTCATTGGCCCACCAATAGTGGCATCCAAATTTGAATCACCATTGTTTTGCTCATTGGCCCACCAATAATGGCATCCAAACTTGAATCAGCATTGTTTTGTTCATTGGCCCACCAATAGTGGCATCCAAACTTGAACCAGCATTGTTTTGTTCATTGGCCCACCAATATTGGCATACAAAAATTAAATCAGCATTGTTTTGCTCATTGGCCCACCAATAGTGGCATCCCAACTTGAATCACCATTGTTTTGCTCATTGGCCCACCAATAGTGGCATCCAAATTTGAATTACCATTGTTTTGCTCTTTGGCCCACCAATAGTGGCATCCCAACTTGAATCACCATTGTTTTGCTCATTGGCCCACCAATAGTGGCATCCAAACTTGAATCACCATTTATTCATTGGCTCACCAATAGTGGCATCCAAACTAGAGTCGGCATTGTTTTGCTCCAGCATAACTCGATTGTTATTGAATAAGTTTAGCACATTGTCATAATGTTAGTTTAAGATAATAGGCCTCATGATACACTTTATTATTGTGACAAGCTCTCGTGTCTTATCCAATTGTGTATGAGTGAATTCAGGCAGTTAGGCTAGTAGGGTTAATAATTTGAGATTTTGACAATGACTTTAATTGGGTAGACTGTAAGCATCTTGGCTGTCTGAAGTTGTACGTTAATGAATGCGACAGATACTGGATAGATACTTACTGTTAATAAAAGTGAGAAACTTTTATTCTTCTATGTTTTAATAATCAGTTATGTTTCTGTACATATATGAATGGTGTGTGTTTCAGATGAAGGCCTCTGATGTAGGAGCAGATGAAGAGGAGGGAACTGTTGGTAAGATGTCAAACTTATGCAATTTGTCAGGTCACCAGCTTAATAATAATCTATTTTATTTCATCTAGCACCAGATCCAAGATTTCCATGGCACTTCACAGCATATTAAGAATTGATAACATGTCAAGAATTGCAAAATAAACAAATAAACAGTTATAGTGCAACTAATGATTAATTACTTATTCTAATGACCCTTCCTTTCTCAGTGCTTTGATACTGCTTGTATTTGTATTTGGGTGAACATATTATTATACCATGAGTGTACACAGTGTATACAAGGTACATGAGTGTGAACACTGTGTACAAAGCTTGGACTAGGCATGTGTTGTGTATGCACACACTGGCTACTGTGTACAAGCACACACTGGCTACGGTGTACAAGCACACACTGGCTACTGTGTACAAGCACACACTGGCTACTGTGTACAAGCACACACTGGCTACGGTGTACAAGCACACACTGGCTACGGTGTACAAGCACACACTGGCTACTGTGTACAAGCACACACTGGCTACGGTGTACAAGCACACACTGGCTATTGTGTACAAGCACACACTGGCTACTGTGTACAAGCACACACTGGCTACTGTGTACAAGCACACACTGGCTACGGTGTACAAGCACACACTGGCTACTGTGTACAAGCACACACTGGCTACGGTGTACAAGCACACACTGGCTACTGTGTACAAGCACACACTGGCTACGGTGTACAAGCACACACTGGCTATTGTGTACAAGCACACACTGGCTACTGTGTACAAGCACACACTGGCTACGGTGTACAAGCACACACTGGCTACTGTGTACAAGCACACACTGGCTACTGTGTACAAGCACACACTGGCTACTGTGTACAAGCACACACTGGCTATTGTGTACAAGCACACACTGGCTACTGTGTACAAGCACACACTGGCTACGGTGTACAAGCACACACTGGCTACTGTGTACAAGCACACACTGGTTACTGTGTACAAGCACACACTGGCTACTGTGTACAAGCACACACTGGCTACGGTGTACAAGCACACACTGGCTACTGTGTACAAGCACACACTGGCTACTGTGTACAAGCACACACTGGCTACTGTGTACAAGCACACACTGGCTATTGTGTACAAGCACACACTGGCTACTGTGTACAAGCACACACTGGCTACGGTGTACAAGCACACACTGGCTACGGTGTACAAGCACACACTGGCTACGGTGTACAAGCACACACTGGCTACGGTGTACAAGCACACACTGGCTACGGTGTACAAGCACACACTGGCTATTGTGTACAAGCACACACTGGCTACGGTGTACAAGCACACACTGATCAAAAATATAAACATGCTACAAGCATGCTGATCACAAACCTGAACATGCTACAAGCACACTGATCACAAACCTGAACATGCTACAAGCACACTGATCACAAACCTGAACATGCTACACACACACACACTGATCACAAACCTGAACATGTTAGAAGCACCCTGATCACAAACATGATAGAAGCACACTGATCACCAACCTGAACATGCTAGAACACACTGATCACAAACCTGAACATGCTAGAAGCACACTGATCACAAACCTGAACATATTGGAAACACTGATCACAAATCTGAACATGTTGGAAACACACTAAAACAAACCTAAACATGTTTGGAAACACACTTATCACACAAATTTTATCCTGGACCGTTCTAGAAACCTCCTTCCTCACCAAGCTCCTATCACCATCTACAAGGCTTACATCTGAGTTATTATGGAATATGCTTCCTCAATCTGGAATGAAGCAGGAACTATGTCTTTGAAATTGCTAGATAGACTGCAGAAGAAAGCACTTTGCCTGCTTAAGATCGATGAACCTCTCAAGTTTGGAATAGTTCCACTGAGTCACAGGAGAAACGTTGCATCACTTTGCGTCTTCTACCGTCATATCTTCTCGAGCCATCCACTGAGCTGGCTCATATTCTACCCTCTAAGGCACCTAGCATGAGAGCTACTAGATCTTCAGTGAGTGGACATCCATATTGTATACATATTCCTAGGTCAAAAACAGAGCTACATCTCAACTCTCATATAGACCTAGGACGAGTCGACTGTGGAACTCCCTCCCAGCATCCGCTTTCCCTGCCTCTCCAAACATGAATGCATTCAAGACAAGTGTGAATGCTTTTCTTTTAGATCGAGATGTTTTAAATCATTTCGGTCTGAAGGTGATTGTTTTCATCTTCTGGTGGTCATGGTGTTGACCATGGGAGATGGTGATTTGTTGTTTTTGTCCATTCGTAAGATATGTCCTACCTATTTCCATCTTCTTAAAAAAACTTCTCTAAAAAACTCAGTTTAGATCTCAATGTGTATATGTTTGAACTCCATATTTGCTTTAGAACTAGTAAAGTTCTGTTTACTAGTAAAATACAATAAAATATCTTGTCTATGTAAATACTTTAAATTAATAAACACAAAGCTATAATGTATATATATATATATATATATATATATATATATATATATATATATATATTAAATGAATAAATTCATTAAATAATAAATTTTAATAATACACATAATTAATAATTAATTAAGATCACAAGCCCATACTGATCACAAACCTGAACATGCTACAAGCCCATACTGATCACAAACCTGAACATGCAACAAGCCCATGCTGATCACAAACCTGAACATGCTACAACCACACATTGATCACAAACCTGAACATGCAACAAGCCCATGCTGATCACAAACCTGAACATGCTACAACCACACATTGATCACAAACCTGAACATGCAACAAGCCCATGCTGATCACAAACCTGAACATGCTACAACCACACATTGATCACAAACCTGAACATGCAACAAGCAAACACTGATCCCAATATACCCATTTGTTGTAGCCCGATTTTCCCAGGTAGATTTGGATGACATAGATCATACAACGCCCAACAAAGGACACATTAGCCGAGCATTGTCCAGTGAGGAAGACCCCAGTAAGCCAACTGTAGACACGGTGAGATCCACATTCATATTACAGATGTAATGGATAGACTACCTCGGCTTACATTCTATTGTCTGTGTCTTCTCTTATTGCAGTGTTGGAGTGTTGACTATCATTGCAGTGTTGGAGACTTGACTTGACTTAAAAGCTTAGGCCATAGTGAACCCTCGCTGTCCTCCGGGAAGTTGCACCCCTCGCTGTCCTCCAGGAAGTTGCACCCCTCGCTGTCCTCCGGGAAGTTGCACCCCTCGCTGTCCTCCAGGAAGTTGCACCCTCGCTGTCCTCCAGGAAGTTGCACCCCTCGCTGTCCTCCAGGAAGTTGCACCCCTCGCTGTCCTCCGGGAAGTTGCACCCTCGCTGTCCTCCGGGAAGTTGCACCCCTCGCTGTCCTCCAGGAAGTTGCACCCCTCGCTGTCCTCCGGGAAGTTGCACCCCTCGCTGTCCTCCAGGAAGTTGCACCCCTCGCTGTCCTCCAGGAAGTTGCACCCCTCGCTGTCCTCCAGGAAGTTGCACCCCTCGCGTTCCTCCAGGAAGTTGCACCCCTCGCTGTCCTCCGGGAAGTTGCACCCTCGTTGTCCTCCGGGAAGTTGCACCCCTCGCTGTCCTCCAGGAAGTTGCACCCTCGCGTTCCTCCAGGAAGTTGCACCCCTCGCGTTCCTCCAGGAAGTTGCACCCCTCGCTGTCCTCCAGGAAGTTGCACCCCTCGCTGTCCTCCGGGAAGTTGCACCCCTCCATTCTGTTCTATTTCTGGCTTGCTGCTCTGCTGTCAATAGCAGGAGTCTAGTATCATTCCTGATCTGGTCACTCCACCTCTTCAGTGGTCTTCTTCTCTTCTGCAGTCCTTTAAAGTATTGTTTGTATGTTTGCTAATGATGTTATCTCTTTGCATGCTGCAAACATGCCCAAACCACGTATGTCTGATGACATCTGTGATAAATCCAGGGGTAAAGTTGTCCTCTCCTCTGATCTTGGTATTTTGTAGTCTGTCTGCCCTGGTAACACCTCTAATAGCCCGCAGTCAACGCATCTCATAAACCTCAAGAGATTGTAACTTCTGTGATCGTAGCATCCAAGCCTCCATAGATTGCTATTGGCAGTAAAAAGGCTTCCTTATAATCTGGCTTCCAGTTGTTGTTGAAATGATTCTGTTGGACAGTATGCCATTTATGAGTCTACCAAAGGCTGCTGATGCTAAGGCTGCGTCGACTAACACCTGTCTCTGTAGATGGCACTTTGCTACCCAAGAAGCAGAACTCTCCCACAGTCTCCAGTTCTTCAACTTCGACAAACAATACGCTTCTCCAATGAAGTGATGACTGCATTTGAAGAAGTTGATTGAAGTTCTTCAGTTAAGAATTGTAACTTCTCAAACACAGTGGACATGATTGTTGTGTCATCTACTTATCTGATGTCAAAGCTGAGGTTGGTATCTAGTTTGAACTCTGCCAGGATGAACTCCAGGAACAAACTGAACAGGATATGTGATAACAAACAGCCTTGTCTCACTCCTATTTCAACTCTAAACCATTCTGTCAGTTGACCATTGATGATGACTGCACATTCAACATCATACTCTTTGTATTTATTATCTGTACTGGCTTCGCATGGTGATCATCGATTTGCTGTGGCCACTGCCAATCTGTGGAATGAGTTGCCCATTTCAGTGAGGACAGCGAAGACACTGCCACAGTATAAAACACTTTTAAAAACACATCTTTTATAGTAGCTTTTTTATGATATGCTGATGTGAACATTTTTATATGCATTTATTATGATTTTTTTAATACAAATATACATTTAATTATTATTATATATAATTTATGGTAGGACTGTTTTAGAATATTTATTATTGGTATTTTTTAATACAATTAATATAATTTTTAATATATTTATTTTTTATAATTAATATGTTTATTTTTATTATAAATAATAATATTGTATTAAGTTATGATTGCATGTATGTAAAGCGCCTGAGAACAGTCTTGATAGATCTGGCGCTATATAAATACTTTTATTATTATTATTATTTAGGCGATGGTTCTTATTTTTTTCGGTTTACGGATCCACCGACCACATTTTGGTGAATTAAAAAATAATTAAAAGCGGTTTTTTTATATGTCCCGCCGACATTCTCACGTGACATTTAAAAAAGAAAAATAATCGATTATAATAGTAATCTATAAAAAACAAATATAATGTCTGAAAAACAAAAATCGAATGGCAGAGAAGCATTGTGACGCCGAAAATATATTCACAGTGCCGGGGAATGCCTTTCACGGTAGCATTGTACCGCATTACTATGCAGACAACTCATTGTTCTCCGACTGTTAATACAAAATATAAATGATCAGTCTCGTGCAAAATTGGTGTGAATAATGTTCTGTAAGAGAAGTGATTTTCATAGTCATGAAAGTTTCAAAACGAAATATAGACAGACTATTTCCAGGCATAGCCGTAGGCCCCAGGCTGTGGTCAAGCTGTAACGTGTTGCCAACATGTTGCTACAATGTTCGAACTAGCTATATTCGTTCGCCGTGAAAGTGGAATATATCATCTGGTTACTGTGATTCCAGTACTCATCAGTTTTATATCTAACTAAATCATGTCCTTAAACCAGCAAATATCAGCGCTAACGTAGTTTATTGTGCCTTTGACACTAAAGGAAATGGCAACGTATATGTGACCTGGTGACCCTGCCGGATTGTGGCGGAAAATTAAGGGGACGTGTCAATATTACAAATGGTCATGTTTTGTCAACAATACGTAAAACGCCAGTGAAAAACTGTAAATTTCGACACAAAAATAAACATTTGTTGAGATTGCGTTTTCATTAATAACCAGGAAAGGATGCATAATTTTTTTATTTTAGAAAAATTACAATATGTATGACGTTGCAATTTGGTGTATGATCGCCTCTTACATGTAGGCAACATAATACGATATTCAATTACGATTGGTGAAGGGTTTGTATCAAAAATACACTGCCACTAAGCTGTCATTCAACTTTTGCTTAATTCATTCACGGTGGTGTAGCAGACGTAATTCGTTTATGTTAACCAAAATATATCTTAAAGTTATCAGTGACACAGTCATACTTATATGTGTCATTCATTTCTTTGGGGATTTTCTCAAAACGAAATAATTTCGCATTTTGTGGCTATTATTTTACATTTACAAAAATGTAAAAAAAATCTTGTAACATAACCAAATAAATGAAAAAAGTGCAAATGTTATTAATCTGGAATATTATGTAGTATTTAATCTACAATCTGTGAAGAAATGGTTAATTTATCTTAAAAACTTCTACTGAAACTAATCAATTCAAGACAAGCATATAATATCCGCCCGAACTACCTTAACACTATTGTAATAATCCATAAAAAAACTTTAAAAAAAACCAACTGGCCTTGATTAACCCTTTCCCCTTCATCTCTCTTGTCTCTCTTTTTCACCCGTCCTGTGTTTGACATGACAGTAAAACATTTTTTATTTAAATTTTTTCCCCTCCGATGTTAGACATGACTGTAAAAATCTGTAAGCCTAAAAATAAAAAACTGTGTCCTTATACATAGCTTCAGTTAGTGATATCATCTTGGAATCCACCCCAATAGACCTCAACATCTTCCACAATGCCCCTCTCCAGATAGTATTAAATGCAGCCGTGAAGTCCACAGAATTTAAATGCAGCGGGACCTGGCACTCATTTGCTTTTTCTATGATCTGTCACACAGTGAAAATAGCGACTACTGTTCCTCTGTTCTTCCTGAATCCAAACTGCTGCTTTAGTAGAATCAGAATCAGAAATAGTTTATTGTTGAAGACTCTTATTAAAACTGCAAGCAGTCACTGGCATAGGAGCCACCATAGATTTGATTATACATATACAATTTCTGAGTGCAACATATAGAATAGTATTGTGTGTGTGTGTGCGTGCGTGCTTGTGTGGTGCTCGCGTGCCTGCATGTCTGCGTGGGCGTGTCTGCGTTGGCGTATCTGCATGGGCGTGACTGCGTTGGCGTGTCTGCGTTGGCATGTCTGCATTGACGTGTCTGTGTTGGCATGTCTGCTTGGGCGTGTCTGCGTTGGCATGTCTGCATGGGCGTGTCTGTGTGGGTGTGTCTGCCTAGGCGTGTCTGCTTTGGTATGTCTGCGTGTCGGCATGTCTGCGTGGGCGTGTCTGCATCTTCTTGTCTGCGTGGGCGTGTCTGTGGGTGTTGGTGTGGGTGTGTCTGTGTGGGTGTGTCTCTGTGAGCATGTTTGCGTGGGCGTATCTGTGTTGGCGTGTCTGCGTTGGCGTGTCTGCATT
The DNA here is from genome assembly GCA_963662155.1 of Lamellibrachia columna. NCBI lineage: Eukaryota > Metazoa > Annelida > Polychaeta > Sabellida > Siboglinidae > Lamellibrachia > Lamellibrachia columna. The sequence continues at coordinate 54,199,623 of OY759270.1, read as the reverse complement.
GGCGTGTCTGCGTGGGCGTGTCTACGTGGGTGTTTCTGCGTGGGTGTGTCTATGTGGTGTGTCTGTGTGGGTGTGTCTCTGTGCGTGTGTCTCTGTGGGTGTGGGTATGGGTATGGGTGCGCGTGCATGTGTGTTCTACATGTGTGCACAATATCCATGTATCTTACTTATATGAATTTTAAGTACTATCTTTCGTTGCGCAAGGATATGTAACAGTTCACGATTGCACATGAATTTTTATATTTATATATTCTTTGCATAGTTTATGAAACCTCGTAGACTATGCGTATAGAGTTTATCTTTCACAATTCAGGGGGTATTGTTTTATGTTGTTGGCAGATTGTGTTTTAGAGATCACTTTGCAAATGAATGTTCAGTTCAGAATTTCCTGTTGTCTGTGCATATTGTGGTTATGTACGTTTATGTTTGTAATTAACTGCCAGTGTTGTAGGTAGGCACATAATTTATTATGTATGAATTTATAATAAAATTTAAGTTCTTGCAATGTTTGCATATCTTTGACTGTTAACATATTCATAGTTTTAAATAGTGGTGAAGTGTGTTCATTATATTTGCTCTGCGTAATTATCCGTATTGCGTTTCTTTGAAGCTTATTTATTCTTTCACATTGAAACCCCATATTGTAAAGCAGTAATTTATTTGTGGCACAAGTAATTATAAAGCATGATTTTTATTTTCAAAGGCAGTTATTGTTTAAGTCATTTTAATATCCCAATTATTCTCATGCATTTGTTTGATATATGTCCAGAGTTCTTCTTCCAATTCAAATGTGTATCCAAAGTCAGTCCCAGAAAATTAAATTCATTAACTTTTTCTATAATGATATTACTGATTTTAGGAGCATCTATATGTTTTCTATGCATGTGGAAGACCACAAATTTAGATTTAGCTATGTTTAGTGACAGCTTATTTATTACAAGCCATTCATTAATTTAAAAAGAGTTCTTTATTTATTAGCAAATCGCTATCTGCATTTTGTTCATTTACGAAATTACTCAATGATCTTAAATGCATATGATATATACACTGCATATGATAAAAAATTAAACACTTGATTGGCCTCTGAAAAATCATTAATATATATACTGAATAACAGTGGTCCAGAATTGAGCCCTGAGGCACACCAGTAGCTATGTGCAGTGTATCAGATTTTATGTCATCAATTTATACAAATTCTGTTCTATTTGTTAAATAACTTTTGAATAGTTGCAGTGGTACTCCTTCTATGCCATAATGTTTTAATTTATTTAGTAGAATCTTATGATTTAGGGTGTCGAAAGTTTTCAACAAATCAATAGTTTTTAAAATAATTTTTTCAAGATGCCATCAAATCTGCTAATATTTGTTGTTGGAAGTTTGTATTGTTTTTAGTATTATTTTTTCGTCTATATCATTTAATACAAACTTGTAATTTTGTTGTTTCTTCAGGTTGTGTTCAAAGTTTTTTTTACCTGGGTAAGTTATATAATTTGGGTAAATGTATTGGCTATGTCTAGTTTGTTTGTTATTTCAGTGTTGTTTATGTTAATTAGTGGGGAAATTTGTCTTGTTGCTGTTTCTTGAAATTATTTCATTTATTGTTTTCCATGTGTTTCTAATATCGGATTTATATTTAGCAAAAGTAGACGCAAGGAATTGTTGCTTAGCTGCACGTATGCTTATCTTTAATATTTTATTGTATGTCTTAAGGTTAATATACATTATTTCATATTTTCTTGAGGAGGGATTTGTTAATTTCATTCTTTTGTATAGATTGTCTTGGAATCTTATTTATTTTAGTAGGCCTCTTGTTATCCATTTAGATTTTTTATGTTTATATTTGGTCAATTTCACTAATTTACACGACATGCTTATTTTTTGTTTTTTTAGTTTCATCATGTATGATATTATAACATACATTCGGATCTGCGGTCTGACTTTTATGTAGTTTATTGTATAAATCAGCATTACTAATCTCATTAATACATTTTTTATAGCTTCATAATTTTGCAAGTGTATTTTAATCAAATTTTGATTTGGTATTTTGGTGAGAGCAATGTCCAGTAAAACAAAGTAAGGTTGGTGATTGGATAATTTGTTTAGCAGGATACCGGCAGTGGTAGCCTTTGTTGTTTGGTCAACTTTGCAGAACACATTATCTATTAACATACCACTTGTGTGAGAAAATCTAGTTAGAAATGTAATTTGAGGAAACAGGCTGTGGGATGTCAGTAAGTCAAAGAATTCACTACACATTCCATTTTTGTTAATTATGAGTAGATTTAAGTTATAGTCATTGGCTGTATTAATACTTTTATTCAATTTTTCAAGGGACAGTATGAGTGAGGTGAACGTTCTTGGTGGTCTGTATATATTGCCAATAATTATTGGTTTGGGAAACCCTCCCCTTTTAGATATATTATTTCTCCCTCCCAATGTTCATACATATTTAAAATTAAGTATACTTTGTATTGGAATTTTTTATCAACATATATCATTAACCCTCGTCTGTCACTGCTGCTCTTACCCTGAGTTATGCAATCATATCCGGGTAATTGTATATTGAAAGAATGAGTCTGATCAGATATCCAGCATTCTTGTAGACATATAACTTGAATTTATTCTGTAGATTGTGTAATTCTTCAATGAATGCTTCCAATTTATGAAATATATAGCATACATAGATTGTATATTTAAGCTTTACATGGAGACAAGTTACTTTATTTCATTCACTAAGTTCTTAAATTTATCAAGATCTTAATACGATGAGTGTTTTATTACTTGTAGTTCATTATTATCAATGTCAAGAATGCTGATTAAGCTGCTGTTTTCAAGCCCACCCAAATGTAAATGAATGTGAAAGTTCCATCATTTAATCAATATTTTTAAAGGCCTGTGAATTTTATATATGAGCGTAGGCATGAATCATAATACAGTAATATAAGACATGTATATAATATGTGATACAAATAATATAATGTGAATAATGGCAACAAGTCCAAGTCAGGCACTAGGCATGGGCAAAAAAAAATTCACAAAGCGGTATATTATATCAAATTATTATGTGATGCAAGTAATATAATGTAAACAATGGAGGCAACAACTGATGCAGTGTCACCTTGTCACACACCAACACAATACAATATAGCATTGAATGTCAGTATACCTCAGCAAGTGTGACACAGTTAGTAACTGTTTAAGTCTCGTGGGGAGTTGATCCTCTTGATCAAGTTGTTGTTTTCCTTGACAACAACGTGTCAATTGTGAGTCCAGCAGTCTGCTATCTTTTTTTCTGCACGTAATTTTCCTGTTTGGAATGCCATCAATGATCTTCTCAATGTCAGGTCCTCGTTGATGTAGAGATGAAGGGCCGGCTCTGCTGACTTGTGATTCCTTAGGGAACCTCGGGTACTGTAGACTGTATCGCGCATTCATTTGAATTTAAATCTTATAATCATAGAACTGGGACCTGCGGGGTCAGTCTGCGTCCGAGTCGATGGCAGCACTCAATGTCTTCATCAGTCAAAGGAGGACTCATCTTCATCTTCTGGTTAAAGATTTCTAGTACTTTGGCATGGGCTTCCTCGCCAGTTTCCATATAAAGCTTAAATATACAATCTATATATGCTAAATTGTATGAATTGGAAGCATTCACTGAAGAACTACACAATCTACAGTATAAATTCAATGTTATATGTCTACAAGAATGCAGTGCCCAACTCAGCAATTCCCTGGATACGCAAATTGGCTCATCGGCTATATTGCTCCGTGTCGTCGACGCTCACCTTGAGCTTGTCGATGCTGTCCTTCAGTTCATAGATCAATTTGTCTTTTGCATCAATTGTTTGATGCAGACGGGTTATTTCTAGCTTCATGTCTCGAATTTCTTCTTTAAGCGCATGGAGGTATATTGCAGATTTTACCTTTACAACAATTTCCTCATCGCCTAGTAGCTCTAGGATTCTGAGTGCGAAGATGTTTTGTGGGTGTTCTTCAGCATAGGCGCTACCTTTTCTTCAGCATGGGCGCTACCTTTTCGTGATGGATTATTAGAAGACATTTTGCCATGTGTAGCTTGGCTGTGGTTTAGCCGTCAAGGGAACTTATGTAACACTGCAACGTGGTAACGTAGCTTGGCTGTGGTTTAGCCGTCAAGGGAACTTATGTAACACTGCAACGTGGTAACGTAGCTTGGCTGTGGTTTAGCCGTCAAGGGAACTTATGTAACACTGCAACGTGGTAACGTAGCTTGGCTGTGGTTTAGCCGTCAAGGGATCTTATGTAACACTGCAACGTGGTAACGTAGCTTGGCTGTGGTTTAGCCGTCAAGGGAACTTATGTAACACTGCAACGTGGTAACGTAGCTTGGCTGTGGTTTAGCCGTCAAGGGATCTTATGTAACACTGCAACGTGGTAACGTAGCTTGGCTGTGGTTTAGCCGTCAAGGGATCTTATGTAACACTGCAACGTGGTAACGTAGCTTGGCTGTGGTTTAGCCGTCAAGGGATCTTATGTAACACTGCAACGTGGTAACGTAGCTTGGCTGTGGTTTAGCCGTCAAGGGATCTTATGTAACACTGCAACGTGGTAACGTAGCTTGGCTGTGGTTTAGCCGTCAAGGGATCTTATGTAACACTGCAACGTGGTAACGTAGCTTGGCTGTGGTTTAGCCGTCAAGGGAACTTATGTAACACTGCAACGTGGTAACGTAGCTTGGCTGTGGTTTAGCCGTCAAGGGATCTTATGTAACACTGCAACGTGGTAACGTAGCTTGGCTGTGGTTTAGCCGTCAAGGGAACTTATGTAACACTGCAACGTGGTAACGTAGCTTGGCTGTGGTTTAGCCGTCAAGGGATCTTATGTAACACTGCAACGTGGTAACGTAGCTTGGCTGTGGTTTAGCCGTCAAGGGATCTTATGTAACACTGCAACGTGGTAACGTAGCTTGGCTGTGGTTTAGCCGTCAAGGGATCTTATGTAACACTGCAACGTGGTAACGTAGCTTGGCTGTGGTTTAGCCGTCAAGGGAACTTATGTAACACTGCAACGTGGTAACGTAGCTTGGCTGTGGTTTAGCCGTCAAGGGAACTTATGTAACACTGCAACGTGGTAACGCGGATCACACAATTGTTGTCTACAACTTGTCACGCTTGACTGGTCAGCGAGTCAATGGACTGCAAGTCCACTTCCCAACTATCGCTCAGGCACTAGGTGTGGCAACAGAAAGTAAAACATTTCAGCACAAATATCCTGGTTGAACTCTTACCGTCAGCAACACCTGCTCTCTGTACTTTACTCGTTCCAATGTCTCCGACGCACCAACTTTACCTTTTCATATCACTAACATGTGCTAGTGTTTGTCCATCCAGGGAGTATGTCACTCTCACTCAGTAGCCGTTGGGTTCTGAGATGTGTATCAATGTTGTCATCGATCCTGATGAGTATCATCTTGCAGAAGACCTTACCCGGGATGGGTATCAGGGAAATTGCTCGGTAGTTTGACGGATTTAACCTGCACCTTCTCTTGTGTACTGGGTTGATCATACTCCTGTGCCAGTCTGTTGGTAACTATTCCTGATGCAGTGCTGCACTGCATATTTTCAGGAGCATCTCAGCCATCTTCTCTCTCTGCCTGCTTTCAAAACTTCAGCTGTTATGTGACACCAGGAGCTATCCTTGACTTCATTGCTTTGACAGCCTTCTGTACCTCCTCTATTGTTGTCAATTATTGCTGTGTTGGAGTGTCGTCTGTTATTGCAATGTTGGAGTGTCATCTATTATTGCAATGTTGGAGTGTCATCTATTATTGCAATGTTGGAGTGTCATCTATTATTGCAATGTTGGAGTGTCATCTATTATTGCAGTGTTGGAGTGTCATCTATTATTGCAGTGTTGGAGTGTCATCTATTATTGCAACGTTGGAGTGTCATCTATTATTGCAGTGTTAGAGTATCATTTATTATTGCAATGTTGGAGTGTCATCTATTATTGCAATGTTGGAGCACTATTGTCACTGTCAGATCAGTTGCTCCAACAATGTAGCAAATGAAATTGTCAATAATGGACTCGCCTGTGAACCTTTTAGTTTAGTTTACTCCTGTAGGCTTACATCTCAAAAAGTAAAAAATTACACATTTATATGTTTTGTATCCTGTCACAGGAGGAAGATCTCCCTGAAGCTTCAATGCTGCGAATTCTCAAGTTCAACTCCTCTGAATGGCTGTACATTGTTGGGGGTACCATCGGTGCTACCATTGTGGGTATTCAGAATCCCTGTTATGCCATCCTCTTCAGCCTATTTCTTGATGTGAGTTTTCCCACTGATCGTAACTGATTCTAATTTCTGTTTGGTTATCAGGTTTTTTAAGAATATGGGCACTGGTAAAAAATGTAGTTAAAGATGATATGTTGCAGTGTTCTGCACTGTTTCAGTTGCAGTAAGTGAAAGGATTTATTTCAGATTTCAAACGGCACCAAAATGGTTGGTTATGACGATATCGATAGAAACACATTCATTACATACACTTAAGAAAATAGTGTAACTATAGAGCTCTTTAGTGAAGGTGTAGAAAATAGTAATTTTTTTAATGTTTAGTGATAGTCCACCAGATGGCAACACTAATCGGCAGTCACTTTGAACATTTATTGTGTAGAATATTCTGTTTACTTTATCATATTATACCATACTATAATATATTGTACTGTATTATATAGCTAATTTGTTGTTTTTATATGTTCTATGTTTCACATACAATCTGATAGCCATAGACTATTTTACTTTCTACTTAAGCATATATTGCTATATTACTGTGTTATACACACCACAATTATGACAGTTTCTATGACCTGGCTGCCTGATCATTGTACTGTGCGATCTTAATAAAGAGTAATTCCTTGATGTGCTAACTGAGCCCTTGTGCTACCTGCCAGCTTGGCTAATTCTAAGGTATTCGTGGCATAAGGGGACAGGCCAATCCTAGCTACCTGCTTGTTCTTCACAGTGTTCACACCAGTTCGGGGAAACATAAAAATTGTCTAAATATAAATTATGAATGAACAGTCTACGGATGGGAAACATATAACAAAGAAAATACGTTTAGAAACAAAGTGAATAATATCTGCATCAGATGTGAAAAAATTGGAAGGGTGAGTACAAAATATTGATTCGTCATTAAACTGCAACTTTTTGTTGACATGCCGTCGCGGGCTTGTAGCTTTGGCTGGAGTCATATTCACCTGTGTTGTGTATTTGTAGGTGTTCCGCCTAACAGACATGGGTGAGCAGGAGCGACTGTCCAACCTGTATGCGCTCTTGTTCTTTGTCATTGCCATTGTCACGGGAGTAGCCATGTTCTTCCAGGTCAGTTCAATTTGTCACTTTGTCACATGCACTCTAAGAAAGGTCTCTTACGAGAAGGACAAAAGGTAATTTTTGGTTATCATTTGGGAATTTTCATTTTAACATTGTTTAGTTATTGCATGTAAATTTCCACCAAAGTTAACAGGTTGTTTTTTATAACCCCATTGTTTTTATATTACCCCATTATAGTCTCTTGTTGCTCTTAATGCCCCTTTGTGATATGATGGGCTGTGACACCTTACCAAGTTTTTTGCAGGTGAAAAATTTTCTGTTTCCAGATTTTCCTCTTCAGTGTCTCAGCTGAATGTTTGACATTACGGTTGCGACAGATGGTTTTTAAAGCCCTGCTGCGCCAGGTAGGATCATTTGTTTGTTTTCTTTCCTGTCTGTCTCACAGTCCACTTGTGTGTCTCTGTCTGTTCTTACAGTGGTGTGATGACTCAGCACAATGTAGTCTGGAGCAATCCATCAATTAAATAAAGTATTACAAATAATAGCTAGAATTCATATAGTGCTGTGTATCTAGGAAATATCCATTCAGAGATGTTATCAAAATCAGCATTAAAACACTAAGGTGTGTAAATAAATGTTGAGAATAATTGTTAGATTGTGTTAAATTGCAGTTCCCTTGTCACCTAATCATACTGTTTGGTTATCGAGGGCTGCTTTGGTGTACATTTGCTGACTGTGTACATGTTCATGTTGAGTTTGTTGCAGATTGGCCACTTTTATGATCCTAGAAGGGCCAATTGTCCAGCAACTGGTGCCTGTATGACCCCAAATAAACATTGTTGTTCAACCCTTAGGAAATTGGCTACTTTGATGACCCTAGAAGATCGACTGGTGCGCTGACCACTCGACTGTCTACCGATGCTTCAGCTGTTCATGGGGTCAGTCTGGAGATGTCTCACTTTATTTTGTTGATAGGCAATTTGCTGTGTTTCCATTTGTGAACATTTTCCCTTAGAAATATTCTGGAATTTCAAATGTTTGGATGAGTATTGAGCAGTCCTGTATCACTTGACTCTTATTCATTCAATAAATATTTGGCTCTACAATTTGATACGTTTTTCAGCCAGTCGATCATCGTAGCTAATAATATGTTGGCGATATCCTTTTATTTAAACATTTGATGTAAAAAAAATTGGATCTGAATCTACATGTCTTTCCTGCACTTGTGCACAAAAATGTATTTCTCATCACACAATAAATTTGTCATGGTTCTGGGGCTAGTGCTGTGTTTGTCATGGTTCTGGGGCTAGTGCTGTGTTTGTCATGGTTCTGGGGCTAGTAATGTATTTGTCATGGTTCTGGGGCTAGTGCTGTATTTGTCATGGTTCTGGGGCTAGTAATGTATTTGTCATGGTTCTGGGGCTAGTGCTGTGTTTGTCATGGTTCTGGGGCTAGTGCTGTGTTTGTCATGGTTCTGGGGCTAATACTGTATTTGTCATGGTTCTGGGGCTAGTGCTGTATTTGTCATGGTTCTGGGGCTAGTGCTGTATTTATCATTGTTCTGGGGCTAGTGCTGTGTTTGTCACGGTTCTGGGGCTAGTGCTGTATTTGTCATGGTTCTGGGGCTAGTAATGTATTTGTCATGGTTCTGGGGCTAGTGCTGTGTTTGTCATGGTTCTGGTGCTAGCGCTGTATTTGTCATGGTTCTGGGGCTAGTGCTGTGTTTGTCACGGTTCTGGGGCTAATGCTGTATTTGTCATGGTTCTGGGGCTAGTGCTGTATTTGTCATGGTTCTGGGGCTAGTGCTGTGTTTGTCATGGTTCTGGGGCTAGTGCTGTGTTTGTCATGGTTCTGGGGCTAGTGCTGCATTTGTCATGGTTCTGGGGCTAGTGCTGTGTTTGTCATGGTTCTGGGGCTAGTGCTGTGTTTGTCATGGTTCTGGGGCTAGTGCTGTATTTGTCATGGTTCTGGGGCTAGTGCTGTGTTTGCCATGGTTCTGGGGCTAGTGCTGTGTTTGTCATGGTTCTGGGGCTAGTGCTGTATTTGTCATGGTTCTGGGGCTAGTGCTGTGTTTGCCATGGTTCTGGGGCTAGTGCTGTGTTTGTCATGGTTCTGGGGCTAGTGCTGTATTTGTCATGGTTCTGGGGCTAGTGCTGTGTTTGCCATGGTTCTGGGGCTAGTGCTGTGTTTGTCATGGTTCTGGGGCTAGTGCTGTATTTGTCATGGTTCTGGGGCTAGTGCTGTGTTTGCCATGGTTCTGGGGCTAGTGCTGTGTTTGTCATGGTTCTGGGGCTAGTGCTGTATTTGTCATGGTTCTGGGGCTAGTGCTGTGTTTGCCATGGTTCTGGGGCTAGTGCTGTGTTTGTCATGGTTCTGGGGCTAGTGCTGTATTTGTCATGGTTCTGGGGCTAGTGCTGTGTTTGCCATGGTTCTGGGGCTAGTGCTGTGTTTGTCATGGTTCTGGGGCTAGTGCTGTATTTGTCATGGTTCTGGGGCTAGTGCTGTGTTTGCCATGGTTCTGGGGCTAGTGCTGTGTTTGTCATGGTTCTGGGGCTAGTGCTGTATTTGTCATGGTTCTGGGGCTAGTGCTGTATTTGTCATGGTTGAGGGGCTAGTGCTGTTTTTGCCATGGTTGAGGGGCTAGTGCTGTATTTGTCACGGTTCAGGGGCTAGTGCTGTATTTGTCATGGTTGAGGGGCTAGTGCTGTTTTTGCCATGGTTGAGGGGCTAGTGCTGTATTTGTCACGGTTCTGGGGCTAGTGCTGTACTTGTAAAACATCATTGTACTTTGTGTCTTGAAACTTCCTCAAGAACTACAGTTTGTATGTTGTCGGCAGGCTTCAGGCATCAAACTGGCCTCGACACTGCAGGGCGCTGTCAGCGTCGTTACAGGCGTTGTGATAGGCTTCATCTACAGCTGGGAACTCACTCTTGCCATTCTTGCCTTTGCTCCCTTCCTCATCTTGGGTGGCATGCTTCAGTTCAAGATGATGTCAGGTGACACGGGGACCAGCCAGGGGTTGCTAGAGGGGGCTGGCAAGGTGGGTCAAGTTAACCCTTCATTTCAGCCAGCCGTGGGTCATTGTCTTGTAATTGTGTTAAGATGAAATTGTTACATTTGGTAATAATCAGGAGGTAGCATTACAGTTTTGTAATTTAAATTCATGGCTACTAATAAAAAAATTTAATGTATGTCAATATAATTTGATAACATAATGAATGCATGTTTGTTTGGAAAGATTCAGACTTGAGAAGATCAACTGTGTTGATGTTGGTGGAGCTGTGGCACCTAGAAGACTTTACTTATTACGATGCATGCTGCCACTGTCATGGCAGGAAACTGTCCAGGTGGCTTGGTCACACATAGCACATTGTCGTATCTCAATAAGTCTGCATCAGTCTTAGGAACCAGAAATCACTTAATATGCATAATTCTGTTAATCCAAGGAAGAATCTTGTCTTTGGCACCACTGGCATATTTTTCTATATCTCCTGTCAATATACAATAATTCTTCCTCCAGATCGCGACAGAATCGATGGAGAACATTCGCACAGTTGCGTCTCTGTCAAAGGAGGCCCACTTTGTGAAAGAATACCAGAAGTTGACAGACGTACCGTACAAGTGGGTCGATCACATAGTCTCCCTCACTTCTTGCTCTGTTACAGTCGCCAATGCTTCAGTTTTGACTGAGAATAAAGTAGTGATTATTAAAAAGTTGTACCATAGAACCACCTTTGTTTCAAGGTATGATATGCACTAACATGAAATTAATGTTTGTGTTTAATTGAATTTCAAGAATATGAATACAAATATTTTTAAAAGACGTAATGACGTTATCACATTTGTGTTTGTTAATGTTTTGTATATTATCAGTAATGTGAATGAAACCCAAGTATGATAAACAATGGATAGACAATTCAGTTAGAAGTCATGGTTGATATCCTGGGAAGACGTCTCCCTTAGTGAGATGTAACTAGGAAACCCAATATGATGAGGAACTGTGATGGAGATAAGATAAAGAGGGACGTCAGCACTCATATGCCCTTGTGTGCTTTTACAGACAGAGTCTGAAGAAGGCACATCTCACTGGGATTGTGTTCTCCTTCTCTCAAGCTCTCATCTATGGTGTTTACGCTGTTGCATTCTACTTTGGTGCTTGGCTCATTGAGCACCGTGGACTGAAGTTTCTTGATGTCTTCATGTAAGTCTTACATTCTAATTTGGTGCTTGGGTCAGTGAGCAATGTGAACTGAAGTTTCTTGATGTCTTCATGCAAGTCTGTCATTCTACTTTGGTGCTTGACTCATTGAGCACCGTGGACTGCAGTTTGTTGATGTCTTCATGTAAGTCTTTCATTCTAATTTGGTGCTTGGGTCAGTGAGCAATGTGAACTGCAATTTCTTGATGTTTTCATGTAAATCTGTCATTCTACTTTGGTGCTTGGCTTATTGAGCACTGCAGACTACAGTTTGTTGATGTCTTCAAGTAAGTCTATCATTCTACTTTGGTGCTTGACTCATTGAGCGCTGCGGACTGCAGTTTGTTGATGTCTTCAAGTAAATCTATCATTCTACCTTGGTGCTTGACTCATTGAGCACCATGGACAGTAGTTTATTGACATGTTCAAGTTAGCCTTTAGCAGGGCTGAGAATTTTGTGTTGCATTCTGTTGATGTTTTTTTCCTGAAAAAGTTCATATATAATAATTAATAATTAAATAGAGAGTGTTTTAAACAGATTTGAAGAAAAAAATTTTCTTTATCGAGGTGAGTGGTCACAACCCTTATTAAAATATACCATAGCTATCCATGGTAAATACCATGGTGTTTTGAAACCGATAAACCATGGTAAAATACCATGGCATACCATGGAAACCGTGGTGTTTTGAAACACATAAACCATGGTAAAAGACTATGGTGTTTTGAAACAGGTAAACCATGGTACAGTTACCGTACACAATATATGAAAAAGCATGATCTACCACAGATTACCATTTAATGTCATGGTATACCATGTAATGCCATGTAATACCACCAAATACCATAGTATACCATGTAATTCCATGGTATATTTTCATAAGGAAACAAGACAACATTTTATATAGCATCCATGTTTTACAGCAATGTGCTATTTAAATAATGATTTTATGTGAGCTGTATATGATGATGTTACGTAATGCAAATATTATTATTATATTGATGTTTAACAAGATTTAACAAGATTGCCATCTCGAACAACACGTTCCAGATGGCAAGTGGACAATTCTATTTTTAAACATATTCACACTACTAGCTTTAACACAATCATTTGGCAGTTTGTTCCATTCATTTATCACCCTCTGTGAGAAAGAGTACTTTCTCATGTCCAACCTACACTGCTCCTTAACTAATGCTGTTTTGTGTCCTCTGGTTCTACTGCCTTCTTTAAGTTTGAAGAACATATTCCTATCAACATCCTCATAACCGTTCACTATTTTAAACACTTCTATTTGGTCTCCTCTTAGTCTCCTGGTCTCTAGTGTTGTCAAACCACATTGTAATAAGCGACTTTCGTAACTAAGGTCTCTTAATTCTGGAATCATCTTAGTTGCTCTTCGTTGTATTCTTTCTAGCTTATCTATGTCTTTTTTACGATATGGCCTCCATGCTTGAATACAATATTCCAAATGTGGTCTAACTATTGCTTTGTACAGGGGTACAATTAGATGTTTCTCCTTATACGTGATAGTTCTCCTAATTAGCCCTAGAATTTGATTTCCTTTCGAAGCAGCAATCCCACATTGCTCTGAAACTTTCATGTCAGCATTAAATGTTACTCCTAAATCCTTTTCTTGTGTGGTTCTACCTAGTACAGCATCCCCCATTTTATATTCCTCGTCCATATTTCCATGTCCTATGTGTATACATTTACACTTCCCAAAATTGAATAACATTTGCCATTTTTCTGACCATTTAACTAATTTTTCTAGATCATCCTGTAAACTTTGTTTATCTGTATCATTAGTAACCTTTCTGAATACTTTTGTGTTATCTGCAAATTTGAGTACTTTGCTAGATATGTCATCCTCCAAATCATTTATATATATTAAAAACAGTATAGGGCCTAATACTGATCCCTGTGGTACCCCACTCAAAACAGATTTCCAGTTTGAAATCTCACCATCTACTATTACTCTCTGTCTTCTGTGTGTAAGCCACTTTTCTATCCAGTTGATTACATCATTGCCTATACCATGGGCTTTTAGTTTAAGTAACAATCTTTGATGTGGCACTTTATCGAAAGCTTTCTGAAAATCTAAGTAGACAACATCCACTGGTGACCTGTCATCTACCCACTTTGTAATTTCTTCCAAAAACATAAGAGATTGGTTAGACATGACCTTGCTTTTAGGAATCCATGTTGAGATGTATTTATTAATTTATGTTTTACAAGGAATTCCACCATGTGGTCTCTAATTAATGTTTCGAGTAATTTACATACAACTGATGTTAAACTCACTGGTCTGTAATTTTCTGGCTTCTTCCTCGATCCCTTCTTAAATAGCGGCATAATGTTTGCTTCTTTCCATTCTGAAGGAACTATTCCTTCTTCTAGTGACAAGTTAAATAAGTTTGCAAGTGGTTTACTAATTTGATCAACAATTTCCTTAAGCAGTTTTGGTGGTATCCCATCAACTCCAGGTGATTTATTATCTGTCATCTTCTTAATTTTCTTTGCAATCATTTCAGGATTTACAAATAACTGCCCTAAATGTTCTGATTTATTGCCCTCAAATTTAGTTAATGGAACTGGAAGTGAGCTGATATCTTCTGTGGTAAAAACTGAGCTGAAATACTCATTCAGGACCTCTGCCATTTGGAACCCGTCTGAAATTATGTTTTCACTGTTGTTTTCCAGTGGTCCGACCTTATCTCGAACTTTCTGTTTACTCCTTACATAAGCATAGAAACTCTTGCTGTAATTTTTTATATTACCTGCCAATTTTTTTTCAAAGGTTCTTTTAGATTTTCTAATTTCAGTTGTAGCTAGGTTAAGTGCCTCTTTGTAGTTTGTGTAGTCTTCTACATTTCCAGTGTGTTTATAGACCCTCCACAGCATCTGTTTGTGAGCAATTTTTCTAATAGCTTCTTTTGACAGGTGTTTTTTCCTGGATCTTTTCCCTTGTTTTCTTAATGGAATAAATTTCTCAATAATGCCCTCAATCTCAAATTTTAAACAAGTCCAGCATTCTGTTGCTGTCTTGTTCTTCAGCAAGTTATTCCAATCTATATTTGCTAGATATGTTCTCATCACTTTATATTTGCCTTTGTTGAAGTTCCTCCTCCATTGTTTTTTATATGTATTCCCTGTTTTTACTTTTATATTAAAATGGATTTGGTTATGGTCACTTGAACCCAAAGGTTCGTGTACTTTAACATTGTCAACTAATTCATTTTGAGAAGACAAAATTAAATCTAACACATTCCCACCTCTGGTTGGTTCCAAGACATGTTGAGTAAGGAAACAATCCTGTGTTAGAAGTAGAAACTGATGGTCGTCACCTCCAGCACTCTCAAATGATTCCCATTGTATATGGCCATGGTTAAAATCACCCATTATAACACATTCTCCCTTGCTCACCTCCCTTATCGCCTTTTGTAATTTTACATCTTCCTCTTGTCCTATGTTAGGACTACGATAAACTACTCCTATTGTTAATGTTGAGTTCCTGGTAACTATGTTACACCAAATTGCTTCCACACTATCTGCTTCACTTTTCAGTGTTATTTCATATGCTTGGATAGATTCTTTAATATAATATATAAAATTACTCCACCTCCCCTTCTTTCTCGTCTATCCTTCCTAAACATTACATAGCCTGTCAGTGCTAACTCAGCATCTACTATATCTTCATGCCTGATGCCTATTACATGAGGATCAATATCTGCTACCATAATGTCTAACTCACTTTTTTATTAACTATGCTCCTGGTATTTAAGCATACACAGTTAAGTTCATTGTCTGAAATTTTTTGTGAACATTTCTTTGGATGTGTATTTGTAGTAGTACTCCTTTGAGTTTTCTCTGTCAGTTCTCCCTGCGCATCTAGTTTAAATAATTTATGGTACCTGTGCCCTCGTCGACAACTCTGACAAACTCACACGCAAGAACTGCTGCGCCCTTCCCTGTCAGATGAAGTCCATCTCTCATGAAAAAGTCACCTCTTCCCACAAAGTTTAACCACATGTATACGAAGCCTACTCCCTCCTCCACACATACCTTCTGTACCTGTGTGTTGATCGCCATCCTCCTACAGTTCCTATATTCCTCACCCCTGCCTCCCATTATTGGTAATATCCCTGACAATACAATCTGTCCAACTCGTGCCTCTTTAAGTGTCTTGATCAACCTCCTGCACTTACCAATGATGGCTGATGTTCCCTCCTTGTTGTTCATTGTTTCCTGTTGCAGGGTGTTTGGGGCAATCGTATTCGGAGCCATGGGCATGGGCCAAGGGAATGCTTTTGTTCCAGACTATGCGGATGCAAAGGCTGCAGCAGCCAGAATATTTAACATAATTGATCGTGAATCTGAGATTGATGCCTTCTCCACTGACGGTCTCAAACCGGTGAGGTACCTTCACCTCTTGGGCATTAGTTGAAATTTTCTGTAGTCACATATGCCATTGCTTCTGTGCTTTTTATCTGACTTTTTTATCATTCATATTTTTTACAGAAACTTGATCATGTTTCCTTGAAAATTCAAAATTGTAGTTAATTTGTATCCACGAAGAAGCCTCTTTGGCATTTTTGTCACATTCATAGAATATATAGCTAATATTCCCGAACTATTCTTTAGCATTTTAGGGTTTTCTGACTCACTTCACCAGGTGTTAGTATTTCTAGTGATATTTTAGGGTTCAACTATCACAGTGAAGCCCATTCTTATAAGTAATTCTACTTGTCTTACTACTTTGACATTTGTTTCATTAAAGTGTTCTTGATATACTTGGCTGACTATTGCAGCAATCAGCAGAAGGAGCCGTAGAGTTACAGGAGGTTCAGTTCCGCTACCCAAGTCGTCCGACCGTCACCGTTCTCAAGAACATGAGCATTGTGATTGAACCAGGCAAGACTGTTGCACTGGTGGGCAGTAGCGGCTGTGGCAAGAGCACCATAGTACAACTACTGGAGCGCTTCTACGACCCCACACACGGCTCCCTTGTGAGTACTTTCCTGTCTTCTCCTTCTATGACTCCACTCATGGCTCCCTTGAGAGTATTTTCCTGTCTTCTTCTATGACCCCACTCACGGCTCCCTTGAGAGTACTTTCCTGTCTTCTCTTTCTGTGACCCCACTCACGGCTCCCTTGAGAGTACTTTCCTGTCTTCTCCTTCTATGACCCCACTCACGGCTCCCTTGTGAGTACTTTCCTGTCTTCTCTTTCTGTGACCTCACTCACGGCTCCCTTGAGAGTACTTTTCTGTCTTCTCCTTCTATGACCCCACTCACGGCTCCCTTGTGAGTACTTTCCTGTCTTCTCCTTCTGCTACCCCACTTACGGCTCCCTTGTGAATACTTTCCTGTCTTCTCCTTCTACGACCCCACTCACAGCTCCCTTGTGAGTACTTTCCTGTCTTCTCTTTCTGTGACCCCACACACGGCTCCCTTGTGAGTACTTTCCTGTCTTCTCCTTCTATGACCCCACTCACAGCT
Organism: Lamellibrachia columna; assembly: GCA_963662155.1. NCBI lineage: Eukaryota > Metazoa > Annelida > Polychaeta > Sabellida > Siboglinidae > Lamellibrachia > Lamellibrachia columna. The sequence continues at coordinate 54,182,616 of OY759270.1, read as the reverse complement.
CCCTTGTGAGTACTTTCCTGTCTTCTCTTTCTGTGACCCCACTCACGGCTCCCTTGAGAGTACTTTCCTGTCTTCTCCTTCTGCTACCCCACTTACGGCTCCCTTGTGAGTACTTTCCTGTCGTCTTCTTCTACGACCCCACTCACGGCTCTCTGTGAGTACTTTCCTGTCTTCTCCTATGACCCCACTCACGGCTCCCTTGTGAGTACTTTCTTGTCTTCTCCTTCTATGACCCCACTCACGGCTCCCTTGTGAGTACTTTCTTGTTTTCTCCTTTATAACTGGACACAGGCCCTTTCTCCCAGACATTGTATTTGGTGTAATACCCTTACATGTGAGTGCAATGTTGACGACTACTATCACACGCCAGTAGTTTGCCTGCAGTGACTCATCTAAAAAGTTGCAAAATGTAGATTTATCAGAATGTGACACCTGAAAATGAGCTCACACAAATATGTTTTATTTTTTTTGGTTGTTTCTTGGGAGGAACCTTGTGTGCAAATATAATCTGGCGCTATAATGGATAATTCAATTTCGCAGTGGATTTCGTATCTACCAAGTAAAATTTTCTTACATCAAAAATTACATTTTGTTGCTCTTTTTTGTAGCCACTTTCACAAATTCTTTTCCAGAATTCCAAAGTAGTTCCTTTTATGATTGTCAGTTTCCACTTAATGAAGAAAATACATTTAGAAAACTGCACGTATACAGGCTAGGAAGTGATAACACCAGAAACGAGGAGATCAAATATTTTTTTTTAATTGAATGATTACGAAGATATTCATAGACGCAACTTATCGAAGGTTGAAGAACAAGAGGACATGAAATATAAGTAAGTTCATTTTCAAAGTGGATGATAAATGAATGGAACAAATTGTATACTGACTGCAAATGCTAGCAGTGTGAATATGTCTAAAAACAAAATCGATATCTCATCAGGCTAGATAACACAAATATATATCTCATCAGGCTAGATAACACAAATAGATATCTCATAAGGCTAGATACCACAAATAGGATTCTGCATATGCTTCATTGTTATGTCAGAAATTGTGCATTTGCCACCTGGTGCTTTGGACGGCAATCAGATTACTCAGAGCAATTAACTACAGAAATTGTACCAAAGAAAAACAACTAAAAAATCAGCGTTGATGACATAGCATTAAAATGGTAAAACACGAAATGCGTACACAATCATTAACTGGGAGTTCTGCCCGCTGGGATGATTTCTGAAAAATGTCACATTTAAACAAAATTCTCTCAAAAGAGGGGTTTATTTGAACTCCCCAAGCTCCCCTGAAGACTCGCCTGCTGTGAGACTTCCCAAGAGTTTTCTGATTGTTGTTTTCACCAGAAGTTCAAATGTGTTGTTTGAAATTGTTTGAAAAATGGATTTATTATTATTTATTAAGAATCCAACCTTTCAGTGACAATGCCCATCAACAGAACTGACATAATCATCTGTAAAGTAAGACAATAAGTCAGGTTTTTGGGTTGCAGATGTACAATATTTTTTGGCAATTATTATATAATTAAATTCATGAATTTCTTACATAACACTGACAAATGAAACAAGGATGTGTTAAAACAAGGCAGAGTAAAAACCTGATTTGTCTGCCGTGTCTCTCCTTAAATGTGTACTACAAAAATCATTCAATGTGGCTGTAGCTGATCGACGGCCATCGACTGAGAGAATACAACATCGCTTGGCTGCGTGCCCAGATTGGACTTGTCTCTCAGGAGCCTGTCTTATTCAACTGTAGCATCGCTGAGAACATTGCGTACGGAGACAACAGTCGAGAAGTACCGATGAATGAGATCACTGAAGCCGCAAGGCAGGCCAACATCCACAACTTTATTGTGGCTCTACCACAGGTAATGTTTCCTTCTTCATGCCAACATCCACAACTTCACTGTCTCTCTACCACAGGTAATGTTTCCTTCTTCAGGCCAACATCCACAACTTTATTGTCTCTCTACCACAGGTAATGTTTCCTTCCTCAGACCAACATCCACAACTTCATTGTCTCTCTACCACAGGTAATGTTTCCTTCTTCAGGCCAACATCCACAACTTCATTGTCTCTCTACCACAGGTAATATTTCCTTCTTCAGGCCAACATCCACAACTTTATTGTCTCTCTACCACAGGTAATGTTTCCTTCTTCAGGCCAACATCCACAACTTCATTGTCTCTCTACCACAGGTAATGTTTCCTTCTTCAGGCCAACATCCACAACTTTATTGTCTCTCTACCACAGGTAATGTTTCCTTCTTCAGGCCAACATCCACAACTTTATTGTCTCTCTACCACAGGTAATGTTTCCTTCTTCATGCCAACATCCACAACTTCACTGTCTCTCTACCACAGGTAATGTTTCCTTCTTCAGGCCAACATCCACAACTTTATTGTCTCTCTACCACAGGTAATGTTTCCTTCTTCAGGCCAACATCCACAACTTTATTGACTCTCTACCACAGGTAATGTTTCCTTCTTCATGCCAACATCCACAACTTCACTGTCTCTCTACCACAGGTAATGTTTCCTTCTTCAGGCCAACATCCACAACTTTATTGTCTCTCTACCACAGGTAATGTTTCCTTCTTCAGGCCAACATCCACAACTTTATTGTCTCTCTACCACAGGTAATGTTTCCTTCCTCAGACCAACATCCACAACTTTATTGTCTCTCTACCACAGGTAATGTTTCCTTCTTCAGGCCAACATCCACAACTTCATTGTCTCTCTACCACAGGTAATGTTTCCTTCTTCAGGCCAACATCCACAACTTCACTGTCTCTCTACCACAGGTAATGTTTCCTTCTTCAGGCCAACATCCACAACTTTATTGTCTCTCTACCACAGGTAATGTTTCCTTCTTCATGCCAACATCCACAACTTCACTGTCTCTCTACCACAGGTAATGTTTCCTTCTTCAGGCCAACATCCACAACTTTATTGTCTCTCTACCACAGGTAATGTTTCCTTCTTCAGGCCAACATCCACAATTTTATTGTGGCTCTACCACAGGTAATGTTTCCTTCTTCAGGCCAATATCCACAACTTTATTGTCTCTCTACCACAGGTAATGTTTCCTTCTTCAGGCCAATATCCACAACTTTATTGTCTCTCTACCACAGGTAATGTTTCCTTCTTCAGGTCAACATCCACGACTTTATTGTCTCTCTACCACAGGTAATGTTTCCTTCTTCAGGCCAATATCCACAACTTTATTGTCTCTCTACCACAGGCAATGTTTCCTTCTTCAGGTCAACATCCACAACTTCATTGTCTCTCTACCACAGGTAATGTTTCCATCTTCAGGCTAACATCCACGACTTTATTGTGGCTCTACCACAGGTAATGTTTCCTTCTTCAGGTCAACATCCACAACTTTATTGTCTCTCTACCACAGGTAATGTTTCCTTCTTCAGGCCAATATCCACAACTTTATTGTCTCTCTACCACAGGTAATGTTTCCTTCTTCAGGCCAACATCCACAACTTCATTGTCTCTCTACCACAGGTAATGTTTCCTTCTTCAGGCCAACATCCACGACTTTATTGTGGCTCTACCACAGGTAATGTTTCCTTCTTCAGGTCAACATCCACGACTTTATTGTGGCTCTACCACAGGTAATGTTTCCTTCTTCAGGCCAATATCCACAACTTTATTGTCTCTCTACCACAGGTAATATTTCCTTCTTCAGGTCAACATCCACAACTTTATTGTCTCTCTACCACAGGTAATGTTTCCTTCTTCAGGCCAATATCCACAACTTTATTGTCTCTCTACCACAGGTAATGTTTTCTTCTTCAGGTCAACATCCACAACTTTATTGTCTCTCTACCACAGGTAATGTTTCCTTCTTCAGGCCAATATCCACAACTTTATTGTCTCTCTACCACAGGTAATGTTTCCTTCTTCAGGCCAACATCCACGACTTCATTGTCTCTCTACCACAGGTAATGTTTCCTTCTTCAGGCCAACATCCACGACTTTATTGTGGCTCTACCACAGGTAATGTTTCCTTCTTCAGGTCAACATCCACGACTTTATTGTGGCTCTACCACAGGTAATGTTTCCTTCTTCAGGCCAATATCCACAACTTTATTGTCTCTCTACCACAGGTAATATTTCCTTCTTCAGGCCAACATCCACGACTTTATTGTGGCTCTACCACAGGTAATGTTTCCTTCTTCAGGTCAACATCCACGACTTTATTGTGGCTCTACCACAGGTAATGTTTCCTTCTTCAGGCCAATATCCACAACTTTATTGTCTCTCTACCACAGGTAATGTTTCCTTCTTCAGGCCAACATCCACAACTTAATTGTCTCTCTACCACAGGTAATGTTTCCTTCTTCAGGCCAACATCCACAACTTCATTGTCTCTCTACCACAGGTAATGTTTCCTTCTTCAGGCCAACATCCACAAGTTCATTGTCTCTCTATCACAGGCAATGTTTCCTTCTTCAGGCCAACATCCACAACTTCATTGTCTCTCTACCACAGGTAATGTTTCCTTCTTCAGGCCAACATCCACAACGCCATTGTCTCTCTACCACAGGTAATGTTTCCTTCTTCAGGCCAACATCCACAACTTCATTGTCTCTCTACCACAGGTAATGTTTCCTTCTTCAGGCCAACATCCACAACTTCATTGTCTCTCTACCACAGGTAATGTTTCCTTCTTCAGGCCAACATCCACAACGTCATTGTCTCTCTACCACAGGTAATGTTTCCTTCTTCAGGCCAACATCCACAACTTCACTGTCTCTCTACCACAGGCAATGTTTCCTTCTTCAGGCCAACATCCACAACTTCATTGTCTCTCTACCACAGGTAATGTTTCCTTCTTCAGGCCAACATCCACAACGTCATTGTCTCTCTACCACAGGTAATGTTTCCTTCTTCAGGCCAACATCCACAACTTCATTGTCTCTCTACCACAGGTAATGTTTCCTTCTTCAGGCCAACATCCACAACGTCATTGTCTCTCTACCACAGGTAATGTTTCCTTCTTCAGGCCAACATCCACAACTTCATTGTCTCTCTACCACAGGTAATGTTTCCTTCTTCAGGCCAACATCCACAACTTCATTGTCTCTCTACCACAGGTAATGTTTGCTTCTTCAGGCCAACATCCACAACTTTATTGTCTCTCTACCACAGGTAATGTTTCCTTCTTCAGGCCAACATCCACAATGTCATTGTCTCTCTACCACAGGCAATGTTTCCTTCTTCAGACCAACTTCCACAACTTTATTGTCTCTCCTCCACAGGTAATGTTTCCTTCTTCAGGTCAACATCCACAACTTCATTGTCTCTCTACCACAGGTAATGTTTCCTTCTTCAGGCAAACATCCACAACTTTATTGTCTCTCTACCACAGGCAATGTTTCCTTCTTCAGGCCAACATCCACAACTTCATTGTCTCTCTACCACAGGTAATGTTTCCTTCTTCAGGCCAATATCCACAACTTTATTGTCTCTCTACCACAGGTAATGTTTCCTTCTTCAGGCCAACATCCACAACTTAATTGTCTCTCTACCACAGGTAATGTTTCCTTCTTCAGGCCAACATCCACAACTTCATTGTCTCTCTACCACAGGTAATGTTTCCTTCTTCAGGCCAACATCCACAAGTTCATTGTCTCTCTATCACAGGCAATGTTTCCTTCTTCAGGCCAACATCCACAACTTCATTGTCTCTCTACCACAGGTAATGTTTCCTTCTTCAGGCCAACATCCACAACGCCATTGTCTCTCTACCACAGGTAATGTTTCCTTCTTCAGGCCAACATCCACAACTTCATTGTCTCTCTACCACAGGTAATGTTTCCTTCTTCAGGCCAACATCCACAACTTCATTGTCTCTCTACCACAGGTAATGTTTCCTTCTTCAGGCCAACATCCACAACGTCATTGTCTCTCTACCACAGGTAATGTTTCCTTCTTCAGGCCAACATCCACAACTTCACTGTCTCTCTACCACAGGCAATGTTTCCTTCTTCAGGCCAACATCCACAACTTCATTGTCTCTCTACCACAGGTAATGTTTCCTTCTTCAGGCCAACATCCACAACGTCATTGTCTCTCTACCACAGGTAATGTTTCCTTCTTCAGGCCAACATCCACAACTTCATTGTCTCTCTATCACAGGTAATGTTTCCTTCTTCAGGCCAACATCCACAACGTCATTGTCTCTCTACCACAGGTAATGTTTCCTTCTTCAGGCCAACATCCACAACTTCATTGTCTCTCTACCACAGGTAATGTTTCCTTCTTCAGGCCAACATCCACAACTTCATTGTCTCTCTACCACAGGTAATGTTTGCTTCTTCAGGCCAACATCCACAACTTTATTGTCTCTCTACCACAGGTAATGTTTCCTTCTTCAGGCCAACATCCACAACGTCATTGTCTCTCTACCACAGGCAATGTTTCCTTCTTCAGACCAACTTCCACAACTTTATTGTCTCTCCTCCACAGGTAATGTTTCCTTCTTCAGGTCAACATCCACAACTTCATTGTCTCTCTACCACAGGTAATGTTTCCTTCTTCAGGCAAACATCCACAACTTTATTGTCTCTCTACCACAGGCAATGTTTCCTTCTTCAGGCCAACATCCACAACTTCATTGTCTCTCTACCACAGGTAATGTTTCCTTCTTCAGGTCAACATCCACAACTTCATTGTCTCTCTACCACAGGTAATGTTTCCTTCTTCATGCCAACATCCACAATGTCATTGTCTCTCTACCACAGGTAATGTTTGCTTCTTCAGGCCAACATCCACAACTTCATTGTCTCTCTACCACAGGTAATGTTTCCTTCTTCAGGCCAACATCCACAACTTCATTGTCTCTCTACCACAGGCAATGTTTCCTTCTTCAGGCCAACATCCACAACTTCATTGTCTCTCTACCACAGGCAATGTTTGCTTCTTCAGGCCAACATCCACAACTTCATTGTCTCTCTACCACAGGCAATGTTTCCTTCTTCAGGCCAACATCCACAACTTCACTGTCTCTCTACCACAGGCAATGTTTCCCTCTTCAGGCCAACATCCACAACGTCATTGTCTCTCTACCACAGGTAATGTTTCCTTCTTCAGGCCAACATCCACAACTTCATTGTCTCTCTACCACAGGTAATGTTTGCTTCTTCAGGCCAACATCCACAACTTCATTGTCTCTCTACCACAGGTAATGTTTCCTTCTTCAGGCCAACATCCACAACTTTATTGTCTCTACCACAGGCAATGTTTCCTTCTTCAGGCCAACATCCACAAGTTCATTGTCTCTCTATCACAGGCAATGTTTCCTTCTTCAGGCCAACATCCACAACTTCATTGTCTCTCTACCACAGGTAATGTTTCCTTCTTCAGGCCAATATCCACAACTTTATTGTCTCTCTACCACAGGTAATGTTTCCTTCTTCAGGCCAACATCCACAACTTAATTGTCTCTCTACCACAGGTAATGTTTCCTTCTTCAGGCCAACATCCACAACTTCATTGTCTCTCTACCACAGGTAATGTTTCCTTCTTCAGGCCAACATCCACAAGTTCATTGTCTCTCTATCACAGGCAATGTTTCCTTCTTCAGGCCAACATCCACAACTTCATTGTCTCTCTACCACAGGTAATGTTTCCTTCTTCAGGCCAACATCCACAACGCCATTGTCTCTCTACCACAGGTAATGTTTCCTTCTTCAGGCCAACATCCACAACTTCATTGTCTCTCTACCACAGGTAATGTTTCCTTCTTCAGGCCAACATCCACAACTTCATTGTCTCTCTACCACAGGTAATGTTTCCTTCTTCAGGCCAACATCCACAACGTCATTGTCTCTCTACCACAGGTAATGTTTCCTTCTTCAGGCCAACATCCACAACTTCACTGTCTCTCTACCACAGGCAATGTTTCCTTCTTCAGGCCAACATCCACAACTTCATTGTCTCTCTACCACAGGTAATGTTTCCTTCTTCAGGCCAACATCCACAACGTCATTGTCTCTCTACCACAGGTAATGTTTCCTTCTTCAGGCCAACATCCACAACTTCATTGTCTCTCTACCACAGGTAATGTTTCCTTCTTCAGGCCAACATCCACAACGTCATTGTCTCTCTACCACAGGTAATGTTTCCTTCTTCAGGCCAACATCCACAACTTCATTGTCTCTCTACCACAGGTAATGTTTCCTTCTTCAGGCCAACATCCACAACTTCATTGTCTCTCTACCACAGGTAATGTTTGCTTCTTCAGGCCAACATCCACAACTTTATTGTCTCTCTACCACAGGTAATGTTTCCTTCTTCAGGCCAACATCCACAACGTCATTGTCTCTCTACCACAGGCAATGTTTCCTTCTTCAGACCAACTTCCACAACTTTATTGTCTCTCCTCCACAGGTAATGTTTCCTTCTTCAGGTCAACATCCACAACTTCATTGTCTCTCTACCACAGGTAATGTTTCCTTCTTCAGGCAAACATCCACAACTTTATTGTCTCTCTACCACAGGCAATGTTTCCTTCTTCAGGCCAACATCCACAACTTCATTGTCTCTCTACCACAGGTAATGTTTCCTTCTTCAGGTCAACATCCACAACTTCATTGTCTCTCTACCACAGGTAATGTTTCCTTCTTCATGCCAACATCCACAACGTCATTGTCTCTCTACCACAGGTAATGTTTGCTTCTTCAGGCCAACATCCACAACTTCATTGTCTCTCTACCACAGGTAATGTTTCCTTCTTCAGGCCAACATCCACAACTTCATTGTCTCTCTACCACAGGCAATGTTTCCTTCTTCAGGCCAACATCCACAACTTCATTGTCTCTCTACCACAGGCAATGTTTGCTTCTTCAGGCCAACATCCACAACTTCATTGTCTCTCTACCACAGGCAATGTTTCCTTCTTCAGGCCAACATCCACAACTTCACTGTCTCTCTACCACAGGCAATGTTTCCCTCTTCAGGCCAACATCCACAACGTCATTGTCTCTCTACCACAGGTAATGTTTCCTTCTTCAGGCCAACATCCACAACTTCATTGTCTCTCTACCACAGGTAATGTTTGCTTCTTCAGGCCAACATCCACAACTTCATTGTCTCTCTACCACAGGTAATGTTTCCTTCTTCAGGCCAACATCCACAACTTTATTGTCTCTCTACCACAGGCAATGTTTCCTTCTTCAGGCCAACATCCACAACTTCATTGTCTCTCTACCACAGGTAATGTTTCCTTATTCAGACAAATATCCACAATTTTATTGTCTCTCTACCACAGGTAATGTTTCCTTGTTCAGACCAACATTCACAACTTTATTGTCTCTCTACCACATGCAATGTTTCCTTCTTCAGACCAATATCCACAATTTTATTGTCTCTCTACCACAGAAGGTAATGTTTCCTTCTTCAGGTGTTCAGACTGCAACAATGTCAACAATCCTGGACACATTTTCCTATTATATTTTACCCAAACAATACTTGCACTTATTGCAGGGCTACGAGACAAAAGTGGGCGACAAAGGTGTGCAGATGAGCGGGGGACAGAAGCAGAGAATCGCCATCGCCCGCGCCCTCGTGCGTAATCCAAAGATCCTCTTGCTGGACGAGGCAACGTCAGCACTCGATACCGAGAGTGAGAAGGTGAGGACGATTTAATTGAGTAGTACGTGAATCAGACAATATGTGAAACATTTTGTGAACACTGTCCTTGGTAGGTAAGAGATGGTGTTAAGTATAATGTCAATTAAACACACTTGTGTCGTCTCATACATGTCGTTTTCAACAGAGCTTGTGGTGGATTCAATAGAATATTTTAAGGATGAAAATAAAACTCCACACACACATATATATATATATATATATATATATATATATATATATATAATTCTATATACAGGCCCTGTATATATATTATATAATTATATATATATATAGTAGTACCATCCTTCAACGGACACTTCTGTATCCAAGTATAAGTGTCACTACATGGCAGGTGTCCCCTCATCGGAGAGACAAGCATGCTGGAGTGGAGGGCTGAAATAAGGCGCATTAGGTGTTCCCATGTCTGCCACCAGGGTGCTACTAAACAACAGCGATCGCCGCCCGCTGCTCCAAGTCCAAGAACGCTGTCGATGCCACAGTGTGCTTGCAGCACTGTCTTATACGGCAATATGCAGTTTATAGAGCTTATTAAACGAGTCAACTATTTAATCGTTAAGTGAATAAAATACATGTACGTATACCGTTATGGAACTATGATGACGATGTACTGAACTAATAGGCCTACGAATCGAAAATAATAACCTGGATTTGAGCAGCCGAAAACGTATATGAGTTGACACACGCAGTATGTAAGCTGATTAAACATAGAAAAAGGCAATGGGCAGAATTAATAATCGTTTCACCTCGATTCTCAACTGATCTCGACCGAAGCATAAATTTATGATGCACAACTTAGCAGCGATTCGCCGTTTAATATGCGGATGGGAATTCGTATTTTCGCGCACAAGTAGCGCCTTTGGCATGTTGGTTTCACGTTGTTTATATTCGAGGCATGCCATTTTACCCCAGTGTCATATTAGTACTGCATACTAAATTGCACTTAAGAATGTTTATCTGATTCTTATGCGAGGCGTATTTGTGAATCTCGATTGCAATTACAAACCACCTAAGCGAAGCCAACATCAGCGATTGATGTCGGCGGCAGCGCCAAACAAACCACTTGTTGACAGTCGTTCATTGTCGTTAACATTGTTCACCTGTTTCTTGAGAATTGTCAAAGCAATTCTAAGTAGGTTTAAGCAGGCCCATTTGGTATTTCCTCCGGCGGCAGAAAATCGGGGTCCACGAGTCTTATATCCGAATTCGCGATATAACGTTGTTTTTCCCACTACACACCGTGCTGTCTGTCCGTCGCCATTTTGGAAATAAAATATTTCGAGAAAAAAATTACGAAAATAATGATTACTGTCCGTCTTAGCAGGGACAGAAAACCAAAATATCCTGTCCGCTGTCCGCGTTCACCAGGTGTCCGCTCATCAGAGGAACATTAACATGGTAAAACAGTCCGTACATTGAGAAAGTGTCCCGCCATAGCAGGTGTCCGCTCATCGGAGGGTCCGTTGAAGGCAGGTACTACTGTATATACACACACACACACATATATATATATATATATATATATATATATATATATATATATATACACATATATATATACACATATATATACACACATATATACACACATATATATACACATATATATATATATATATATACATATATATATATATATATGTATATATATATGTATATATATGTGTATATATATGTATATATATATGTATATATATATATATATATATATATATATATATATATATATATATATATATATATATATATATATATATATATATACAGTATTTGACCGGGCTATCGCCCATAGGTGGTTAGGTCGAAATATAAAAAAATTAGGGGATGAGCGCTAATGGGGATTTGCATTAACGCCCCCCACATAAAAAAATTATAGAAACATCGTTAACTGACTGGGATCGCAACTATGCACCAATGCCCCACGAACAAGGGGCCGGGTTCATGAACCATCCGTACCACACGAGGGAACTAATACGAACCTTTTACGGACGTTTGACGAAGAATACGTGTAATTGCTTGCATCATGTTGTGTACGACTGTTCAGTGTTCTTAGTCAAACGTCCAGCTTGGTTCCGTTGTACGATACACAAACTTCATGAAACTAGTCCGACTGCTCATCCAAGTTGGTAGTAATACATGCGGCAGGTGTTGCTACTGGTCTGTCCTATCACACTAGCCATGTCGTTGTGAGAACGCTCAAATCAACCCGTCAAAGCCTCATGATCATAGCAGAAATTCAATAGCTTTAGCCAGTAAGAAGTATTGCTTTCCTCTGCTGCTTGACAGTAATGATTTTACACATACGTTTGTTTATCAGAAAAGGGCAACTGAAGGTTTACAGCAGTACTTACCATATCTGACTATTAGGCTGACATCATTGCACACAATGGAGCAGACGTTGTAAAGAATATTCAACAAAGCGTTTGCTGCCCGTTTTGTGGCATTTCTGCATGGCTATCATTCACATTTTGACATTATTCTGTGTAGCTGAGATGGGGTGGGAAGAATGTGAGCAGGTGGGCGGTTAACCCCAAATTTCCATGAGATGGGGAGTGGGCGATAATACTGGAATGGGCGATAGCACGGTCAAATACGGTATATGCATAATATATACTTATATGCTTCTAATGCAATAAATATACGTTCTTATACAGCGCGGTATCCAGTCCTTGGACTGTTCAAAGCGCTTTGTTTCACCCCCTGGGGCAGACCTTTCATTCCAACGCCATCTTGACTTCTGTGGGAAGTAGTCAGCCAAGCTGCAATTACTGAGCAAAGAGTATTTGTTCACATATCCACCACTGCCTATAGCTAGCTACTCATTTATACAGCTGAATGAACCTGATTCTCTCAATTGAGAGTCCGACATTCTAACCCTCTCAAAACGATGCTTCAGGATTACTGATACATCGAGTAGCCTATTGTCACTGACTAACGTTGCACCATTCTCTTTTGTTCAGATTGTTCAGGATGCCCTTGACCGAGCTCAGCAAGGTCGCACAAGCATCGTCATTGCCCACCGTCTTTCCACCATACAAAATGCAGACTGCATTCTTGTCATCAAAAATGGCCGCATCGTGGAGATGGGAACACACTCGCAGCTCGTAGCCAAGAGAGGCGCATTCTTTGAGTTGAACAGCTCAGCCATTTAGTGAATGTCATCTGGAATTTTGACTGAGACATTTTTTCTTGGGACATTCAGACAGTCTTAGTAGTGTATAAAAAGCACAAGGTGCTTTCAGTAAGTTACTGCTAAATGAAGGCGCAATAATATTAAGCAGTATTTTACTGAAATATAGTTATCTTTGTACACTTACTTGTATTTGCATGTAAAATATTTTAATACACATACCTGGTAACTTACACCGGTACATAATGCTACAGCTTATTTAGAGAGCAAGAAATATACTTTTATACTTTCCACAGAAATGCACTTTGACCTGTAATATTATTAATGTTTCTCTAATATATACAAGCAATGTTGCACATATCTTATTTGAGATGGCTTCAGCTATATTTGAAGCATGTTGAAGCATGTGATACTATATTAACATCGAAGTAGGAAACTAAGGTTATTGTACAATGTCTTAACTACCCTACTACAAGAATTGTTTTGTGTAATTTTTAGATGAGTTGTATTTATGGCAGCATTTTATACTTTACAATGTGATGTATGTGTTGTACAGTATGATGCATGTGCTGTACAGCATTATGTGTGTGCTGTACAGTATGATGTATGTGCTGTACAGTATGATGTATATGCTGTACAGTATGATGTATGTGCTGTACAGTATGATGTATGTGCTGTACAGTATGATGTATGTGCTGTACAGTATGATGTATGTGCTGTACAGTATGATGTGTGTGCCATATAGTATGATGCATGTGCCATATAGTATGATGCATGTGCCATATAGTATGATGGATGTGATATACAGTACAGTATGATGCATGGGCTGTATAGTATAATGCATTTGCTGTACAATATGATGTATGTGCTGTACAGTATGGTATAAACACTCATTTTGGACAGTTTATCGACAAACCCAGTTTTAGGACATGTCACATAACTTTGAACATTGCTGTTTGGTTGTTTTACTGAAAAGGCAATTTATTTCTATTTCATAAGTAGTCATTATATTATATTGAACTAATTGGATAATGGCTCTATTGCTTGGCTGAAGAAAACTGGGGGCCCTAGTAATATTGTAGTAATAAGAGTTGTGTAGTCCATGAATGTATGGACTTGTTATGTATACATTGTTCAACAAGAAACAGGTACCAGGGGCGGATCTAGGCTTGTTGGCAGGGGGTCTCAGTCAGTCGTAGTCATATGTCAGTCTACTTACGACCAGAGGGGGGGGGGCGGGACGACACGTATCATTCTATTTACAGAAGGGTTAATATTAGCCGGCTACTAATACTTCAGTCTTTACATTGACACTAGGTCCGATGTAGGCCAGTATACATTGTCCTTAACCGTAATATTTGCCATGGACATAGGCCTAGTAGCCTAGGGGGGGTCTTCAAACCCCTAAGACCCTCTCTATCTGCTGAGGGGTACTGTATATAAGTTGTGGGCTAACGTACTTTCTCTGTCACTGCACCAAAGGTCTGCAATTAACTCTCCATCACTTTGAAAACATCTGAAACTAAAGCTATCTTCCGAAAATAACTCGAGACATTTCAAATTGCATTTCCACCATAAATCTTCGGTTGTCCCTTGTTCTGATAATGACTTTTGCACGTCCCAGTTCATGAATATGCTGAATGGTTCTGTTTTGTTGTGCCTCTGAGCTAAGCTTCCTAACGATATAGGCACCATAGAAGTCAATTATTAATATCAGAATCTTTGTAACTGGTGTACATGCATTTTTTAGTAATAAATGAATAATAGTTTGCATGAATAGTAAGAAAAGACTAATTGATTATGTATTTATGTTAGAGTCAGTCTGCGTAATCGTCATTTCGCATAATGACTGACATGCTTAGGCATTACGCGAAATTACTGTTTCACTCAGGCTTTTTATGAAATGACTGAACATTTCAGTCATTACGCAAAATGACTGGAAAAGAGGTTAATGACGTTTACACAATAACTCGCTCCGAAGGAAGGCTTTTCAGTGTGTCCCGCCTCAGAGCGAAGACGTAGGTACGACAATTGTGCGTTCGGGACCTTCTATACGCTGACGATACAGGCTTTGTGTCACATTCTGAAGTTGATCTGCAAACGATACTTGACAGGTTTGCCGCCGCTTCTGCATCTTTGGGACTCTCTAACAATGTTCGAAAAATTGAGGTCTTGCACCAACCCGCTCCCGGGACACCGTACACAGCACCGACAATATCTTGCTCAATGGTACGCCACTTAACGTCGCGACCACCTTTAAATACCTTGGGAACACCATCGCAAACGACTGCAGCATCGGCGCGAATTCAGTCGGCATCTGCCGCGTTCGGACAACCACGTGAACGATTATGGTGCAAACACAGCATCAAGTTTGTAACAAAATCATCCTATCATGTATTATGTACAGTCCAGAGACATACACGCTATATGGACGTCATATTCAGCAATTGTCACATATACACCTACGCCACTTACAAGCCATCCTCGGAATCAAGTGGTCAGACCGGGTGACCAACAATGAAGTACTGCAACGTGCCGATATGCCGAGCATCGAGGCAATGCTTCTAAGCCGGCAACTTACCTGGACCGGCCACTGCCTAAAGCAGTTTTGTACGGCAAGCTATGGCAGACAAAGCGAAATGTTGGAAGACTACACTTACGGTACATGGACTGCACAAAGCGACACCTCCACGCCGCAGATATCAACAAGAGGCACTGGGAAGAGACGGCCGTCAAAAACGGAGCCGCATAAGCTGAAATCAAAAGATCAACCGATGCTGAAATCAAATGACAACGCCGCCATGAACGTGCGCTTGTGCTGGCAAATCGAACAAATGAACAGTCATAGTTCGCATGCCGATACTGCGGAAGGAAATTGGCGGCTCGTATTGGCCAACTATCCAATGAAAGAGCTTGTGCGAGAAAACGTTGAACGATTTGCGATATTAATGTCATGCTCGAAACCGAGAAGACCACCGATGAATTATCCTATGCTATTTTGATAGCTATGCCAAGAGGCAAGTGATCAACACCTACTGATTGTGTTCTTTTTATAGGGACAAGCAATGCACGATAGCCAACAGAGACAGTCACCATTGTTAGGCAATTAGCATTCCCAGTTCGACCGTTACAAATCTACTAGTCCAGTAATGTCCGCTGCCATGTTATAACATTGTTACAAAGCAAATTGCCCCGTAATGTCAGCTGTGATCTCACAACATGTTGCACAGCTGATTGTCCAGTAATAAAATTTTGGGTAGTCAAAAACGTGATGTTACATTTTAATAGTTACAAGTATATAGTTCGCAACATACATTCCCTTGCTTCAGTGGCCACGCCCCCCTTTGGAAATATATATTTTTAATAACCTATTGCGCCACTACATGGTAGCATGGCAAACTACTGGGTTACTAAACACGGTGTTTTACATGCTCGAAGTAACCATCAATTTTGACATTTTGCACCACCTGCTCGACATAATCGACACAATAAGCTATTAGCTGCATCGTCCAACAGCCCTATCGGTTTCGTCGGTACGGTGCTTCCAGTCTACATCAAGAGGAACAAGGCCGTCATCAGTTTGGAAAGATACCTTAACAGTTCGTTGTGTCACTATCACGACACATTGAACGTGAATCTCTAAATTCAAGGCGTGAATCGGTTCTAACGTACCTACCGATACGGAAAGTGCGGTGACGCATTATGGATGGCGGCGATTAAGCTGCGCAAACACGAACGGGCCAGCGAAGGAGGTATACTGTACCATCCGAAGTCTGTCGGTGTTTGAACAACTGGCCGACGAGGGCAACCATATCCAAGAAGCGTTGCGATATTACCCGTACCGCGCGACGTTTGATTTCGAGTGCTTCTTTGACACCAAGCACCTGCCGTCGGACAGCGCCAGATTCCAGTGTCTGTTGTGGCACGACTGTTGAGCGTAAGCGTGACTATGAAAGTACCGAGACACGAACAGCCACGCTGTTTCAACACGGACGGCGACTTGAAGGTGTCGGTGGACTCTTCAATGCGAGCCCTATAATCTATGAGCGAGACGGCGTACGACACGCTGTAAATCGTGTACGAAGACGTGTTCGAAGAGCTGGCTTTGTTACAGACTGAGTGGAATGAGAAACAAGTCGCCAGCAAAGCCTCAACGACGTCTTCCGGCGACGACGATGTCTCGAAGAAGAACCCCCATAACAAACTGATAGGACGATTGCACGGCTATCTGAAACAGCTTCCCGTGATCGGATTTAATTAAGGGAAGTACGACCTGAACGTCGTTATGAAGTACCTGGAGCCGCGCTTGTTGGTCAATGAAGCCGGCGAAGAACAGGACATCTCCCCACGTTTCGTGATCAAGATGCACAACAATTTCATGTGCTTGTCAACAGACATGTTGAAATTTCTGGACATCACGACATTTCCTGTACGAGGATATGGACGATGTGCTGCAGCCATACGAACCCTCTCTGCCTCCGAAAGACGCCTCCTCAGTCGTCAACTTCTGCACGACAACCGGAGCGTCGACAACCGGCGCGTCGACAACCGGAGCGTCGACAACCGGAGCGTCGACAACCGGCGCGTCGACAACCGGAGCGTCGACAACCGGCGCGTCGACAACCGGCGCGTCGACAACCGGCGCGTCGACAACCGGAGCGTCGACAACCGGTGCGTCGACAACCGGGGCGTCGACAACCGGCGCGTCGACAACCGGAGCGTCGACAACCGGAGCGTCGACAACCGGAGCGTCGACAACCGGCGCGTCGATAACCGGAGCGTCGACAACCGGAGCGTCGACAACCGGAGCATCGACAACCGGCGCGTCGACTTTGATAACAAAACCGACGCTTCCGCCAGCTCGAATCCGTCGTCGACGACCTCAACGAGGTCGAATTGAACGGTGACCCACACCTTGCCGCTGCACATTGGTTATTTCTTCTACCAAGACAAGAAACTGCGCATGCTGCAGTTCTACTACGACTTTGTCGTCACGTATATAGACCGACTTCTGTTACAGCGAGATGCATATGGATGCGGTGCACATTTCCTTGGCCGGCGAATGCGCACACAATCTCGTGTCCGCGACTAAACGCGAGCATTACTTTCGACATCGAGCCGAATGTCTCCTATCTGAGTATTGCGCCGACCACGAGGAGGCTCACGTCCGATGTCGACACGACGTTCGGGTGTTGGAATCGGTCGAGCGTTGCTGCGCCATCCACAAGGCGTTCGACCCACGAACGTCGGGTCTCTATAAAGTGGAATGGTGCAGCGACGGCTTCGTCTGCTTGTGCAGTCAGACGTACTGTTGTTTCGGAGCCAGCAACAAGTACAGCAAGAAAGGCCTGAGCTAGCGCCGGAACGCTGTCAACAAGGACGGGGTCCTCGGCGTGCTGGCTCGTCGATGGAAAGGCCGCGGGTGGAATCGTTGGTTCCAAGTGAAAGACTCGTCTGTATTGATGTACGTGCAGGAACGGGCGGCCCTCACGTACTTCTACGCGAAACGAGAAGTACTGGACGACGCACTCCTGATCGTGTAATTAAACTAAAACGTTACTATACCTTTTTGTTCACTATTTTGCATCAGCGTCAACATCTCTACTTCAATTAGAGCTAATGACATCAAGCAATGAATACTGATGATATGTTCCTTGTCTTGCGTCTACATATATATTCATGAAGCAATGAACATTAAGCGATAACTGCTACTGATGTACTGTCATCTACATATATACTACTACTTAAGTTTAATGACATTAAGCGATAACTACTAATGACTACGGAACGCACATTGTCTTACATCTTCAAGCCAATTGAACACGCGACAATCGTTATCCACTAAATTAGGGCCAAAGACTCTCGTAAAAACCTTCACCGGCATACCCCGACATCGAAGCAGTAAGTAGACGACGCAGTATTGTCCGCACACGTTAGATAAAGAACATTGACGTTTATCTTTAAAAATCCACTCTCGGCAGTTGTCGCGCAGAAATGTATTCGCCGCGACGGTCCTCGTTCATATAAAGACTGATCCAGTGTTGGTCTGGCTTATAGCCGTCGTCGGTGTTGCAGACGAAGGCCGTCTGATAGGCACTGTTTGTTCTAGATAGACCATCTTTGGGAACCACGTCGCTCGAGCTCGGTCGTGTCCACCAGTAGTCATACACGATGTTCCTGCTTCTGTTGATCTCCAGAACCGTCTCGAATTCCCCATTCACGACGACGTTCACCGTCTACTGGACAGCGGCCCCAATGTGCACCTCGATTCGTAGGTTCCCTTAAGCGTGAGATTGAAGTAAGCTCCGTCGCACGTGTCGCCGCCGGAAAGAGCGTGTACCCCGGTCCGAATATGGTGCGTGTCGGGTCGTTCCCATTGTTCTCGAACGCTTTGCCGGTGGCGGCGAACATGTTTAAGTAACTTCTAATGTAGGATCCTTCAACGAACTCCAGTTGCAGCGACTTGCTCGGCAAGGAAGTTATAGTCGTTTTGTATGGCGTGAAACGGGTTTTTGTTGTAGGTTCCTTTGTAAGAGTCGTTATCGATGCATCACAAGACCACGCGCTTCGACAGGACGCCGAAGTACACGTTCTCGTGCGTATGAGACATGATCCCTTGCGGTATCGAGAACACTTTGCAGTCGATGCGACGTATCGGGTACTTGGTCATTCCTTTGATGTGTACATATAAAAGCAGTACTTACTTAGCGCGGAAGCATTTCTGCATGGTTTTATACCCCGGTTAAATGCAACAAAATAAAAGACAAGGTCAAATAGGCCGCCACATGGTCATATATAAATAGCCACTAACATCTACACACATTTATTTTACAAATTTTTAAAATTTCACACGCTAGCATACCCTACTACAAGAATTAAGGAAGCCATATAGTGGTCACGTTGTGCATGCGCAACTGGAAGTGGATCTGAAATCCGCATTCCACACGCAACTGGAAGTGGCTCCGCCGCCGGTGGCAGCGAAAGTCACCAGTGGCTCTTAGGGTAGCAATTTCGTTTCCCCTAGAATATGCCCTTTCGGGAAGCGTGTGATTCCGCATGCGCAATCGGAAAACACGTGTTTGGCAATAATTAACGTTTTAATATACAAAATATAGGAAGTCACGTTTCGCAGGCGCAACTGAAAGGTCCGCCAGGCAAGTCTCGAGTCTCAAGTGGTTTACTCCAAACTTGGGCTAACGCAGGAGTTTGTGGTGGACTGTGCGCATGCGCTGTGGGTGGTACGTTCGATTAAAAGACTAGTATCATTAATGTTGCTGAAATGGTTTTTATCTGATAGTTTTATTTATTTTATGTATAGGATGTTTAACGAAAATTTTTAATAGGTTGGTTGTGTGTATGGATACTGTCGCTGCCTTGCCACATGCACACATAGACAGTCTCCATACCCACACCATGGATAAGTTTACGCTGAGCACTGTGTTTTAAAGGCAGTTTAGGTGAGGAGGTGTGGTGAAAGGGAGTTCCATAATAGCTTCTTGAAATGATTTTGGGTTTTTTATGTTGGCAATTTTTGATGGAATCATATTCCATATGCGAATGGCTCTAGGATAAAATGAAAAGACCATTGCATTTATACGACACTTGGGGGCTATGTATTGTCCACGGGTTCGAGAGCGAGTTAGTAGGCCCGGAGGGGGGGGGGTGATCTCAATAATGTTGTTTAGAATTTTGTAGAAGGTAGTGGCTTGTTTGATAATGCGCCTTCGTTCGAGGGTTGGCCATCCAAGGGCAGTAATTAGATCTGCTGGATTTGTGTTCCGTCTGTAATAATTTTTAACAAATCTGGCAGCAGAGTGTTGCACTCTTTCAAGGCTTTTAACTTGTGAAAAGGTGTGGGGATTCCATATGGATGAAGAGTACTCAAGTTTTGGCCGGATTAGCATGTTGTACGCTGTTTGCTTAACTTCGGGTTTACATGGGCCAAGAGTTCGTTTAATCATGCCTAAACATTTCGAAGATTTTGAAGTTATGTCAGTGACGTGATTTGTCCAGGTTAATTTGGAATCCAATTTTACTCCGAGGTATGAGTGGCTGGATACGGTGGATAATGGCTGGCCAGAAAGCGAGTACTTGTGTGTGCTGGGTTTAGTTTTGTTTGTTATTGGAAGGTGGACGCATTTAGATACATTAAATTCCATTTGCCATTTGTCTGACCATGTTTGGAGTTGGCTAAGGTCAGTTTGGAGAATTTCATGGTCGGTTTTGGAAGAAATTTTACGATATATAATACTATCATCTGCAAAAAGGCGTATAGAAGATTTGATGTTCCCATTTATGTCATTTATGTAGAGTAAGAAGAGGACAGGTCCTAGAACTGAACCCTGTGGGACACCAGATGTGACATCTGTGATGTCCGACAGGGCACCGTTAACTGAGACTCTCTGTTTGCGGTTGGATAGAAAAGATTTGATCCAATTTTGAGTGTTTCCAGTGATTCCGTAGGAGGTCAATTTTGATAGAAGACGTAGGTGAGGCACTTTGTCGAAGGCTTTAGCAAAGTCAAGCAGGATTGCGTCAATTTGGGTCTTGTTGTCCATAGCAGTCATCCAGTCGTGGACTGTCTCAATGAGTTGAGATTCACAAGACAGTCCCGACTGAAATCCGTGTTGGAAGTGGAGAATGATGTTATGCTTGTGCAGGTGTTTCCACATGTTGCTTAGGATGATATGTTCCATTACTTTACAGAGGATGCAGGTTAGTGATATGGGTCTGTAGTTAGCTGGGTCAGATTTATGGCTCTTTTTGTCTTACCATTTGTTACCAGGCGGCGCTCACGAGTGACGTCATGTAAGTCGTAATGTCAGCGCCCCCTAGCGGTAGCGACACATTGCTGCATATATTCCGTGAAATGCAGCCATTTCCTCAAGCTGCCGCCACCGCTGGGGCGCTGATGACGTCAGTGAGCGATAATAGAGGTATTTCCCTATTCCCCACACATGTATGTGTGGCGCCATCTGGTGATGGCGGTAGCTTGTGGATTCTGTGGCGGCAGCTTGTGGATCCGTATCGCGTAATTGACCCCTATAATAATTTGATATGCGAACTACATATATGTGTATGTAATAATGTTACTTATATTCAATAATCACATGATTCTAGTATATATATATATATATATATATATATATATATATATATATATATATATATATATATATATATATATATATATATATATATACAAGAATCATGTGATTATATATATATATATATATATATATATATATATATATATATATATATATATATATAAACTAAGATGATTCCAGAATTGAGAGACCTTAGTTACGATAGTCACTTATTACAATGTGGTTTGACAACACTAGAGACAAGGAGACTAAGAGGAGACCAAATAGAAGTGTTTAAAATGGTTATGAGGATGTTGACAGGAATATGTTCGTCAAACTTAAAGAAGGCAATAGAACCAGAGAACACAAAGCAGCATTAGTTAAGGAGCAGTGTAGGTTGGACATAAGAAAATACTCTTTCTCACAGAGGGTGATAAATGAATGGAACAAACTGCCAAATGATTGTGTTAATGCTAGTAGTGTGAATATGTTTAAACATAGAATTGACATAATATTATTATCTAATAAGGGCGGGCTACACATAGATGAGAAAATTGTTGGACTATCGAGAAGCCAATGGCTTCCTTGTCCACTTGCCATCTGAAACTTGTTGTTTGAGATGGCAATCTTGCTAAATCTATTTAAGTGTTATTTCAGAGTCAGGCCCGTTATGGCTACTTTCCATTAGAGCTAATTTGCATTATGACTACTTTTTTCCCGTTTTGGCTACCTTTGTGGGAGCAACTAATTAAGCATTGAAACTAGTCCCGTTATAGCTATTTCCTTGATTCTATTCTTGAACCAATCAATTATTTAAGATGTTATACAACATAAAAGTACATGATGTGTATGCATTACAGTTTATTTCAGACATAAATACATTAAATGTATAGAGTACTCAGTATAAGATACTTCATACATTATGGCCAACATTATTCGTTGAACGGAAGTCATGAAAGCCATGTATCACACGTGTATGTCATCCTAACATCAGCAAGTAACTGTCATCAATCATAAGTGAATGACAAGTGTATGTCAAAAGTGTCCAGCGGCAAGCGTAAAACTTCTTCTGTGGTGGTGGTATGGCTGCATCATGTGGTGATATGGATGCATCATGTGGTGATATGGCTGCATCATGTGGTGGTATGGCTGCATCATGTGGTGGTATGGCTGCATCATGTGGCGGTATGGCTGCATCATGTGGTGGTATGGCTGCATCATGTGGTGGTATGGCTGCATCATGTGGTGGTATGGCTGCATCATGTGGTGGTATGGCTGCATCATGTGGTGGTATGGCTGCATCATGTGGTGGTATGGCTGCATCATGGGGTGGTATGGCTGCATCATGTGGTGGTATGGCTGCATCATGTTGTGCAGGCTTCAGCTTTGTTGCTGTCTGGTCTTTCCTCGTCGTTTCCACCAACTCGAACATGTTGGAGTGATATCTACCCACACGTTTCGTGAACTTCAAGTTCCACCCCTCCACGTGATTGTTCGTACATTTCTCATCTTCTGCGTCAACAGTCCACATAGTCAATGGTATCGTTGCATCATCGCCCAACCATGTTTCAATGAAGTAATCGTTGAAGGTGTCCAGCTTGGGAAAATCTTCAGTTGGGCACTCTTCCATGAGAGCCATCCATCCATCGTGGACATCAGCTGGAGGGAGGTATGCCAATGGACATCAGCTGGAGGGAGGTATGCCAATGGACATCAGCTGGAGGGAGGTATGCCAATGGACATCAGCTGGAGGGAGGTATGCCAATGGACATCAGCTGGAGGGAGGTATGCCAATGGACATCAGCTGGATGGAGGTGTGCCAATGCAGCCATTGAAGGCACATGTTCACGCACAACACTATCCCTCTGTGTGTACTGCACAGACAAACCAACATTCTGGACTTTCCTTCACAAGCATTGGTTGAAATGGAAGTTGCATCCAGATATCTGACAAGCTGGATACAACTCGTTGGCGACACTTATGGCTACTGCCTCGTAGTTTAATCTTAGCTTAGTTGGATTAAACACCAGACCAAGGTCCTCACATTTGGAATTTGAGTTCAGAAATACGTCCCTGTAAGTTTCCTTACGTTTATCAGGAAGCAAAGCATACATCACAGGCATTACCTCCCGACTACTTCCAGATCCAACGCTGACATGGAGGGTGTAGAATTGGTTTTGAAGGTGCCATCACCGTGCACGTCAGAATCAAACGGTAGACGCAGATTGTCCTCCGTGGCAAGCCCAATAATCCTATGGTTGTGAAAGGCAAAAAAATCCTTGCCATCTAGCGTCTTAGTGTAGTTGCCTTCAAGCTATACATCTTCTCGTCGAGTGGGCAGATTAGCCAACTGCAGATGCCTTTGGTTGTACTCTCCATGTTTCACGGAGTGGAGGCGTGGAATGTTTGTCACAAAATCCAAACCACTCGATGTCGGTTTGGCAGCCTCTGCATTGTAGATTTGCTGCACTTGGACGAGGGGCTTCTCACGAGCACGTTTCCGCATGGTGGAAATGGCCTTCGTTACCTCACACTGGGCCACATCAGGAGGGTGGTCATACTCACCCCTCCACTTCGTAAAGACACCAGCCTCATTGGTTGTCAGTGTTGACTTGCACTTAATGTCATATCTGGTCCACACCCAGTAGTTGTTGTCATTAATGTCATATCTGGTCCACACCCAGTAGTTGTTGTCATTAATGTCATATCTGGTACACACCCAGTAGTTGTTGTCATTAATGTCATATCTGGTCCACACCCAGTAGTTTTTGTCATTAATGTCATATCTGGTCCACACCCAGTAGTTGTTGTCATTAATGTCATATCTGGTCCACACCCAGTAGTTGTTGTCATTAATGTCATATCTGGTCCACACCCAGTAGTTGTTGTCATTAATGTCATATATGGTACACACCCAGTAGTAGTTGTCATTAATGTCATATCTGGTACACACCCAGTAGTTGTTGTCATTAATGTCATATCTGGTCCACACCCAGTAGTTGTTGTCATTTGACCCAGTACGCCTACACCGGAACCTGAAGCCTCTGTACATGGCAGGAAGCTTCCCATCTTCGTTTGTTGCAAATTCGACCACATCCATCTTCAGTAATATTACGTAGATACAGATACAGTGTTCTCAGTGATACTAAACGTAGAATGATTCAAGGTGAAACTGTCTCAGCTTATGACCACTACTCCAAACAAGCCCTGACAATACGGCCAGTTACATGGATTTTGGTAAAAACCATTTATGTTTTTAACCACATACAAATAAATTAAAATTCCCCCTCCTCAGTTGGCTAATTAATGGCTAATTCCAAAAGGGACTAGTTTGGGACTAGTCTGATTGCTCCTCCAAAAAGTAGCCGTAACTGGAAAAAAGTAGCCGTAACAGGAAGTAGCCACAACGGAAGTAGCCACAACGGAAGTAGCCACAACGGAAGTAGCCGCAACGGAAGTAGCCACAACGGGAAGACTCACTATTTATAGGTGGGTGAATATACAGTAACGAATTTTGGACTGGTCTTCGGGGACATCCTATTTTAAGGTACCCCGTCTAATGAAACTGAGGCAAAAGAGTAAAAATATGATACTGTGCATATGAAATACATTTGTAAATTACGTAAAAGACTATGATCCCTTAAAATATTGAAAAAAAATAGTTTAGATTCAGTTAATGGATATATTGCAATATAAACATGTTGGACATAACATTTTACGTTACTGTATATTCACCCAGATGTTGGGGGAATGGGTGCATTGCGATAATTTTTATAAAAAAAGTATGTTAGTAAAGATACAGGAAATAACTGATACTGCCCCTTAAAGGATTTTTTTGACATCCTGTGCACACTCAATATTTGTGACATATATTTAATTCTTTTGTAAATTCTCACTTTTATCAAGCACACATTTTGTCCCAATGTACCCCATCATTGGGGTGCACTGGGATAGCTACTGGGTCGCATTGAGACACAAAGTAGAAATATCCAGCTTGATTGAACTTTCGTACAGCAAACATCGCATTTGTATGCAATAATTACTAAAGCCACACATTCAATACAATCAACTTCGAAGCACGTTCCGAGCCATAATTTGGGGTAATACCTTCATTTTTATTTAGGTAACCAGTAGCCTGCAATGAACTGATGCTGGCCAACTAAAAACACTCGCTCAAACCTAGATAAAAATTAACTGTTTCACTCTGCACTTGGTACCACGTTTGGTAATTGGCTTTGGTAGATTCAGAATGATGTCCTCAAAGTAAATTTCATCAATATGTTCCTTATCTGGGATGACAAGCAGAGCACCCTTCGTCTTAGTAGGCTGACGAACAGGGAAACTTTGCCTCCAAGATATCATCCTCATTCAGCGCTTTCAAGACCTCACCGATGAAGTGAGAAACTGCACTTTTGGATGAATACTTTGCAAGGATGAAGTCACCGTTCTTCACATCTCCCTTCAGTGGTGTTTGTTTGTCTTCCTTAAAATCAGATTCAAATGATTCTTTATAATCATCTGAATCATCAACAATGAGCGGTGCAGCTATTTCCTCGTCGTCAGATGCATCACTACCTGATAAAACTGTTGTCTTCTTTGACCTCTTTGTCTTCGGTTTATCGACAACTGACTTGGGCTTCTTTGTTTTCCTATTTTCCCTTTGCTTTTTTTTCACATGAGTATTTGTAAGAATTATCGTCTTACATTTGTTTCTACTTGTTTTCTTCCTAGCTCCAGCCTTCGGGTAGGGCCTCACATCCTCAGGTGAAAAGTGCTCTGATGTGGGAGGTTTGGTAGAACTCTCACCACTTCTTCCTGGTTGTGGTTCTGTATGATATGTATTGCATGCTTAGCGTTGATCCCTTAGCACGACCTCTCGAGGCATCAATGCATCGGTGTTCTCTGCAAAAGGCTCCACTTCTTCATTTGCAGGTTCAGCTGATCTGTCTGTAACATAGGCCGACAGGAACTGCTTATGCTACGAACATCGCTAATGCAAAATATACCCGTGGATTCTTGGTGTTGTTTGTACAACGATTCTGTTGATTCTGTCCTTTTTGTGATCACGTATAATGCATGTACATATGGGGTGGTTTGGGACAGTGTCCTAATTCGCCCCAGTGAATATGTCCCAATGCACCCCGTGTGCATACAATGTGCTTAAAATCCAAATAATTATAATATATACATTATAAATAAGTAATCTAAGATGAAAGTATGCCTACGTTCAACTTGATTTACTTGCACTATTATGGCTGTATGTTTCACTAAATGATAAAGCACAAACATATGCAACTCTTAGTATTAAAATGTTTGTCTAACTACCTGTAAATCATAATTATACTTACACGTCTTGCTCAGTGGTAATTTTGTTGTGAAATCAAGATGGTTGTCTCGGCGAACACCCACTTTGTTAGTGATGACGTTACTACGGATTTCTTGCACGAAATATATCTATTGGAAGGGGTGTCCCAATGCACCCCAGTCTCCCCTACGTGTGTGTGGGTGTTGGTCCCACTGCAATTAGTATCTCTATACAATTTCATCAGTTCCCTTCTTAATCCTCTCCAACGTACTGGTAGTCTGTTTTTCAACATGGTTTAAATATGCCACACCACAATAATGATACGTGTAATTGAACAGTAATCACAATCGTGCTACATAAGGAAACTAAATTGCAAGTAGCAAACAACAACAACTTCTCAGTGTTCAAGCATTATAATTATACATGTATTATATGAATCAAAATTTATAAAAAATTACCAGACGTTTGCACTAGTACTATCCATATATAGATTGGACATGTTTTGAACACACTCTCTCTTCCAATCACTCGTTATCGAGTATGATGAATCCGAGTCATAGTGAAGATGATGATGGTGTCCGGTTATGCCTGATGAGTGTGTCGGTGACTGAACAGGCCGATTCGCGATTTGCAGATCCTGCCGCACATATCACATCCACATGTTTGCGTAGTAGTAGCGGTAGTAGTCGTCACTGTGACGTTGTTGTATTCATGTAGTAGTAGCGGTAGTAGTCGTCACTGTGACGTTGTTGTATTCATGTAGTAGTAGCGGTAGTAGTCGTCACTGTGACGTTGTTGTATTCATGTAGTAGTAGCGGTAGTAGTCGTCACTGTGACGTTGTTGTATTCATGTAGTAGTAGCGGTAGTAGTCGTCACTGTGACGTTGTTGTATTCATGTAGTAGTAGCGGTAGTAGTCGTCACTGTGACGTTGTTGTATTCACGTAGTAGTAGCGGAAGTAGTCGTCACTGTGACGCTGTTGAATTCACGTAGTAGTAGCGGTAGTAGTCGTCACTGTGACGTTGTTGTATTTTGTATTCATGTAGTAGTAGCGGTAGTAGTCGTCACCGTGACGTTGTTGTATTCACGTAGTAGTAGCGGTAGTAGTCGTCACCGTGACGTTGCTGTATTCATGTAGTAGTAGCAGTAGTAGTCGTCACTGTGACGCTGCTGTATTCACGTAGTAGTAGCGGTAGTAGTCGTCACTGTGACGCTGTTGAATTCACGTAGTAGTAGCGGTAGTAGTCGTCAACGTGACGTTGTTGTAGTCATGTAGTAGTAGCAGTAGTAGTCGTCACTGTGACGTTGTTGTATTCATGTAGTAGTAGCGGTAGTAGTCGTCACTGTGACGTTGTTGTATTTTATATTCATGTAGTAGTAGCGGTAGTAGTCGTCACTGTGACGTTGCTGTATTCATGTAGTAGTAGCGGTAGTAGTCGTCACCGTGACGTTGTTGTATTCACGTAGTAGTAGCGGTAGTAGTCGTCACCGTGACGTTGCTGTATTCATGTAGTAGTAGCAGTAGTAGTCGTCACTGTGACGCTGCTGTATTCACGTAGTAGTAGCGGTAGTAGTCGTCACTGTGACGCTGTTGAATTCACGTAGTAGTAGCGGTAGTAGTCGTCAACGTGACGTTGTTGTAGTCATGTAGTAGTAGCGGTAGTAGTCGTCACTGTGACGTTGTTGTATTCACGTAGTAGTAGCGGTAGTAGTCGTCACCGTGACGTTGTTGTATTCATGTAGTAGTAGCGGTAGTAGTCGTCACTGTGACGTTGTTGTATTCACGTAGTAGTAGCGGTAGTAGTCGTTACTGTGACGTTGTTGTATTCACGTAGTAGTAGTAGCGGTAGTAGTCGTCACCGTGACGTTGTTGTATTCACGTAGTAGTAGCGGTAGTAGTCGTTACTGTGACGTTGTTGTATTCACGTAGTAGTAGCGGTAGTAGTCGTCAGTGTGACGTTGATGTATTCACGTAGTCGTCACAGTGACGTTGTTGTATTCACGTAGTAGTAGCGGTAGTAGTCGTCACCGTGACGTTGTTGTATTCATGTAGTAGTAGCGGTAGTAGTCGTCACCGTGACGTTGTTGTATTCATGTAGTAGTAGCGGTAGTAGTCGTCACTGTGACGTTGTTGTATTCACGTAGTAGTAGCGGTAGTAGTCGTCACCGTGACGTTGTTGTATTCATGTAGTAGTAGCGGTAGTAGTCGTCACTGTGACGTTGTTGTATTCATGTAGTAGTAGCGGTAGTAGTCGTCACTGTGACGTTGTTGTATTCACGTAGTAGTAGCGGTAGTATCGTCACTGTGACATGGTTGTATTCACGTAGTAGTAGCGGTAGTATCGTCACTGTGACGTTGTTGTATTCACGTAGTAGTAGTGGTAGTATCGTCACTGTGACATGGTTGTATTCACGTAGTAGTAGCGGTAGTAGTCGTCACTGTGACATTGTTGTATTCACATAGTAGTAGCGGTAGTAGTGGTCACCGTGACGTTGTTGTATTCACGTAGTAGTAGCTGTAGTAGTCGTCACTGTGACATGGTTGTATTCACGTAGTAGTAGCGGTAGTATCGTCACTGTGACGTTGTTGTATTCACATAGTAGTACCGGTAGTAGTCGTCACCGTGACGTTGTTGTATTCACGTAGTAGTAGCTGTAGTAGTCGTCACTGTGACATGGTTGTATTCACGTAGTAGTAGCGGTAGTATCGTCACTGTGACGTTGTTGTATTCACGTAGTAGTAGCGGTAGTAGTCGTCACTGTGACGTTGTTGTATTCACGTAGTAGTAGCGGTAGTAGTCGTCACCGTGACGTTATTGTATTCACGCAGTAGTAGCGGTAGTAGTCGTCCAACTGATTAACAGATCAACGAAATGTTATCATATTTGGAATCGTTGGAAAACTTTGTCATTGTTTTAGAACCTAATTATGGTGAAGAACGGGTAATTTTAGATACAGTCGAGGTTGTTGTTTTGTGTTGGTGACAGCATAGGG
The DNA here is from genome assembly GCA_963662155.1 of Lamellibrachia columna. Lineage (NCBI taxonomy): Eukaryota > Metazoa > Annelida > Polychaeta > Sabellida > Siboglinidae > Lamellibrachia > Lamellibrachia columna. Next base: position 54,152,420 of record OY759270.1, on the reverse strand, counting down.
CCAGGTAAACATCTTTATTTTCATACCTTCGAATAATAGAGGGAGCTAAAGGAATGTCCAAAGTGGTTTTCTGTTATAAATCTGGTAGCAGGTGGATTTTTTATGTATACCATCGTAACGTGTGTGCATTGTAGAGATTCCGATGATATAAATTTTGTGTAGCATATCATGTGATTTGAATGGTTGATACTGGGGTGTTTTAGTACAATCATTGCATAACTATTCACCAGTTAACTTGTAATTTGTATAGGCAACTAAGCCTTTCTGTGGTCTACGGAATGTTGTACGCACCAACATGATTGGTTAATCCGTTGTGAGACAACGGCTGCGATTGGTGATAGTGGAAGTATGAAATAGTTACGGACGTTGAACTCCAGCCATATGACAGTCAGGTTGCATATAGTATCTAAGAGCGTACATGGTTCCTCTCGGAATAACCCTACTCACCTAACGGTTCGCGGACGTGGGAGGATGCGACACGCCGGCGGCAAAGAGTCACTGAGCCATAGACGTTAACATCTGCCGCAATCCACCCTCGATAGCCTCTACCAACTTGCCGTAGACAGCTATATTGCCAGCTGCCACGCAAGGCAGCATTCGCCGAGCCCGCCGAACGCTAGACAGCACTCGCCGAGCACGCCGAACGCAAGACAGCACTCGCCTAGCACGCCGTACGCAAGACAGCACTCGCCGAACACGCGTAATACAAGACTGCATTCGATGAACACGCGTAATGCAAGACTGCACTCGACGAACACGCGTAATGCAAGACTGCACTCGATGAACACGCGTAATGCAAGGCTGCACTCGCTGAACACGCGTAATGCAAAACTACATTCGCCGAACACGCGTAATGCAAGACTGCACTCGCTGAACACGCGTAATGCAAGACTGCACTCGCTGAACACGCGTAATGCAAGACTGCACTCGATGAACACGCGTAATGCAAGACTGCACTCGACGAACACGCGTAATGCAAGACTGCACTCGACGAACACGCACAATGCAAGACTGCACTCGACGAACACGCGTAATGCAAGACTGCACTCGACGAACACGCGTAATGCAAGACTGCACTCTACGAACACGCGCAATGCAAGACTGCACTCGACGAACACGCGTAATGCAAGACTGCGCTAGACGAACACGCGTAATGCAAGACTGCACTCGCTGAACACGCGTAATGCAAGACTGCACTCGACGAACACGCGCAATGCAAGACTGCACTCGCTGAACACGCACAATGCAAGACTGCACTCGACGAACACGCGCAATGCAAGACTGCACTCGCTGAACACGCGTAATGCAAGACTGCACTCGACGAACACGCGTAACGCAAGACTGCACTCGACGAACACGCGTAATGCAAGACTGCACTCGACGAACACGCGTAACGCAAGACTGCACTCGACGAACACGCGTAATGCAAGACTGCACTCGACGAACACGCGTAACGCACGACTGCACTCGACGAACACGCGTAACGCAAGACTGCACTCGACGAACACGCGTAATGCAAGACTGAACTCGACGAACACGCGTACTGCAAGACTGCACTCGACGAACACGCGTAATGCAAGACTGCACTCGACGAACACGCGTAACGCAAGACTGCACTCGACGAACACGCGTAATGCAAGACTGCACTCGACGAACACGCGTAACGCAAGACTGCACTCGACGAACACGCGTAATGCAAGACTGCACTCGACGAACACGCGTAATGCAAGACTGAACTCGACGAACACGCGTAGCGCAAGACTGAACTCGACGAACACGCGTAATGCAAGACTGAACTCGACGAACACGCGTAGCGCAAGACTGAACTCGACGAACACGCGTAATTCAAGACTGAACTCGACGAACACGCGTAATGCAAGACTGAACTCGACGAACACGCGTAGCGCAAGACTGAACTCGACGAACACGCGTAGCGCAAGACTGAACTCGACGAACACGCGTAATGCAAGACTGAACTCGACGAATACGTTAATCTTTCTTGATACAGGACTCATACTTGATATATGATTGTAAATCATATTTGATATATGATTGTAAATCATACTTGATATATGATTGTAAATCATACTTGATATATCATTGTAAATCATTCTTGATACATCGTTGTAAATCATTCTTGACGTAGATTTTAATAATACTAGTTGTTTTATTGTCTTATTAAACGGGAAATTGTTTATCCTTTACCGTTGTTGTTGAATTATTGTAGTTGCACAAGTACCCACACTGAACCTAACGAGTACATATGTTCAATGGCTCACCGCAAATTATCCAGCCAAACTTAAATCAATGTCCACAACCATATTCTCACAATAATACAAAAACGACTGTTTTTACCAGAACAAGTTTTATTTGTCTGCTTTTGATTCCAAAGAGTCTCAACTGAATATAAAAACATAAAAAAGAAACTCCACAAAACAAGAAAACTCATTAGTTTTCATCCTGATTAGATTAGATCATTGACTAGAGTTGAACGTAATACTTCGCCTATCTCGGTATTATCTTACTTCAATGAATAATATAACAAAATCTGGCGAAAGCCGATAATAATAGCAATGTGGTGCCACCTTACGGCTAAAGGCGCACACTATGAATTACTTCTAAGAATTCTGCAAGGTGGCGCAAGCCTCGTTTCTGCTTCAAAGCAAGAAGCGTGGCGGCGGTACATAGAGCATTGCAGACGACGCAACGCTCGGCGGTTCGAGTGTTTTAAAGATAAAACCTTTACGGGATATTATGATTGTAGACGGTAAAATTTTTATTCGCCGACGGACCAGTGATTTCTGATTTTTATTATCCCGACAGCATTTGAAGTCGGGCGACAGGTAGGCACTACCTACTATTGCTTTATAAAGAGGTATAATTAACTTTGTAATAGTGACCATAATCAAATACATTTTGACATCAATGTAAAATCAGAAAGTAAAAATAAGAAAACGTACAAGAGAAACTTCCACAAAGGTAACTACAAAGATATGAGAAAATACTTAGCAAAGCTAGATTGGAATAACATGCTGATGAATAAGACCGCAATTGAATGTTGGAATATTCTAAAATATGAAATTGAGAGTATCATCGATAAATTTGTTCCCTTCCAAAAACAAGGAAAACGGTGTAGAAAGAAACACTTGTCAAAAGAGGCTATTAGAAAAATAATGCTAAAACAAACTATGTGGAAGGTTTATAGGCGTACCAGAAAGGACGAAGACTATGCAAAATACAAAGAGGCACTTAATGCAGCTACAACTGAAATCAGACAATCTAAAAGAAGCTATGAGCAAAAACTAGCATGCAACATAAAAAATGACAGCAAGAGTTTTTATGCATATGTCAGGAGTAAACAAAACGTACAAGACAAGGTTGGACCTCTAGAAGACAGTGCTGGAAATATAATATCACAGGGGTTTTTAATGGCGGAAGACCTAAATGGTTACTTCAGTTCAGTGTTTACCAAAGAAGATATTAGTTCATTACCAGTTGCTGATGCTAAATTTCAGGGGGCTAAATCTGACTATTTAGGTCCGTTAGTTGTAACTCCAGAATTGGTAGCTAAGAAAATAAAGGCAATGAAAGATAACAAATCACCGGGAGTGGATGGGATTCCTCCAAAATTACTAATGGAAACAGTAGAACAAATCAGTATACCACTTGCAAGAGTATTCAACTTGTCATTAAAAGAGGGAGTTGTTCCGTTTGAATGGAAAGAAGCAAACATCATACCATTATTTAAAAAGGGTTCGAGAAATAAGTCAGAGAATTACAGACCAGTGAGTTTAACGTCAGTGATTTGTAAATTATTAGAAAGGTTAATTAAAGACCATATGGTGGAATTCCTCGTTAAGCATAAATTATTAAATTCATCTCAACATGGATTCCTTAAAGCGAGGTCATGCTTAACAAATATGTTATGTTTTTTGGAAGAAATCACTAAGTGGATAGACGTGGGATCGCCAGTAGATATTATCTACTTAGATTTTCAGAAAGCTTTTGACAAAGTGCCACATCAAAGATTACTACTTAAATTAAAAGCCCATGGTATCGGGGACAGCATAACTGACTGGATAGAACAATGGCTGACTGACAGAAGACAACGAGTTGTAGTAGATGGAGAAGTTTCAAATTGGAAATCGGTTTTGAGTGGGGTACCTCAAGGATCAGTATTAGGACCTATATTATTCTTAATTTATATCAATGACTTGGACGACAGTATAACAAGTAACGCACTGAAATTTGCGGATGACACAAAACTGTTTAGAAAGGTTAATACTGATGGTGATAAACAACATTTACAAAACGATCTAGACAGATTAGTGAAATGGTCTGAGAAATGGCAGATGTTGTTCAATTTTTGGAAATGGAAATGCCTACATACAGGACATAGGAACTTGAATGTAAACTATAAAATGGGAGATACTGTTCTGGGTACTACTGTAAAAGAAAAGGACTTAGGAGTTACAATAAGCGCTGATATGAAAGTTTAAGAGCAGTGTGGTATTGCAGCTTCAAAGGGTAATCAAATTCTTGGATTGATTAGAAGAAACATAACATACAAGGGAAAAAAGTTAATTATACCTCTTTATAAAGCAATAGTTAGACCTCATTTAGAATACTGTATACAAGCATGGAGACCATATCGTAAGAAGGATATAGATACGCTTGAACGCATACAAAGGAGAGCAACTAAAATGATTCCAGAACTGAGAGACCTTAGTTATGAAGAACGCCTGAAAGAATGTGGTTTAACAACTCTAGAGACAAGGAGGTTAAGAGGAGATCAGATTGAAGTTTTTAAGATATTGAATGGGTATGAAAATATTGATAGAAATATGTTTTTCTCACTCAAGAAGGATAGCAGAACTAGAGGACGAGGTAAAATTAGTAAAGGATCAATGTAGATTGGACATCAGGAAGCACTCGTTCTCACAGAGGACAATAAATGAATGGAACAAATTGTCTACAGATTGTGTAACTGCTAGCAGCGTGAATATGTTTAAAAACAAGGTAGACACATATCTCAGGAGGGCGGGTTATAAGTAGATGAACATTGTTGGACTCTCGATAAGCCAATGGCTTCCTTGTCCACTTGCTATCTGGGCCTTTGGCTTGGATGGCAAATCTTGTTAAAAGAAAAATTATATATGATAGAACACTGTCATTGGCAATATATTTAAATGAAAAGTGAAATGTAAAGGAACCAAAAACTGCTTATTTTATTAATATATCTTCATTTGTTCCAAAGATATTGCGATTTTAATACGGTAAAAATTCGAAAATTGTGTGTATCTCGCATACAGTACTCTCATTTTTTTTAAATTGCATAACTTTTTTATTTGTGCATATATTTTAATAATTTTTTCAGGAGTTGCAAGCACATTAAGTAGGGTCATAAATATGCATAATCCAGTCATGTATCATTAGAGTAACTCAGTTAATGCAATTAATAAGTCAATATTGGTTAATTAGTGTGTGAAGTCAACTGACCGACACATGTCCATAACTTACATGATTATGAAGATATTTGTATAATTTGTTCAGAATTTGCAAACTCATTAACCAGGATCATAAATATACATCACACACCCATTTCATAACTCAATTGATGCAATTAATAAGCCAATATTGGCTAATTAATGTGCAAACTCAACTGGACAACACCTTTTTATAAAAGGCCATAACTTCCCTGATTAAAAAGATATTTGTATAACTTGTTCAGGGTTTTCAAACTCATTAACTCATCGTTAAGAAGATATACATCTCCTACAAATTCTTCTGATACACAGATATTCTATGATTGTGGTACACGCAATGTTCTAATACCTCAAGATAAATCGCTTGGCTGCATACATCGTGTGGTTATGGAACATTTCAAGCACTGGAAGAGGAAGCCAGGGTTTTGCCTTCAGTAGGCACTTCAACAAAATCCACTGAGTGGCTCACGCGGCGTACCAACAAATCGTGTCAATTTATCTGCGCTGATTTTCGGCCTTCGGGTTCTCCTTTTGTTTTACATATTGTTGTCAGTTGTTTCCGTTCCTTTCTGTGACTTGGTTGTTTTTGATTAAAATTTAACCAAAAAATTAAGGTGAAATACATTGATTAGACGACATAGGTGTATTTCTGGTGTAAGTTTAGCAGAGAAAGCTATTTATGATTCCATCCATATGTGCGTGACTTCTTCTAGAGGTCTAAGTTAGTCTGTGTACGAACTATTTTCCCACTACACGAAAGCACATGGGTGTTTTTGAGCTTCCACAGTTTGTGAAATTTCACCCGATTTTTATTCTGGTTGATTGAGTTGGAGAGCGAGATTGATATAACCAAAATTATGACTTATTTACATTTCTGATTTTAATTCATTACAAATAATACAAAGTCAATGTTTGTTTGATATTTGTTTTGCAAAACAAATTTTATTAATGATTATTAGTAATGGTACATTTTATATATTTTTTTTTTTATTTTGTATATCAATATTACTATAATATCAAGTAGTATATTTACATAATGCATATTGCATGTATTCTTTTGTCTAAAATAAACGATTGATTGATATTGATTAAATGATTGATTTTAATGATTGAAAAAAAACTGCGCAAGATATATTCTAAATCACTATTTAATAATTAATTAATATTGCTGTACTGAACCTGCAGTAAACTGTACATGCAGGAAATTACAAAATGTCAGAATATATAATAACTTGTGTTATATTTATGCAATGACTGCAGACATTGTTTGTTTTCCCCAAAAAACATCTAGCACTCTATATGGAGCACCAACTAGTATATATTTCTACAATAATTATTTTACCGTAGTCACCGACTATTTTTGTGTTCTTTGGCAGTGGAAGAAAGCCCAGGCTCTGCCAAAATTACACAAATATCTTCATAATCATGGAAGTTGTGGCTTTTTATTGAAATGTATTGGTCTGTTGAGATAGCATGCTGATTAGCCATTGTTGATTTATTAATTTAGTTACTATAGTATTAATGATAAATGACTAATGTATATTTATGACCCTATTTAATGTGTTTTGAAATTATACAAATATCTTCATAATGATGGAAGTTTGGCATAAAAAAGGTGTTGACCTGTTGTATTTGCACATTAATTAGCCAATATTTACTTATTAATTACATCAATAAGGTTATGAAATGACTGTGTGATGTATATTTTATGACCCTGTTTAATGAATTTGTAAACCTGAACAAATCATACAGATTTCTTCATAATCATGGAATTTATGGCCTTTTATCAAAAGGTGTCGGCCTGTTGATTTTATGCATTAATTAGCCAATATTGACTTATTAATTGCATCAATTGAGTTATGAAATGAGTGTGTGATGTATATTTATAACCCTGGTCATTTTAATCATTTGATTTAATCATTATTTGTGCAATTTGTTAAAATTAGTGCAATTTGATTGACTGTGTATTTCCACATTGCTCTCTTAACAGTTGTAAACATTTATACAAGCCTGTAGAGTATACAGCATGATCGGGTTGGCCATTGGATCATGCTTATGAAACAATAAGTCATAACAATTAAAAATGAACTATTGCAGCTTCCCAGTATACCAGGCATGAAACGTCGTGGCAACAATCGACTACCAGAAGCACAAATATTTACCCCTGAAGACAAACCACAAAGGGCACACGTCAATATCAGTGGCGGATTAAGACATTCGTGGGCCCTAGGCACCCGGCACTTTCGTGGACCCCAAGTAAACCCACGACAAGATTTTCAAGTTGGCATTTCACTATTTATATTTACACAGCACAGTGTATATGCATGAATCATCAATGAAGCTAATACACGAACAGTTCTTCTTTTAAAAGTCAACCATTGCAAGTTACAGATCGCAGATATTGTCATGGTGTACGGTAGGCTGGTAGCGATTGTCGAAGTCGACTAACACCATCTCACACCTAAGGTTTAGCGATGCGTAGTCTACAGTTTTACCTTGCGTATTTTCTTGATGGCAAACGAGCTAATAATGTAATCAACCAAGAGTGAACGCATCATTTCCGACTCTATGGCTAAAAGTGACAGTGCCGACAAGCGCGACTGACACATCGTGGAACGCTGGTAGTCTTTGATGTTTCAGTACAGAGAAAGATCGCTCGCCTTCGCAGCTTGAGCCGAAAATTTAGAAATATATCCGTAGCGCAATGTGAACGTTAGGGAAACTGGTAATCAGCTTATTTTCATGAAGAAAGGTTATCATCTCAGCACCTGTCTCGAAGTCTCCATATTTTGTGAAGAGACGGAATTTCTTCTTAAAATCAGGCTCAATATCATTATCGTAATACCGAGTGAGCTCTTCGCACTTCGAAGTGATATCGCAATCGGTGAGAGATCGGATCTCCCCGAAATGTTCATAGACATTCGTGTAGGCGGCCTTAAGTTTCTTGATTTCGGAGAGTAATCTATGATGACTAGGTACGTGTTCACTCGGAAGTTCTCTGGACAGTCGCTCACTTTGATATCTTCTGGTGTTTCGTCGTGGAACAACTTTCTCTTCTTTGCTCGCTTGTTTTCATCATCATAATCAAGTCCTGGTGCAACGGACTTTGCTTCATTCTCGAATCGATTGAACCTTTCTGAGTCACGCAAAGAATGGATGTGTTCCAGCAAGACACGGTATTCGTCGGTAATGCATAACCACTGAACCGATCTCAATTCCTGGAGCTTGCAATGCCTTGTTAACTCGGTCCAGGATGTTGTTCCACACAATGCACATAAGGACGATATTCAGAGAGCTCCGTTTGCTCACCAAAGACGTTTCCTCGAGCACGACAAGTGGGGGTTGGGTAGAATTTCTAGCTATCGCTAGGCTCTTTACCTCTGGAGTCTGTTTCGGTAGGTTTTCTAACAGTTTCGACCAACTCTGTGGCGAGGCTGACAAGAATGTGTAAAATCGCAGAACGATGGCAAAAAACCTGACCGCATCAGTGCAGGATTCGGCCGCTGCGGTCCCAACTAAATGTAGGCTATGGGCTGCGCATGGTAACCATTTAGCAAGAGGGTTCACCTGTTGAAATCATGCCTGGACTCCAGAATAAGTTCCAGACATATTTCTCACATTGTCATACATTTATCCACGGCAATCCTCAAGCTTTATTCCGCATTTGTCTAGGAAAGACTTGAGTGTTTCGAACAAGTATTTCCCCTCGTGTTTCTCAATGTCTATGAAGGCCAAGAAGCAGGGTTGTTTGATTTAAATCATGATTTAAATCGCTCAAAAAAAAAATTAAAAAAATCATTGATTTATGATTTTTTTTACTTCCGGTTTTTTTAATCGCTGATTTATATGAATTTAACACAAATAATTGTTTACAAGCATCGAGATCAACAAAGTTTTGTATGTTTTTAATACAAAATACAAAGTGCGCACACTTGTGTAGCTGTATTGTCACCAGATAGCCTGATAGTCAAATATTTTATGACATTGTGTATGTTTGAGCTATTCCCTTTCTGAATGCAGTGAAGCCACACAAACTTGTCTTCCAGAGGAAGTAACTTTTCAACACAGAAGCCCTGAGTTAAAGTCCAATTATAGCTTGTGCTAGTTGTTACCAATTCAGTATGTTGACTCAGTTGTTTAATACTGTACCAGTTTGTTTTCTGGTTAGAGACCCTTAGAGTACACAGAGCCCTGGACAGGTGCTAATCCACCCTATAGGCAAACAATAATTACCACTGTTACAGCCATAGACACACAGCATGCTTTCCTTTCCAAGAAAGATTATGCAACAACAGGGGGTGAGGCCTTGTGGACATTGTCTAATGTCTTTATACAAACAAAAATCATGTACCCTCTGTTAAGAAAAGAACCCAAATCAATTTGAATATAACGTTTGAAAGAGTTCACAAATTTAAACATCTATATAAATATCTATATATCAGATTTAAAAAAAAAAAATTTATTTGATTTAAATAAAAAAATCAGATTTTTTATATTTTAAAAATAAAAATCATGATTTTTTCAACCCTGCCAGGAAGTGTTCCATGGGTTGTCCGTCAATCCAAACGTATCGCATGACGATGCTCAGTTGCTCGATGTGTGCTATATCAGGTGTGGAATCTTTGCTGATAGTGTAGTACTTCGCCTTCTTTATTTCAGCAATTATTTTCGCTTTCACCCTGTCCGATAACAGCTTGACGAATTCTTCACAGATTGTTGAAGAGAGATATGATACTTGACCTCTTCCTTTATTCCCATATCGGCGAATATGTTCGGCCAGAAAAGGGTCGAACTGTGAGAGCTACTCTAACAAGCTTAAGTAGTTACCATTGTCCTTCTGCCCAAACAACTCGGTGTGGCCTCGGAATGGGTGTCCTCTCTCTGCCAAGAAGGTAACAACGGCAACGATGCGCTTGAGGAGTTCGATCCAGTATTGCTGCTTATTCTCCAGATGATTTGTGATCGCAGAATCAACATGGTGCGCTTTGGCATTTTTGAACCCCTTCTTTACAGCTACTAAGTGACTATCGCTACGCTCATGTGCACATTTTACCCAGTCATTGAAACCATTCAGAGAAAAGCTATCACTTCCGCTCCTGAATAGCTTACATACATAACAATACACATTTCCAGTTGATGGAGAATACCCCAACCAGTCCCTCATTATACTCTCCTCAACTCCATCGAACAAAGAATTTCCGTTGCACGTATCTTGTCTTCGACGTGTATGATCTCGCCGATTTGTGAAGATCCTTGTCCAAGTCCTGTGATGGTGGGTTTCTTGTAAAATGATCTATCAATTCCGGAGCAATTTTCGGAAAGCACTGCTGAAAACAGGGAGCGGCCATAATTTATCAGGATGGGAACCAAGGTATGAAGGGAAGGCTCAGTTTTTAGTGCACAGGATTTGGGGGTGAGTTGGATTTCAAATCCAGCCAATACTTCCACCTCACTCGCTCCACGATAAATAATGATCACTCCTTAATAACACCTCTATAATGTCGGTAAAAACATTAAAACATGTAAGGCCTACATCAGGATATACCAAAACATAACTGGTTTTCTGGAACATTCAGTCTACAAAAATATGCTCGGCTATTTTCGTGGGCCTCTTGCTTTCGTGGGCCCTATAGGCACGTGCCTATAGTGCCTATATATTGGTTGATCCGCCACTGGTCACTACATATTGTCACTGTATATATTGTTGTTAGACACAATAATAGTGTATTCTATGACATGTTGACATTCCATTACAGCACAAATAATGCTTTTCTTTGTACATATTTAGTGGTTTATAAAGAAAACTAGGTAATGTAAATTTTTTTGGTGATAAATTATGTTTGAGATGGCAGTTTACATTACAGAAATAAACAATCTGTTTAGAGATTAAACATTTGAAATGGGAGGTTTATTGTGTTGCAATACACAACCATTAACACAATGCATAATAAAAAGATTATGTGTACATTATGTTCTACGTTTTTCAGCATTTTAGCTATTTACATTGAAACTGTGTATACAGTGCCAGCGTGTGGAATTGAAAATCGGTTTCTTGCAAATGCCATCATGCCTAACAAAAACAGTTCAGGTCTTACAACACCTGTCATTAGGTTTGTTAATTAATTTACTGCAACGACCCCAACGTATTCAACAAGATAGGGAAAATTGACAATTTCCGTTCGCCCGACGTGACACGAAATGCTGTCGGGCGAATAAAAATCAGAAATCATTGGTCCATCGGACGAATCAAAATGTTTCTGCCTACAATCATAATATCCGTGAAAAGGTTTTATTTTTCAAACTCTCCGACCGCCGAGCGTTGGATCGTCTACAATGCTCTGTGTACCGCAACCATGCTTCTTGTTTTGAAGCGAAAAAAAACGAAGCTGGCGCCACCTTGCAGAATTCTTAGAACTAATTCGTAATGTGTGCTTTTAGCCGCAAGGTGGCACCACTTTGCTATCACTACTGGCGGCTTTCGCCAGATTTTGTTACATTCAGCGAAGTGCCAAGATAATACTGAGAAAGGCCAAGTATTACGTTCAACTCTAAGTCAATGATCTAGTCCAGTCAGGTAGAAAAACAAGTATTACATGTAAAAACAGTCGTTTTTGTATTATTGTGAGAATATAGTTGTGGACATGGATTGAGGAAGATTTACAAAAAATTTGAATGAAAGTACTCGGGGCTAGTGAAAATCCCTGCGGGCTAGATGTCATAGTCCACTAGCCCAGCGAGATAGCTGACTTTTAATTCAGCAGGCCTGTGTATATTTTTTGTAATGCCAAAATAAATTCAAAAGAAAACAGTTTTTGACATCTAAAAGCCATGTACACTGTAGCTGGAACTTTTTAAGGGTACTTTATAATGTGTGGATAATTTCAAGTTTGATTAACCTAATCTATATCAACTTTGAACCAAGTGTACTGTCCATTTACACTCTAATGTCTAATTTGTCACACACAACAGTTTCGTTACCTGTTCCCAGCTTCCCATAACAAATAATTATGTAATTTCAAAAAATTATGTGTACAATACACAATACTACACACATATATATATATATATATGAGGGGGCGTGACAGGAAATGGGAGGTTGGTACTAAAAATTGGTGGGAGGTTGGCCTCACAAATAGATGGGATTGGTGGGAGGTGGAACACCCAACTCTATATATTATATAATTGTATCTTACAGGTCGACGGTTGAGCAACTGTGCTGCATTTTGCAGCACAGTTGCTCAACTTCGCTGCCCATTTCACAACAATGGTTGCACGAGCACCAACTTGGTGAAGTAACACTTCCCACTGGCCCTGGACTATTTGTCATGATGTGAAGCATAAGGCCTGGCTCCCTTTCTTTCATCTGTAGATGTATGTTTGCCGGTGGTTCAGTCTTGTCTTTAATGGCAGCCTGGAAGGATTAAAAAAACACTTGAATTATTATGTTATATATGGGATGGGACACAACATGCCAGTTTCCATTGCTACATATATTCGGATGTGTAGTTTAAATTGTGTGTGATTTAATGCTAATGTAATTATTCTTGGCTAAAAACAAATTTGGTGAAATATATACACAAATGAATACATACATGCGTGTGTGTGTGTCTGTGTGTATTTCAACAAGTTTGTTTTTAACCAAGAATAATTACATTAGCATTAAATCCCGCACAATTTAAACTACACATGGATCTGAATACAAGTAGCAGTGGAAACTGGCATTATATATATATATATATATTGGAGTATATATATATTGGAGTATATATATATATATTGGAGTGTATATATATATATATATTGGAATATATATATATATGTGGTAACATTTTATACAATTCTAGGTTGGCAGCAGAGCCAAGGCTGTAACCAGTTGATGTGTGAGATAACAACATAAAATTAAGTAAATATCAGTAAACTAGTAGCTGACAACCCTAAAATAATTTATGTTTGTAATAATAGTAAAAGTATGTATATAGCATCCCATCAGTTAAGGTTACTCACAGGTGCTTTACCTATATGCAATCATAACTTATAAAATATTATTCATTATAAAAAATAAATATATTAATTCTATAAAAAATAATTATAATAAAATTTATATTAATTATATCAAAAACAATACCAATAATATATATATATTCCAAATAATCCTACCATAGATAATATATAATAACAAATTAAATGTATATTTGTAATAATAAATGCATATAAAATTATCACATCAGTATATCATAAAAAGCTACTCGAAAAAGATGTTTTTAAAAAAGTTTTTATACTGCGGCAGTGTCTTCGCTGTCCTCACTGAATAATATTAATAGCAGTAACATTAATACATGTAATACATATTTGAATTTTATTATGTGGTGTAGTAATCAGGTGATACATACATGTGGTGATATCAAGCACTGGCAAATGGTAGCATATATACTATAAATTAGAAGAAGAATAAATAAATAAATGTACACACAAGAAACCAGATGTGGTGGAAGATATTACTATCCAGCTAGAGTGCCGTATCCCCATTCAACACATGCCTTGATTGATGAGACGAAAGTTATTTGATTTATTTGGAATGCAAGATGGAATTATATTCCAGATAAGAGGACCTTTACATAACAAACTGTTTAGTGACCTTGCAGTATAGCTGGTGATAGGACGTATATGTGAGGTTGGTCTAGTTTCATGATTGTGAATGTCTTGGGTTTATTACAAAATTTCACAAAGAACATGGTAGGCTCCTATGGACATAATTGTACAACTTCAATTTGATAAATATCATGCAATTTTATTTAATTTAAACATGTAAAGAAGGGATGAGAGTGAGAGATTATTTCCAGTATCCCTTAAAATACATGGTAGCAATTTGGATATTGTACATGACACAACAATGAAATGCAGGCTGCAGAAATTACCTTGGGAAATAAAAAAGTTTGTTTTCCCATTTTTTTGCACTCAATATACCCATTGTCCTTCTCCCTGTCATTCTCAAATTTTAGGTAATCTGTACCAGTGTGTCTACATATTCAACACATTTAAGAATTGTTCCTTGTAAACTTATATAAAGTTAGAGGCACCTGAAAACAGGTCAAAATAATGGGAGCAAGTTTGGATGCTTACCCCATGTTCACATCATTGGGCATTACAGACACAATTTACATGTCTTTGTTTTTGGTGAAGTACTCAAGTATAGCCACTTAGTCTTAGTCATTGGTTAAAATTTAAGTAAATCCTAAGACATCAAAATGTGTTGCTTTGACATGGAATTAATGATACATGTATATGTATCATTTTATATATATAAAAAAAATTAAATGTCCTGTCTTATTAACTTTTATATCATTACAATCAGCCAATCGCCAGACATATTCCGCAAAATGGGAATTGTAACGCAAAGTTTGAGTCTACTCAAATTATATATGAAGGGCTTAACAAATAGACTGTATATGTGAAACAGAGACGCGGGCTTAACAAATGCCTGTCAACGCATTTGAATGCAAATACAAATGTTTCACTTGAGTTAAATGGAAATGTGAATGCAAATGCCATTTTCCAGGAATGCATTCAAATGCAAATGTTTTGGAATCACATTCAAATGCAAATGTTTTGGTTACACTTGTTCTATTCAAATCGATTTGGGTACTTGACTTAACAGAGGGTACATGATTTTTGCTTATATACAGTTATATAATTATAACATAGTTTGATTTACAACAGCAACAAAACTGTCATTTTAAAATACATGTATAATAATAATATATTTTATTTGATATACCGCTAGATCCAATTTTAAATTGTTCGTGGCACTCATTGGAACGAATCCACCCATTAGACAATGTCCACAAGGCCTCATCCCCTGTAGTTGCATATTCTGTCTTGGAAAGAAAAGCATGCTGTGTGTCTGTGGCTGTAGCAGTGATAATTATTGTTTGCTGAGAGGGTGGATTAGCACCTGTCCAGGGCTCTGTGTACTCTATGGGTCTCCAACCAGACTGCAAACTGGTACAGTATTAAACAATTGTCACCAGGACTGTCTCACTTGAGTCAACATACTGAATTGATAACAACTAGCACAAGCTCTAAGTGGACTTTAACTGAGGGCTTCTGACTTGAAAAGATACTTCCTCTGGAAGACAAGTTTGTGTGGCTTCATTGCATTCAGATGGGAATAGCTGAAAGATACACAAAACTGTGTTAATCTCGATGCTTGTAAACAATTATTTGTGTTAAATTCATATAAATCAGTGTTTAAAAAAATCGGAAATAAAAAAATCATAAACCAATTATTGTTTTTAGTGATTTAAATCATGATTTAAATCAAATGTGACACTGAGTCACACAGTTCCAGGCCTGCAGAGGTGGTGAAAATGGGAGGGGGGGGGGACATAGACAATTGACAGTTTACTGGGAATCATGGCAGGGAATGAAAGGCTAATCCTTCAGGTAGGCCAGAATGGAAGGGGAACCCAAGACAATAGACTGTTCACTAGTGGGGTCACTGGAAAGATAACTTGGTGGATAATTACAGAGAATGTTTACTCCCCCAATGAGCTGCCACCCCAACCCTGCCAACACAACACAAGGGAGTCATTTGCCTGCATAGACATGTATCTGTACTAGTATTGATATTGGATGATTAAATGTAGGCCCTAGTCCTGGCCTAGAAGTAGGGCCTAGCGTTACAGTACAACACAAATAGCTGGAGATGAAATAAATATATACTAACGTGCCAAGTAGAACTCACGCCCCTTCACTGTCTCATTTTAGTTTTAAGACAGTCTTCATGTGATCCCAACATCCCTTTTGGTCTTTCAGTGTCACTCTTGTGGCCATTCTTGCTCTACCCAGCTCCTTTTTCATCCTTTTCGTCATGGAACACAACGCGCCTAGCTGTCAGCAGGATGTTAAGTTGCGGTTATGGGCGTGTCGATCCCGCGATCAAGCTTCACCTAGCTCCGCCCCTGTGGTTTTGCGCCATAAACATTATTCGGTCCGAAACAGTAAAAATTCAAACGTATCTGGCTTATTAAACGCATTTTGGCAGGCAGTACGTTTTAACACTTTTATTCTAGTACAAGAACATTATATTATTACATGAACAACAGATCATGTACCTTTAAGAGCATTCCAATGCTTACGAGTGTCAATGTCATTGTTCAAAAAAGAATGGCATTGATACTCACTTTGCCAATATTTGTTCAAAATGGTGGCCATTTTGTTCGTTACCGTGGAAACAGGGTCTGGCAGAAAAAAGTACAATATATTTTACCCAGTAAGACACTATAATTTGGGCTAAAAAATTGCACTAAGCAAAAAAATCATATCCACCTGGGGTGACTCACCTTAATTATCACCACCCATCAGGTTGCCAGATTGTTGTCAACCACCTGGGGTGTCTCACCTTAATTGTCACCACCCATCAGGTTGCCAGGTTGTGACAGTGTGACAGTGACAGTGAACCTCTGTGATGTGGGCATCGCCCCTTTCACTCGCAACAGGAGTAATTACCAGTGTAATTTGTGTTATACACTGAGTGATTTAATTGCACAGGTTACATTTTCCGAGGTATATATTTTCCTTATTGGAGTTGTAGTCGGGTAACTGGCAGTTATGAGCTACTGCATAGTTAGAGTCAAATTATACCCTTTTGGCATAAATAGTTTTTTAGCTAGGGCGCATTATACCTTAGGGTGTGAACCTTCCCCTACATTTTAGATGTGTTTTATAATAACAAAGTGTTAAATTTATATAATAATAATAGTACAGAGCGAGAATATTTGATTTGTTTTATTCGTTACAAAATCTGTTATGTTTGAACTTTGCTAATGTAGCATTACTGAAGAAGAAGTAAAGTTAGTTATAAAGAACTCAAATACTTCAGTATGAGTATATTTTGAAATCTTTCACAACAACAACAAAAGAAGAAGAAGCAAGAACAATTACTTAGTTTGATTCATTACAAACATAAGTAGATGCTGGCCAAGTACATGCCAGCCAAGTACATGCCGGCCAAGTACATGCCGGCCAAGTACATGCCGGCCAAGTACATGCCCGCCAAGTACATGCCCGCCAAGTACATGCCGGCCAAGTACATGCCCGCCAAGTACATGCCTGCCAAGTACATGCCGGCCAAGTACATGCCGGCCAAGTACATGCCGGCCAGGTACATGCCGGCCAGGTACATGCCGGCCAGGTACATGCCGGCCAAGTACATGCCGGCCAAGTACATGCCGGCCAAGAACATGCAGGCCAAGTACATGCCAGCCAAGTACATGCCGGTCAAGTAAGCTAAAAAAGGATAAATGAATTGAAGTAGTTTAGTGTATTTGAAAATGCCTTAAGGGGTAGTTAAGGACTGACTACTCAGTGGTACGTGAATACACTGGAGGTGATGAGTACATTGACCACTTTATGTGGTCAGTGGGCACTTTCACCCATCATTCTTGGACACTGGCTGGTCATCTCACCTGCCAACCCCATTCATCATGCCCAGGTTTGACTTGGCCATTGAACTTTGTGGAACTCAGACATGTGTAGTTCGGACAGACACTGATGCAATACAGTGGCTGACATTGTCCTTCCATGTGCATGAGAGTAGAGATGACTCACTCCAGCTATTGCTAATCACCTCCCTCAGTGAGATCTAGCAACAGTGGCCTGTCTGCTACCATGTATCGGCATAACAGAAAAATACGGTAAAAAAACAAAGAAACCAGGGGGGGCCATAGCCCAAAGTGACAACAAATGATGACTTATGTCAGCACTTACTGCAAGTAGATCACACAGAGGGGTGAATTAGCAATAACTCAAGTGAGTCACATGTATTCTTACACACAGGGACCGGTACAGTCAGCCACTAGTGGATGTACATGTGTTGCATGTGTGCATGTGTCCACCTTGTGCTTATTAAGCACCGTATCATATAAAAAAATTTTTTTATTGTACTGTGATTTTGGCCACCCTGTGGTTTTGTCTGCTTTCTTTACCCTGTACATAGTGGCATTTTGTACACCCTCCGATTTTGTCCTCCATATTAATATGAGTTTTTGTTGATCAATGTATTTATTAAGTTGTACGATATTCTGGGATTTTGTCCACCGTGGCATTTGTCTTCCATGTACTTATTTTACTCATTGGACTAACCGATTATTATCTAGAGGGGTGCTAATGTAACTTTATCTTTTTAAGTTAATAGATAAATGTTCTTAATGTGTTTGTTGAATGTTAATTCTAAATGTTATTCTGAATTACAAATTGAAGAGTCTGAATTTATTTTAAGTTTGGATTTGATTCCATGGTGTCCTCTGGTTGGATTACATGGTGTCCTCTGGTTGGATTACATGGTGTCCTCTGGTTGGATTACATGGTGTCCTCTGGTTGCATTACATGGTGTCCTCTGGTTGGATTCCATGGTGTCCTCTGGTTGGATTACATGGTGTCCTCTGGTTGGATTACATGGTGTCCTCTGGTTGGATTACATGGTGTCCTCTGGTTGGATTACATGGTGTCCTCTGGTTGGATTACATGGTGTCCTCTGGTTGGATTACATGGTGTCCTCTGGTTGCATTACATGGTGTCCTCTGGTTGGATTACATGGTGTCCTCTGGTTGGATTACATGGTGTCCTCTGGTTGCATTACATGGTGTCCTCTGGTTGGATTACATGGTGTCCTCTGGTTGGATTACATGGTGTCCTCTGGTTGGATTACATGGTGTCCTCTGGTTGCATTACATGGTGTCCTCTGGTTGGATTACATGGTGTCCTCTGGTTGGATTACATGGTGTCCTCTGGTTGCATTACATGGTGTCCTCTGGTTGCATTACATGGTGTCCTCTGGTTGGATTCCATGGTGTCCTCTGGTTGGATTACATGGTGTCCTCTGGTTGGATTACATGGTGTAAATACAATGAATACAAATAAATGCAAAATACAAATAAAATCAACAAATTTAAATTCAACTCAATAAAACTTTTTTTATTGTCCATATAATATATGCACGATTATAATAGGCTTGGGCAAGGATTTTCGTTATTGGCCTCATTTCTGCATGTGAGCCAGACATGGAATGGAATAAAATCATTTGTATATCGGCACTCAAGGTGACACACCTAGCTCCCTTGTAATTCAGGTCACTGCAGCAACATCTTTCACCTATAACAACACTCAGGGTGACACACCTAGTAAACAATCTCACATGAACAACTCTTGTACCGTGGAATAAAATGACTCAACACCAGAGGTAGTGACTCCAAGACATTGGCCAATCCCACTGCACCAAGGTTAATGATGATAAAAAATGTATATCGTACTGACTGATCCTGAGATAATGACCATACAAATATTCCAGTGTACCAGTACACTCGCTTCCTGTACTGCGAGTTGTTGCCACTCTCCCGTAGGATTTTGTATTGGGATTTTGTCTTCCTTATTATACTGAGTTTATTTTTACCTTTGACTTTGTTTTTATTGTACTGTGATTTTGACCACCCTGTGATTTTGGCTGCCTTCTTCACCCTCTACGTAGTGGCGTTTAGTACACCCTCAGGTTTTGTCCTCCATATATTAAGTGTTCACTGATGTATTTCTTAAGTTGTCGGTGTACTGGGATTTTGTCCACTCTGGGAATTTGTCTTCCATGATTTTGCATACCCTATGATTATGATGATTATGATGATTATGATGATTATTATGATTATGATTATGATGATTTTGCATACCCTATGATTATATTTTACTTACCTATTGGACTAACCTATTATTATCTAGAGGGGTACTAATGTAATTCGATCTTTTTGAGCTGTAATACTAATAGTTCAGTTTACTTATTCTGTTGATTGTTCTAAATGTTATTCTGAATTGCAGTTTGAAAAGTTTGAGTTGATTTTAAGTTTGGATTTGATTCCACAGTGTCCTCTGGTTGGATTACATGGTGTAAACACAATGTCACTAAATATCCAATAAAATCAACAGATTTCTATTCAACTCAATAAAACTTGTTTTTATTGGCCATATATAACACTATTCTTTCATTTGTCCACATTTGTATTTATCTGAATGCCATTTTTCAAAACTATCTATGTCGCATGCATATTTGAAATTTTCGAAAATCGCACATTTTGCTATTTTTCAAAGCAATATATCTCAAAGTCTGTTTAACTAAATGATATTTTGTGTACATAATATTACCTGTACGCCAGTCTCTGTCAATATTGATTGTGATGCTGATTGACCCATAAATTAAAAAGTTACGTAATGCTGAATATCTTTTTTTGTTGAAAATCCTTGCCCGAGCCTATATATAGCCAACAAAACATCAACAACTGTTGCCCATATATAGCCAGCAACAGATTAATAACTGTTTTCCATATATAGCCAACAAAACATTAACAACTGTTGTCCATATATGGCTACCAGGTAAAGACTATGTCGATGTGATCTAATCGTCATATCTCCTGTTTTTGTGTTCCTTAATTGTACCTGTCTATTAACAGTGCCTCACTTCATTTTATCTATGCCCCAATTAAAGCTGTAAGCCTTGTTTTATGTGTGGCATTATACAGTTAACTGAACAAGTAAGTATACAGTATAACAGACATATATACCAGAGCAGTAGGGCCAACTTGTCATTGACATGTAAACACAGCATTGTTATGCAGCACTGGGAGGACGTCATGCACAGTAGCTGTCACCTTATTTGGTTCTGATGCAAGCTCCTGCTGAAAGTGCTAGCCTTGCTGAATGAGCTGTGCCAGGCTGAGTAAGGTTCCTTTTATGGTTCCGCTCTGCATGAGTGGCTATAGCTATTCAAGCCAACTACAGGCCAGTAGGGGCTATATAAAGTGACCTCACTGATCACTGGGCAGGTACAAGGCTAACAGTACTGTCAGTTCAGTGCTCCTATGTTTGCTGGCTTCAACAGATTTTAAGGACAGCTAAGGCTAACAATTCTGTCACATCTTGCAGACACGTAGAATTCTACTCATCAACAGAAGTCACCAGTACAATTCTTCGTGGCACTTGGCTGTACAGGTAAGTTCTTACTTTTAATCAAGTCCTCCTTGCTCGTGTATAAATCTGGGGCAGTTAGACACTGGTCAACACCGGGTACCAGTCAAACAGACACTGGACACTTAGACACGTGGAAACATGTAAAGTAGCACAATTAGACAGCTTTAAATTCTTGTCTAAAATATGAAATCATCGAGAACATAATTACCAAGGCGAGGAAGAGAGATATATAGATTGCACCATCAGCTATTACTGTTTGGTTGGTAGTGTACATGGACCTGTGGTAACATTTCTAATGCTCATAACCCTTTTGGCATACGATCCCACTATTGAAATGAACTTATGCAGTATGAAGTGTAATCTTCACATTGAACACTTTCGTAATATTGGACATTCTATTTTTGTGTCTAGTTGTCTGGGTGTCTAAATGTCCAATTGTCTGGATGTCTAAATGTCCAGTGTCTAGTTGTCTGGGTGTCTAAATGTCCAGTTGTCTGGATGTCTAAATGTCCAGTGTCTAGTTGTCTAAATGTCCAGTGTCTTGTTGTCTGGGTGTCTAGATGCCCAGTGTCTACATGCCCAGTGTCTAGATGCCCAGTGTCTACATGCCCAGTGTCTAGATGCCCAGTGTCTACATGCCCATTGTCTAGATGCCCATTGTCTAGATGCCCAGTGTCTACATGCCCATTGTCTAGATGCCCAGTGTCTAGATGCCCAGTGTCTAGATGCCCAGTGTCTAGATGCCCAGTGTCTACATGCCCAGTGTCTAGATGCCCAGTGTCTAGATGCCCAGTGTCTACATGCCCATTGTCTAGATGCCCATTGTCTAGATGCCCAGTGTCTAGATGCCCATTGTCTAGATGCCCAGTGTCTACATGCCCAGTGTCTAGATGCCCAGTGTCTAGATGCCCAGTGTCTACATGCCCATTGTCTAGATGCCCATTGTCTAGATGCCCAGTGTCTAGATGCCCAGTGTCTACATGCCCAGTGTCTAGATGCCCAGTGTCTACATGCCCAGTATCTAGATGCCTAGTGTCTACATGCTCAGTGTCTAGATGCCCAGTGTCTACATGCCCAGTGTCTAGATGCCCAGTGTCTACATGCCCAGTATCTAGATGCCCAGTGTCTACATGCCCAGTATCTAGATGCCCGGGTGTCTAGATGTCCAATGTCTACATGTCCAGTGTCTAGATGCCCGGGTGTCTAGATGTCCAATGTGTACATGTCCAGTGTCTAGATGCACAGTGTTTACATGTTCAGTTGTCTGGGTGTCTAAATATTGGGATATCTAAATGGCCAGTGTCTAGTTGTCTGGGTGTCTAGTAATGTCTGAGTGTCTAGTACTGTCTGGGTGTCTAGTACTGTCTGGGTGTCTAGTACTGTCTACATGTCAGTGTGTCTAAATGACCAGTGTCTTGTTTAACAAGAGATTTAACAAAATTTGCCATCCAAGGCATAGGCCCAGATGGCAAGTGGACAAGGAAGCCATTGGCTTATCAAGAGTTTAACATTTGTTGTTCAGTGTTCAGTGTCTGGGTGTCTAAATGTCTGGGTGTCTAAATGTCCAGTGTTCAGTTGTCCGGTTACCATTGTTATATGTATAATGTATTTCCCAAGCATTTGGTTAATAATTTAATTTGTTTAACTATTTTGGGTACGGGACTCAATATATATTTTTTTTCCAATGGTTTCAAGGGGCGGATTTGGTGGGGCAGGTGACTGTCATCGCCATCCGAGCCCATGGCTCGCAGCCATCAACTTCAGCCCCCCAATATTAAATAACTACCACATGGGTTGGGGGAGGTATCTAACCAGTGTAGACTAACTGGAGTTGACCTTTCTTTTTGTAAGCCACTAAAGTAAGCCCCAGCCAATATGTCCATGATATGACTGAGACCGTTTTGTGAACAATGCTTCTCACAACAACCTCTCAATGACCTCTTGCAGCTACATCTCACAACAACCTCTCACAACAACCTCTCAATGACCTCTTGCAGCTACATCTCACAACGACCTCTCACAACAACCTCTCAATGACCTCTTGCAGCTACATCTCACAACAACCTCTCAATGACCTCTTGCAGCTACATCTCACAACGACCTCTCACAACGACCTCTCAATGACCTCTTGCAGCTACATCTCACAACAACCTCTCACAACAACCTCTCAATGACCTCTTGCAGCTACATCTCACAACGACCTCTCACAACAACCTCTTGTAATGACATCTTACACAACTTCTCACAACAACATCTCGCTCGTCGTAGCTTCTCTCAATGATCTCTCCCAACGACCTATCGGAAAAGGGTTTCTCACAATGCCTCTCAACAAAATGTTTGCAGTGACCTCTTGGTACAAACTCTCACAACAACCTCTCACAACAACCTCTCATAAGAACACAAATGATGAATCTCAACTTTCCTGTTGCAGTCAACAAGTGAAGAAAAATGAATGGGAATGAAACAGTTGTCATGCCAGAGAATGGTAAGTCAGAGATATGGTGGTTACTGTGTGGTAGATTAGCATCTGTGGCTGCTGTAAATCTTGTACTGAATCTATGAATGGCAGCAGCTATCACTGGTAAGGCCGAGCAAAACAAGTTTGCTTCTTAGCAATGCTTTAATTTTTACGTTATGGCCAGCTGAATTTGTAGTAATTCATTATTTCCATATAGGGGAAGGTGGGTCAAGTCCGCATGCTGAGGCATGTCCACACACCTCGCTACTTATGAAATTGGTTTCAAATCTGTGTTCTACAGTAGCATCTAACTCATACATCTAACTCATACATCTAACTCATACATCTAACTCATACATCTAACTCATACATCTAACTCATACATCTAACTCATACATCTAACTCATACATCTAACTCATACATCAAGCATTTGAACCCGTGAGTTAAACACCTTTGCGTTGGTAAGAAATTATAAACTAAAATGTTGTTCTTGTAGAATATCATATAATTTTATACATATATAGATATGTAATTCACACTTTCAATAATATATATGCATATTGGTGTGTTTGTACATTTTTTGAATGTGTGTCATTAGTGATGTCATTGCACAATTAGACTTCACCGCCCTAGACCGCATGTGCGGGAAAATTCCCCCGTTTGTTGTTTGGGACATAGGTGATATTCGGACATTTATCTGATTATGCAGACAGTTTGATGCTCTCACCATTCCGTCCATGCCAGCGACTGATCGCTGTTGAAGATGAAGTCAGCGGCATTTGTGCCGATGTAAACGCCCAATGACCATATACCTGCCAGTCAATATACTGCCCCATGACCATATACCCGCCAGTCAATATACTGCCACACTATTATTCTGTTCCCAAATCCAACCACAGCACAGGTACAACAACACTTTGTGGCGTAAGGTCAACTCACAACTACTTCTGCAAAAAATTGGCACTGGCCAGAACGAACCAGTCTGTTATGCCTGCATAATATATACAAATAAACCTAATAATAGGCTTACAATATAAACAACTTCTGTTGCGTCGAACTCCTATGTATATAATATAATTCCACCTGTACACATTGGACCTTCACCTTTGCCCTGACCATCTTCTGACCGTGCCCACTGATCTCTATAGATCTACAGAGATCAATGACTGTCCTAGAAACAATTCTACAACTGTATGGTTGGTGTGGTTGTGTTGAACGAGTTACCCGACTGTGTCCACATCATAGAATCATTCAGACTTTTAAAATCCCATCATAAAACTTAGATCTGATTTTGCCAATATGTGTAGAATGACATGCAAACATCTTTTATAGACTGGCATCTAATATTGCTACTACTAGTACTAGCATGTTTTACTTTTTATTGTGTTTTATTATTTAGTCTAGAGCAGTCTCTGTTTTACACATGAGCACTTTTAATCTTATTACATTGCCATTTAGTTTAATTAAATTGTATTAACTACCATATAATATACTGATAAAATATACATTTTGGGGGACAGTTCAAACTCAACAGGGTCAGTTCAAGATGGAACGGCCAGTTAAAAAAAATCTGGGCCAGTTCATTTTGTTCCTTATTTGAGACATTGAGTTGTAACCTAGTCTTACCTAACTCTTATTTTTGGGCTTGTTGAAACATTTGTGAAATAGAAATAAAGGTAATATTATGGGCGCACAAATTGAATTTTTTTTCTCAAAAAGTTTAAAAAGTAATACATTCTGTAAAAATGCCTGTAGTTTATTTCTAGGTTGTATTAAATAATACTGACAAATGACATGTACATTAAATCCAACTTTTCATGGGGGAACCCCGCAAACCCACCCACACGCATTCCCCCTGTTGCGTGTTCTGCGCCGCGGACAAGCCATTCTGTGGTTTGTGCCCTCCACCAAATATTGTCCTATTTTACTACCGTTAAGACAAATATTGTCCTAAACCACTTTATCCCTAGCTGAATCACTGAATTCAGTAGACGCGTAATAACCCGTGGCACCTCTGGTGCATACTATAACATTAACATAAAGGTGAAATAACGCGTGGCGCCTCTGGTGCATACTATAACACTAACATAAAGGTGAAATAACGCGTGGCGCCTCTGGTGCATGATATAACACTAACATAAAGGTGAAATAACGCGTGGCGCCTCTGGTGCATGATATAACACTAACATAAAGGTGAAATAACGCGTGGCGCCTCTGGTGCATGATATAACACTAACATAAAGGTGAAATAACGCGTGGCGCCTCTGGTGCATAATATAACACTAACATAAAGGTGAAATAACGCGTGGCGCCTCTGGTGCATAATATAACAATAACATAAAGGTGAAATAACGCGTGGCGCCTCTGGTGCATAATATAACACTAACATAAAGGTGAAATAACGTGTGGCGCCTCTGGTGCATAATATAACACTAACATAAAGGTGAAATAACGCGTGGCGCCTCTGGTGCATGATATAACACTAACATAAAGGTGAAATAACGCGTGGCGCCTCTGGTGCATAATATAACACTAACATAAAGGTGAAATAACGCGTGGTGCCTCTGGTGCATGATATAACACTAACATAAAGGTGAAATAACGCGTGGTGCCTCTGGTGCATGATATAACACTAACATAAAGGTGAAATAACGCGTGGTGCCTCTGGTGCATGATATAACACTAACATAAAGGTGAAATAACGCGTGGTGCCTCTGGTGCATAATATAACACTAACATAAAGATGAAATGGCGTTAAATTTTTGATGGGAGTAAAACAGGTAATTCGCACGGATCTTTTGTGATGCGATGAAACAATCACGTATCTATGC
Organism: Lamellibrachia columna; assembly: GCA_963662155.1. Lineage (NCBI taxonomy): Eukaryota > Metazoa > Annelida > Polychaeta > Sabellida > Siboglinidae > Lamellibrachia > Lamellibrachia columna. The sequence goes on along the minus strand of OY759270.1, from coordinate 54,125,636 downwards.
CAACGCTTGCACAATCATATTCAAAGTTATTCAAACTTCAGATCAGCCAATTTTTTTTGTTCCTATGCCAGCTTTGTGATATCAGTAAGCTGTTTAATATTGGTACGCTGTATTCTTTGCTGAAACTAATTCTTTCCAAATCTGTAATTTGAAGTACAAGTGCTTCCATCGACAATTGATCCTGCAATGCATGGCGGTTGTACTTGGATGCTGTCTAGCGATCAAAGACATGACATTCCGGGTAACAACTTTAAAATATCTCAAATTTCATAGCCAAGAAATATAGAATGTGTCATGGCTACTAATTACAACACGCCATGTTTTACCGTAAAATCTGTACAGCCACTAATAATTTGACTTGACGTCACCTTAGATGACTGCAATGCTTCTGTATTGCATTCTAAAGTTTACTGGTCACTGACCCAGACTTGTAGAGCTTGGCTTCTATGGCTCTGATGGCTGGCTGATCACAGCGACTCACCCGTGACTTTTGGGGGTTAACTGTTGTGCACTTGGTTACTGACCCCACTCCTAAAAGACAAGATGACTGTATTCAGTGTATCAGTAGGACTAATGAACAGGAACAGGAACAGGAAATATTTATTCGTCCCAAAAACAACAAAACAGAGTATTCAACACAAAAACCATACAATATATTACATCTATGTCGACATAAGAAAACAAAGTGGTAAGAATATAGAGTACGGTCTGAAAATAAAAGATAATGTCATATAAGGGACGGGAGACTCCTACTAAGACTAAAAATTAATCGCTAACGTAGGAGCCACCCTGTCAATTAATTTCACCTGTTATTAAGATAAAAAAACTATAAAAAAAAAAAAAAAAAAAAAATATATATATAAAAAAAAAAAAAACCTATAAATATTAATGCATAATTACTGGGTGAACAAAATTAATATAGATATTAATATAGATATGCCGGTATATTACAAATGCCAATTATATTCCTACAACCAGATATACAAACAGTGATTTTTTTTAACCAAGGAGGAACGGATACATTGTCAGTCATGTTGACATATATAACAATTTGGGATTGCACATTGTTCAATGTATGTATTCAGATAATAAAGTTTGATATAATTTGAGAAACCGTGTAAACTGTGAGTGGTGACCTTGTCTTTTAATAAATCAGGTGCATTATTTATGGTATGTGGCAAACTGTACCTAAGACTTCGTTTAGCAAACTCGTTATGTACCCTGATCGTATGTATATTATATTGACCACGTGTATTAAAGTTGTGAATACTATTGTTTTGATCAAGTGGTAAGTTTTGCAGGTAGACAGGTAGTTTATTGTTTGAAAATTTATGATATAATTTTAGTTCCTGCAATTTTAGAATGTGCTCTACTTTTAGTAAATTAAGACTTTTGAACAGTGGATCGGTATGAGCATTATATTTGCTTAAACATATAATTCGGACGGCTTTCTTTTGAAGTTTTTTTATTCTATCACATCGATAGCCCCAGGCCGTTAAGCCATAGTTTAGATGTGACAATATCAAAGTGTTATACAACATAATCTTTATATTAAGTGGTAACAATCGTTTGAGTTTATTTAGGATACCTATAATTCTGGAGCACCTATTTGAAATGTTGTTGATGTGGCTTTGCCAGTTTAATTGTTCATTAAAACTTATCCCTAGGAAATTAAACTCATCTACTCTATCAATGTATGTATTATCTATTTTTATATTTAGTGGATTTATCATATTAATTCTTCTAGCCGTTTTGAAGATCATATATTTAGATTTATTTACATTTAGAGATAATTTGTTTAATTTAAGCCACTCATTAATTTTGTCCAGTTCTGTGTTGATTAAGAATTCTACATTTTCATTTTTGCCATATTGTGCGAAAGAATCTAAGGTACTTGAAAGTGTCGTGTCATCGGCGTACATAATAAAGTTGAATTAGAATTGATCCTTGAGGTACGCCTGTGGAGATATTAAGCCTATCTGATTGGGCGTCTTCAAATTCAACGTACTGTTTTCTATTTGTTAAATAATTTTTGAACAGGTCTAAAGCTACTCCTTCCACGCCATAAAACTCTAGCTTATCAATTAATATTGAGTGATCCAGAGTGTCAAAAGCTTTTGACAGGTCCAAGTAAATATTTATAGGTATTTCCTTATTATCCATACGTGTCAGTATCCTGTCAATTAATTCAAGAGCGGCAAATTCCGTAGAATGTTCCTTTCTAAATCCATATTGATTATCGTATATAAGTTTATGTCTTTTTAAAAAAGAATTTAGCTGGTCATAAATAATTGTTTCGATTACTTTTGAAATTGCAGGTAATATTGATATTGGCCTGTAGTTGCAGAATAGGGTTTCGTCCCCTTTTTTGTAAATTGGTATTACTTTGGCAGTTTTTAGTTTATCGGGGAAGACACCCGTAGTTAATATTTGATTTGTGATTAAAGTTAAAGATTTTGTCAAAACAGGTTTAATTAACTTTAGAAGCCTTGAAGAAATACCGTCAAATCCGCAACTTGCTTTTGGGTGCATATCATCTATTGTTTTAGATATTGTTTCTTCATTAATAAGTTGAAAATTAAATACATTGTTATGGTTTCCATTAAGATAATATCTGAAAGTTTTATTTGTGGAATTTTGTATTTGGTTGGCTAAATTTGGGCCAATATTGGTAAAATATGAATTAAATGTGTTTGCAATTGCCGTTTTATCTGCTATAATATTTTCGTTATAAATAAAGGCATTGGGGAACGTTTTCTTTTTGTTTGTTCTAGAAAGAATACCATTAATTGTTTCCCATGTTTTTTTAATGTTATTTTTGAATTTGTTGAAACATGATTCGTAATGTATGCGTTTAGCAGTACGTATGCTTTTTTTAAGGATAGTATTATAGGTAGTCAGGTTGATCCGAATTGCAAAGTATTTTGGTGATTCTGGTCGAGTAGTTTTTAGTGTCTTATATAATTTATCTCTGTATCGAATGGATTTGAGCAGACCTAACGTAATCCAGGCGGATTTCTTATGTTTGTATTTTTTTAGTTTAACTGTTTTATATGGCATATGTTTATTTTTTGCACATTGCATTACGTCATGTAGGATATCATAATTCGTATTTGGGTTTGCATTAGGAGATTGGTCGAGTTTATTGTAAACATTTGATGAGAATACCTCGTGTATAAAATCAGATATTGAATCAGAGTTCTGTACAGTAATTTTTATATATCTTGGTAAAGGTTTTGTGTGGGAAACTGTATTTAGAAAAGTGAAATATGGTTGGTGGTCTGATAATTGTTTAGTTAAAATGCCTGATTTAGGCTTCATTGTAGATTTAGTTAATTTGCAAAAGAAATTATCAATTAGGGTTCCATTATTTTTGGAGAGCCTAGTAGGAAGTGTGATGTGGGGGTAAAAGCTATATGATATTAAAGTATCAAAAAATTCCGCGAATACTTCTTTTTCATTTATTTTCAAAAGATTTATATTGAAGTCACCTGCAATAATAACATCTGAGTTTGTTCTGTCAAATGATGAAGTGATAGGTGTGAATTCGGAAAGGAATTGTTTATAATTTTCGGTAAGGTCTCTTGGGGGCCTGTAAATGTTACCAATTGTTATATCTTTAGATAGCCCACCACCAGTTACTTTAATAAATTGACCTTCCCAATTGCCATACTGATTAAGAGACAAAATTACTTTGTAGTTAAATGTTTTGCTTAAATACATGACCAGACCACCTTTATTACTACATGATTTGCCTTGTTTAATGCACTGATATCCGTCAAGTTGTAAATGACCCATAGCATCATTCTCGGAAAGCCAGCATTCCTGAAAACATATTAAGCTAAATTTAAAGTTTATCCGGTTAAGTTCCTCTAAGAAAGCTTCAATTTCGCTGAATTTTGCATTAATAGATTCTATATTTGAACTTAGTATACTAAACCGTTCGTTATTTCTTTCTGCTAGTAATTTAAAGTTGTCAAGATCATAATAGGAGGAATGATGTATTGGTTGAAAATCGTCATCAGTTGCCTCATTTAGCTGTAATATATTAAATAAAGAATTTACGTTTGCACCTCCTTGAAACCGGAGAAATGAATCGTTATCTAACATTCTTTAAATGAATAATTATGGTTGAAAAATATGCAGTAATAATCGACTGTCTTCTGTAAACGAAGTCTTATTTTCCCATAGTGATCCGAAGTTGGCATTCTCCATTCTGTGTAGCAAGTTACTATATCAGTCATCATACATGTCTGTGCCACAATAAGAGTAAACAAAAAAAAGAGATATATAGAAAAAACAAAAACATTATAAATGAGACGTATCATGACCGGACGTATCCAGGCCGGTCTTCCCATTGGTATGATATCATGAGAACACTGCAATTAATTATTTTGCATTACAAGTTATGTTATCCCATAGATACATGTGAAAATAAATATGCAGTACCAGTGGAGAAAGAAAAAAAAACAAAAAAACCTGCAAATGAGTTTGCATAATTCCCATCGCACGAAAAATCAAATGCATTATTTAATACAGAAGCGGAATAAGTATTAATTAGCCACTTAGTCAGTAATGATGGTAATGTTATTGCTTAACAATGGACTGCGCGAATACGCTGCATCAAGTTCGACGTAACTCACAAATGGTGCATGAAAGAGTATCTTTACAAATTATCCAAGTCTTTGGTCTCGTGGACTTCTTTGATCACTCCATTGATTGTTTTTATCAGTACTCTTCCGGAATAAGTCCAGCAGTCAGCGATTGTTTTTTTCCGCTTCAACAGTCTGGTCTTATAGGCCAACGATGCTCGCTTTGTGGTCAAGTCTTCATTAATGAAGATAGCCTTGTCTTTGTCAATGCTGTTGTGCCGCTTCAGTTGAGCGCGCGCTTTGAAAACCTCGTCCCGGGTCGCCTCACTCCGGAATCGCACAATTATTGCGCGCTTCCTAGGACGACCGTTCTCGTCTTTCTTGGGGCCCAGGCGGTGGCTACGCTCCAGATACGCAACAGTCAGCTGCATCCCCATTTTTTCATTTACTGTCTAGCACGAGTTCATTTGTCGTTTCACTCTCTGTCTCGGTGTGTGCTATCATTTACAAGGGAAATAATGTGGGAATGTCCCAGTGTGAGCACGATGTGGTCATGTTAAAGGGGTGACCACAAAGCAAGGTTTGACAGTAGTTATTTAAGGATTTATCTAGTCTTTATATGATTTCCTCAGAATTGTTTTGAATTGTGCTAACGATGAGATCTGTATGGTCTGTAATTTGTAAACACATACTTTTCATCAGACTTACATAGTGGAACAATGTTGGCAATTTTTATTACTTACTATTTTTAATGATTTTTCCATCATACTCATGTTAATATCACTACAATCTGTTGACCTCTTAATCTTATTGTTGGAATGTTGTGCAGTTCTATTAATTTCTTGGTAATTAACAGAACAGTCAGAAACATACTGGTGTCATATCCTTTTCTCAAGTAATTATATAAATTATATAGATGCTAATCAGGTAATGAATTTTTTTTTAAAGTAGGGGCCAACTAAAATTGATTATATTCATTTGCATCCTTGTTTTCAGAGATTTGTTTGTTATTGTTCATAAAATATTCATAACATTTTGGTGTGTTGAATTGTTTATTAATTAGAATATTTAATTTCCAAGTTCCTGTAACACCATTTCTCTGTTTCTCTGCCTGTGTGCTGTAGTATGGTTATTTGCAATGAAAGCAGATGTTGCCAGCCATAGGATGGCATCATTTGAAGAAAATCAATAATATTATTGCTTGATGCAGGTATGAAGGGTGAAGGTTACCATAGTAACCTTGCATTTGAGCCTGATGCAGTGGTAGACACAATGTCTACTGAGGTCAAGGGAGAGAATGATGACAAAAAAGAGAAGAAAGAAGAAAAAGCACCGATGGTCACAGTCAAGGATATGGTGAGTTGAGATTGATGACATTCTCTGTGAGAGTCATGGAAGGAGTGAGTCAGTGTGAGTTGAGATTGATGACATTCTCTGTGAGAGTCAAGGAAGGAGTGAGTCAGTGTGGGTTGAGATTGATGACATTCTCTGTGAGAGTCACAGAAGGAGTGAGTCAGTGTGTGCAACTGTGTAAGCTATGATAGCTCCAGCTGTTACATCCAGACTTGTCCAGCTTAACATCCAGGCTTACACCCAGACACCCTTGACAGGAAGTCAGCAACCAAGTAAGAGACATAGGCGAAGATGTACATCAGATGGGGAGATAATCCAATCAATAATAGGAAGTCAGCAACAAAGTAAGAGACATAGGTGAAGATGTACATCAGATGGGGAGATAATCCAATCAATGATAGGAAGTCAGCAACAAAGTAAGAGACATAGGTGAAGATGTACACCAGATGGGGAGATAATCCAACCAATCACATGTTCTTATTACACAAATATATTACTCTTTCAACGTAAGAGCTGCGTGTGACTACTTCTACATTGGTGAAACAGGGAGAACATTTGTGTAAGAAGGAGGTTGAGATCATCACAATGCTTTATGTGTGAACAGAAGAGAGAATGTGTAGCTGTGGAACACAATTTAAAAAAAACTAATAGAAAACAACCGTATAATGAATAAATTGTCTGGGAGGGCGCCATGGTGATAAATAGGGAAAACAAAAGGAGGCCCTCTGGATAAGGACAACAACACCTGTTATGGACTGAGACGATGTGTGTACTGCCTCATGCTTGCACACCACCTGGTGAGCACAAGAAGAACTGGTTGTCCCAGCATTCATTTCCTGATGATGATAACTGATGGTCTTTGAAACGTTGAAATTTGTAGTAGTGAGTCAAATAGTGAGTCAAATGCATTAAGAACATTTAATTCTTTGCATTTAAGAGATACAGTCGAACCTTGTCATAACGCGGTGGTCGGAGTCCACGATTTCAGACCACATTGTAAGCGAGTCGCGTTAGGTGTTCCATATCTGCCACCAGGGAACTGCTAAACAACAGTGATCTGTATCCACGGTACCATGTCCAAGAACACTGTCGAAGCCACTGCCACTGTGTGCTAACTGCACTGTATATACACGGCTAATATAGCTTGTTAAATGAGTCAACTAGTGTCTGTGCATTATTTTTGTAATATCACACTGTTGAATGTTGCACTGAATAAAATACATATATATATATATATATATATATATATATATATATATATATATATATATATATATATATATATATACAGTTATGGAATAGATTTGCTACTATGATCTGGTAGATCAGAGGGTACAGATTAATCGACTAATGCGATTCAAAAATAATAACCTGGATCTGAGTAACTGAACATGTATATGAGTTGATACACACACAGTGTGAAAGCTGATTAAATATTGAAAAGAACAATTATAGGTTGCATCAATAGTTATTTAACTTTTTCTTTCAACCGATCTCGAAGAATAAAATCACAACGCATGTCTTCCGTACCACTGATTCATTATTTCCTATGCAGATGACGAATTTGTATTTTTGCGCACCCGTAACACTACTTTGAGTTTGGTTTGGCACTGCGAAAACTTTATGATTTTATGAAGCAACGGAAGCATCCTATTTCACCCGTTTTATACTGGTGTTAGCTACTGAATAGTATTTAAGACTATTTGACTGATTCTTATGCAAGATGTATTTGTGAATCTCGATTGCAATTTACAAACCAGCGAGGTTGAAGCCAGCAGTGTAATAGGATTGATGCAAGCGCAGTATAAACATTGATTCTTTTTGATTTAACCAACATCTCACCACGGGTTCATTGTTCACCTAATGTTCATTGTTCACCTAATGTTCATTGAGAACTGTCAGAGCAATATTAAGTAGGTTTGACAAACACAAGGGGGGCATATGTGGCCTAGTGGTTAAGGTGTTGGACTCTAAATTCGAGGGTTGTGAGTTCAAGACCCACACTGGGCACGGTTCGTTTTCGAAGCTTAGGCAATTTCGTTTACCCTACTTTGCCTCAGTCTACTCAGCTGCAAATGAGTACAAACACTGTTTGGAAGGTACCTGCGATGGACTAGTGTCCCGTCCAGGAGAGTCAGTATAACTGCACTCTAAGTTGCTTCGCACTACAGAAACCAGGTTTAAGCACTGGCCATATAAGCCTTCATGGCTTCCTAAGGCGTAATGCCTGGGGGATGACTTTACCTTTACCTTGACAAACACAAGGAGTACAACTAAAATATTATGCACCCCATTACAATGCGGATTAAATGTTCTCATCTTCCAGATAAATTTGATTGACCTTGTAGAAGATTTTGTTTATGTGCAATGAGTGGGTAAACTTAATAACATTTACAACTGTTTTTTTTGCATTCAGTCAGAAAAATATGTGATTGGTATTTAGTACATCCACATATATCCACGCATCGACATATGTATTTTATGTAGTAACAAAAACAAACACATATTTGCAATAATCCTATTGAATGAACTTTACCTTGGCTTCTAGTATGTTTCTTCTGTACAGTGGTTTCTATAAATGTGTAAATATCATGTTACAGTTCCGATTTGCCACCAAGGGTGACGCTGCTCTCATGATCACGGGAATGTTGTGTGCAATCATCCATGGATGTGCCATGCAGCTACTGATTATCATATTTGGTGACATGATTGATTCATTTGTCATCAACGAAAAAGACATTCCAGTCAACTTCACTGCCCTTGGAATGACACAAGAGTATGCGAAGGACCATCCTAATGAATTTGGGTAGGTTTATGGAGACTTTCATTATGCAATTTGTGTGGTGGCTTCTAAGGTCATAAAGACATTTGTTTGTTGCATGTCATAAATAGTTTAGGAAATTACCTACTAGCTAGCTGTGACTGCTACTTCTGTAGAAACAGTCACTTGGACATTTTGCTAAATAATTCTACTATTTCTAACAGAAGTAATTCCCATGCTTTTTACCGGGCGATTCTTTAACACAATTTCTACTAGTACACAACGGCAAGTGTAAAAGAGACCATAAACTATTCATTGACTATGGAAAGCTAATTGTTTTGTTGTGATGCCAGCAGGCCCTTAGCCAGAAATAAAATTTTGCCAGTCTTGAACATTCTAAAAACCTTAAATGCGCAAATGGCTTCCATGGAAGTCGTTCCCATCTATGACTGATGTTTGTACTGGTAAGCCAATGCAAGTAAGCAAATGTCAAATGACAACCATTATTGGCTGAATTAGGTTTTTTCAATGGCAAGCCAAGCCCTGTTTAACCATTATTGGCCCAATCGAGTCTTATTAGCTGTGCAGCGAGGTTGGCGTTATCACCTATACAGTGATACTAATAGAAGAGCCAACATATGAAGGTTCATGAAAAAGTAACTTGAAACTTTATTTTAAATATATAAACATGGAAGTAATGTTTGAAGCATCTTACGACTAAATACATGCATAAAAATATGTCTAATATGAATAGATATGATTATAATCACATTCAGAATCAAATGTTTGATACTAAAAGTAAAGCAATACAACAAATCAAAATAGAAGATATAGCACACAGTAATACAATTGGTTTTGAAAGTAATACATTGAAACATTACTTCTTTGATAAAACAGCAATCATCCAGATTCAGTATTGCCTAATGGACAAAGAACTAAGAATTTATTAAACTAAGCACAGCCTAATCATTCGTGGTTTGCCTGCCATTTGAGTTGAACTGGGAAACTGCTGCCGATAGTAGGGCCTACACGCTGATTATGTATGTGAATTGGAGCCTGAATCAGACTACCTAGGTATATTTCGAAGTCTACCGCGATCGCGCTTGGCCACTGCAGATTGCCAGTGGTGGGCGACAGTACAGTAACGTCTTGGTTACTAGCAGCAGGCACATCAACATTATGGATTTCCACCAATGTAACAAAGGATGCTGACTTGGACTGTTCAGGGACAATCGTAGGAACGCTGTTTTTATTCACGTTTACGAAAAAGGCATTGATTGTCATGAACTTTGATGTTGACAAATTGCATCTTTTCACTTGCCATGTTAGCCCCAGAAGGGGCAGTTTGGAGTAAACATACTGAAGACTGAAGTGCCATTTTGAACTTGCCTCACGACATCTGAGTCACGGGATTGTGTCTTCAAATGAAAACGCCAATGATAGGCTCTGAGAAAGGGCATAGAAACGTGTTTCCCAACCAATGACATACACGATTACGATAAATAGAGATCAACCGCAGTATCATCATTTTGCAATGATGTCAAGGACAAAATAGGCTTATAGATCGGCGGTATTCGCTTTTCTGCTGCTGACAACATTCGTTGAAACACGACTGCATGTGCTAAGAGTCACTAAGAGAGACAAACAATTTTATTATGAAAAAATCTCATCTTGTAAAAGAAATGTCTGTAGGGAGGCTCTCGCTCGTGCCAACATGTCTCACCTTGTCCCTATGTCTGTAGGGATGCCTTAGTTCGTGCCAACATGTCTCACCTTGTCCCTATGTCTGTAGGGATGCCCTCGTTCATGCCAACCTGTCTCATCTTCTTGACGATGCTAAGAAACAAGTGCAGCAGGTGTTCATGAGCAAGATGTCAACCTTTGCCATATATTATGTCGGTAAGTGCAACAACATCACAGAAGCAGTGATAAAACTCATCACTGTATGTGTAACAGTAATGTGTGTCAAATCTTTTCATTAAATTCTAGTCAAATAAATTATCCTGAGATTTCATCTGAATGCCCCGTGACCGTTAAGTTGCAATCGTACATGTAAATAGCATTTATCATATACATGTAATTCACACTTTGCAGTAATTGTTACATAGGCAGGAATTACTGAGATCTAATATATCCTTCAACAGAGTCAGCGTGTATAACAAATGAAGTCTAGTGCACCCTCAAATCTCCTGTCACATTACATAAAGCAGCTAGAAAAACGATATCCTGTAGCATTTCCAAAAAGTTGAGCTATTGTAAACTATGTATTATGAGTATTTTACTTGCTTTACTTACTTAGAACAGTAGTAATTCACAGTTGTAACTGTGTTATCACTTTGACTTTTTTTAGAATTACATAATGTTTAACAAGATTTAGCAAGATTGCTGTCCAAGGCAAAGGCCCAGATGGCAAGTGAACAAGGAAGCCATTGGCTTATCGAGAGTCCAACATTTTTTCATTTATGTGTAACCCGCCCTCCTGAGATATGTGTCAACCTTGTTTTTAAACATATTCACGCTGCTAGCATTTACACAATCTGTAGATAATTTGTTCCTTTCATTTATTGTCCTCTGTGAGAACGAGTACTTCCTGATATTCAATCTACACTGATCCCTTAATGATGTTACCTTGTCCTCTAGTTCTAATATATTTCTTGAGTGAGAAAAATATCCATTCAATATCTTAGAAACTTCAATTTGATCTCCTCTTAACCTTCATGTCTCTAAGGTTGTTAAGCCACATTATTTTAAGCGTTCTTCATAAATAAGGTCTCTCAGTTCTGGAATCATTTTAGGTGCTCTCCTCTGTATTCATTCAAGCATACCTATATCCTTCTTACGATATGCGTGGTCTCCAAGCTTATATACAGTATTCTAAACGAGGCCTAACTATTCCTTTATACAGAGGTATAATTAGCTCTTTTTCCTTATATGTTATAATTCTCCTAATCAACCCAAGAATTTGATTACCGTTTCAAACTGCAATAACACACTGCTCTGAAACTTTCATATCAGTACTTACTGTTACTCCTAAGTCCTTTTCTTTTACGGTAATGCCTAGAACAGTATCTCCCATTTTACAGTTTACACCCAAGTTCCCGTGTCCTGTATGTAGGCATTTACATTTGCCAAAATTGAATAACATCTGCCATTTTTCAGACCATTTAACTAATTTGTCTAGATCATTTTGTAAATGTTGTTTATTACCATCATTTTAACCTTTCTAAACATTTGTGTCATCCACAAATTTAAGTACGTTGCTTAGTATATTGTCGTCCTAGTCACTGATATATATTAAGAATAATAAAGGTCCTAATACTGATACTTGTGGTACCCCACTCAAAACTGACTTCCAGTTTGAAACCTCCCCATCTACTACAACACGCTGTCTTCTGTCAGTCAGCCATTCTTTTCAGTCGATTATGCCATCCCCGACACCAAGGGCTTTTAATTTAAGTAGTAATCTTTGATGTGGCACTTTGTCGAAAGCTTTCTGAAAATATAAGTAAACACTTAGTGATTTCTTCCAAAAAACATAACATGTTTGTTAAGCATGACCTCGCTTTTAGGAATCCATTTTGAGATGGATTTAATAATTTATGCCTAACAAGAAAGTCAACCATAATGGTCTTTAATTAACCTTTCTAATAATTTACAAATCACTGATGTTAAACTCACTGGTCTGTAATTCTTTGACTTATTTCTTGAAGCCTTTTAAAATAATGGTATGATGTTTGCTTCTTTCCATTCAAAAGGAACAACTCCCTCTTTTATTGACAAATTGAACACTCTTGCAAGTGGTAGTCTAATTTGTTCTACTGTTTCCATTAGTAGTTTTGGCAGAATTCCATCCACTCCAGGTGATTTATTATCCTTCATTACCTTTATTTTCTTAGCTACCATTTTTGGGGTTACAATTGACTGCCCTAAATAGTCCGATTTAGCCTCCAGAAATTTAGCATCTGGAACTGGTAATGTTCTAATATCTTCTCTGGTAAACGCTGAACTGAAGTATCCATTCAGGTCTTCCGCCATTAAAAAACCTTGTGATATTATATTTCCATCACTATTTTCTAGTGGTCTGACCTTGTCTCGTTTCTTTACTTCTGACATATGCATAAAAACTCTTGCTGTCATTTTTCATGTTACATGTTAATTTTTGCTCATAGCTTTTAGACTTTCTAATTTCAGTCGTAGCTGCATTAATTGCCTCTTTGTAATTTGTGTCATCTTTATCCTTTCTGGTGTGCCAATAAACCTTCCACATAGTTTGCCTGTATGCTATATTTATAATAGCTTCTTTTGACAAGTGTTTCTTTCTAGACCGTTTTCCTCATATTTTCAAGGGAACAAATTGATCAATGATGCTCTCAATTTAATGTTTTAGAATACTCCAACATTCAATTACTGCCTTATTTCTCAGCACGTTATTCCAATCTAGCTTTGCTAAGTATTTTCTCATATCTTTATATTTACCTTTGTGGAAGTTTCTCCTTTATATCTTTTTATTTTTACTTTCTGATTTTACTTTGATGCCAAAATGTATTTGATTATTTAACAAGATTGCCGTCCAAGGCAAAAGCCCAGATGGCAAGTGGTCAAGAAAGCCAATGGCTTACCGAGAGTCCAATATTTTAGTCTGTGTAATCCGCCCTCCCGAGATATGTGTCTACCTTGTTTTTAAACATATTCACGCTGCTAGCAGTTACACAATCTGTAGATAATTTGATCCATTCATTGATTGTCCTCTGTGAGAATGGATACTTCCTGATATCCAATCTACACTGATCCTTTACTAATGTTACCTCGTCTTCTAGTTCTATCTTTCTTGAGTAAACAAAAATGTCTATCAATATTTTCATACCCATTTAATATCTTAAAATTTGTTATTTGATCTCTTCTTAACCTCCTTGTCTCTAGGGTTTTTAAACCACATTCTCTCAGTCGTTCTTCATAACTAAGGTCTCTCAGTTCTGGAATCATTTTAGTTGCGCTCCTCTGTATTCTTTCAAGCTTTGCTACTTATGAACACTCTTACCCAAAGGCTCATCTATTTTAACATTGTCCACTGATTCATGTTGTGAAGACAAAACTATATCTAATACATTCTCTCCCTGGTTGGTTCTAGCACATGTTTGGTAAGGAAGCTATCCAGTATTCAAAATAGAAACTGTTGTAACCCCTGTACTCTGTAGAGATTTCCATTGTATGTGTCTATGGTTGAAATCTCAGATTATGATACATTCCCCTTTACTCACTTCCTTTATAGGTTTTTGTGTTATCCTCTTCGTTTATGTTTGGACTTTGGTAAACTAATCCAATAGTTAATGTTGAATTTCCTGTTACTAGTTTGCACCAAACAACTTCGCAATCTGCTTCCCTTTCTAATTTTATTCTGTAAGCCTGAATAGATTCTTTAATATATAAAATATTTATATATTCTTCTTCCAAATCGATCTCTCCTAAACATTACATATCCTGTCAGTCCTAATTCAGCATCTGCTATGTCTTTGTTGGCCCATGATTCTGTTATACCAGTTATGTGAGGGTTAATATCTTCTACTATAATATTTAATTCGTTTCTTTATTTACTATGCTCCTTGCATTTAGACACACACATTTAAAACCAGCTTCAGAAATGTTTTCCGGCTATTTTGTTAATGGATTCAATTTAGTGGATTGTGTGTACTAGTGGCCTCTTGTCCTGTTTGAGGCACCTCTAAGTACCCCCCCCCCATATATAACTTTGCACCGCTCATATGAACTGAACATTAAAAACACCCTGACTATAAGTGTTGGCATTTTATACATTAACATATAAATCGATTATAGGTAGTCATATTTTTATTTAAGCTACTGTTAATGGAAATTGTGCATCTGGCGTCTCATATCTAACTTGAGTGAAACGTGCATTATCTCTGCCCACAGTGGTTGCTGCGGCTGTGCTTGTCTTCGCATACGGCCAAGTTGCCTTCTGGATACTGTCTGCATCGCGCCAGGCAGAGAAGGTGAGAATCAGCCTTCTCACTGCCATACTGAAGCAGGACATTGGCTGGTTTGACACCCACGCAGTCGGAGAACTCAACACAAGACTTACTGAGTAAGATCACCTTTGAACTCAGATCACCTTGGAATTGAGATGACCTTAGAACTAAGGCCACCTTAGAATTAAGTCCACCTGAGAACTGAGGACACCTTAGAATTAAGCCAACTTTAGAACTGATATTACCTTAGAACTAAGACCACCTTTGAATTAAGACCACCTTAGAATTAAGATCACGTTAGATCTGAGACCACCTTACAACTAAGACCACCTTTGAATTAAGTCCACCTGAGAACTGAGGACACCTTAGAATTAAGCCAACTTTAGAACTGATACCACCTTAGAACTAAGACCACCCTTGAATTAAGACCACCTTAGATCTGAGACCACCTTACAACTAAGACCACCTTTGAATTTAGACCACCTTTTAATTAAGTCCACCTTAGAAACTGAGGACACTAGAATTAAGCCAACTTTAGAACTGAGACAACCTTAGGACTAAGACCACCTTTGAATTAAGACCACCTTACAACTGAGACCACCTTAGAACTTAGACCACTATTGGATTAAGACCACATAAGAATTAGAATAAAGACCACTGTTGAATAAAGACTACTGTTGATCTAAGACCAACTTAGAATTGAGACCACCTTAAAACTTAGACCACCCATGAATTACAACCACCTTAGAACTTAGACCATGTTAGAACTAAGACCACCTTAGAATTAAGACCTGCTTAGACATTAGACAAGTCCACACTGTACTATCAGTACATTGTGTAGTCAGTTATTTAATATATGTGGTGCTATAGCAGTGTGTCACATCCACCCTACCAGGATATCAATGAAGCACGCAGTAACAAATCTATTTCATGTACTAGCTGCAAAAGAAACTACTGCTATTTTTAAAGGCATTTCTTATTTCACATGTAATCTCTCCTAGTGAGTTGGGTGAACAACAGAGTTGTGTGTTGTTGGTTTGCAGCGATGTGGGCAAGTTCCAGGATGGAATCTCAAACAAGATGAGCAACTTCTTCCAGTACTTCACAACATTCGTCCTTGGATTCATCCTTGGCTTTATCTACGGCTGGAAGCTGAGTCTTGTCATCCTCGCCGTTAGTCCTCTCCTTGTCATCTCAGGCATCTTCATGACCTATGTGAGTATCCACATCTCCCTATAGTTAGATCAGCTATATTTGCTTTGTCTGTCATGCTCCATTGGTTGCACATTAGAACAGATAAAAGCCAATGAAATATCAGCATAATATATACATACTTGATAGATTCTGAAAACATATAATTGATTTACCAGCCTGACAGTGATACTGGTGCTGTTTTTGCCAGCCTGACAGTGATATTGTTGCTGTGTTTACCAGCCTGACAGTGATACTGGTGCTGTGTTTACCAGCCTGACAGTGATACTGGTGCTGTGTTTACCAGCCTGACAGTGATATTGGTGCTGTGTTTACCAGCCTGACAGTGATACTGGTGCTGTGTTTACCAACCTGACAGTGATATTGGTGCTGTGTTTACCAGCCTGACAGTGATATTGGTGCTGTGTTTACCAGCCTGACAGTGATATTGGTGCTGTGTTTACCAGCCTGACAGTGATATTGGTGCTGTGTTTACCAGCCTGACAGTGATATTGGTGCTGTGTTTACCAGCCTGACAGTGATATTGGTGATGTGTTTACCAACCTGACAGTGATATTGGTGCTGTGTTTACCAGCCTGACAGTGATATTGGTGCTGTGTTTACCAGCCTGACAGTGATATTGGTGCTGTGTTTACCAGCCTGACAGTGATATTGGTGCTGTGTTTACCAACCTGACAGTGATATTGGTGCTGTGTTTATCAGCCTGACAGTGATACTGGTGCTGTGTTTACCAGCCTGACAGTGATATTGGTGGTGTGGTTACCAGCCTGACAGTGATATTGGTGCTGTGTTTACCAGCCTGACAGTGATATTGGTGCTGTGTTTACCAGCCTGACAGTGATATTGGTGATGTGTTTACCAACCTGACAGTGATATTGGTGCTGTGTTTACCAGCCTGACAGTGATATTGGTGCTGTGTTTACCAGCCTGACAGTGATATTGGTGCTGTGTTTACCAGCCTGACAGTGATATTGGTGCTGTGTTTACCAACCTGACAGTGATATTGGTGCTGTGTTTATCAGCCTGACAGTGATACTGGTGCTGTGTTTACCAGCCTGACAGTGATATTTATGCTGTGTTTGCCAGCCTGACAGTGATACTGGTGCTGTGTTTACCAGCCTGACAATGATATTGGTAGTGTGTTTACCAGCCTGACAGTGATACTGGTGCTGTGTTTACCAGCCTGACAGTGATATTTGTGCTGTGTTTACCAGCCTGACAGTGATATCGGTGCTGTGTTTACCAGCCTGACAGTGATATTGGTGCTGTGTTTACCAGCCTGACAGTGATACTGGTGCTGTGTTTACCAACCTGACAGTGATATTGGTGCTGTGTTTACCAGCCTGACAATGATATTGGTAGTGTGTTTACCAGCCTGACAGTGATACTGGTGCTGTGTTTACCAACCTGACAGTGATATTGGTGCTGTGTTTACCAGCCTGACAGTGATATCGGTGCTGTGTTTACCAGCCTGACAGTGATATTGGTGCTGTGTTTACCAGCCTGACAGTGATACTGGTGCTGTGTTTACCAACCTGACAGTGATATTGGTGCTGTGTTTACCAGCCTGACAGTGATATTGGTGCTTTGTTTACCAGCCTGACAGTGATATTGGTGCTGTGTTTACCAGCCTGACAGTGATATTGGTGCTGTGTTTACCAGCCTGACAGTGATACTGGTGCTGTGTTTACCAGCCTGACAGTGATATTTGTGCTGTGTTTACCAGCCTGACAGTGATACTGGTGCTGTGTTTACCAACCTGACAGTGATATTGGTGCTGTGTTTACCAGCCTGACAGTGATATTGGTGCTTTGTTTACCAGCCTGACAGTGATATTGGTGCTTTGTTTACCAACCTGACAGTGATATTGGTGCTGTGTTTACCAGCCTGACAGTGATATTGGTGCTTTGTTTACCAACCTGACAGTGATATTGGTGCTGTGTTTACCAGCCTGACAGTGATACTGGTGCTGTGTATACCAGCCTGACAGTGATATTGGTGCTTTGTTTACCAGCCTGACAGTGATACTGGTGCTGTGTTTACCAACCTGACAGTGATATTGGTGCTGTGTTTACCAGCCTGACAGTGATATTGGTGCTGTGTTTACCAGCCTGACAGTGATATTGGTGCTGTGTTTACCAGCCTGACAGTGATATTGGTAGTGTGTTTACCAGCCTGACAGTGATACTGGTGCTGTGTTTACCAGCCTGACAGTGATATTTGTGCTGTGTTTACCAGCCTGACAGTGATACTGGTGCTGTGTTTACCAGCCTGACAGTGATATTGGTGCTGTGTTTACCAGCCTGACAGTGATATTGGTGCTTTGTTTACCAACCTGACAGTGATATTGGTGCTGTGTTTACCAGCCTGACAGTGATATTGGTGCTTTGTTTACCAACCTGACAGTGATATTGGTGCTTTGTTTACCAGCCTGACAGTGATACTGGTGCTGTGTTTACCAGCCTGACAGTGATATTGGTGCTGTGTTTACCAGCCTGACAGTGATACTGGTGCTGTGTTTACCAGCCTGACAGTGATACTGGTGCTGTGTTTACCAGCCTGACAATGATATTGGTGCTATGATCGCAGTGTTTGAAATTAAGGCCTTTTTATTGGCTACTGCCGATTCAAATTGCATCCAATTTAGTTCAGATTCAGCCAAAATGCGCAAGTTATAGGCCCCACAACGTCGATTCATCCCGGCGGCCATGACTGGGTCAGACCGTATTAGTAATGCATTGCTGACAAGGCAAAGGCGAAGTCCGCACATGCAAGGGAAACCCCTGGCATTTGTAACATGGATGTCTGTTGGGTGATTCACATTTAATGACATCAGTATCTTGGGGAATTCCAGGGAAACACCAAAGCAAAGATGGCAGACGAAGTTGCGAGAATCATAGAGTTTGACAGTTTTTTAAGGATATTACGCCAATTTACTTCACACTGGTGAAACTAAGGAGGCAGACTGTCTGACTGACAATATAATGTGCCAAGACATTTTGATTAATGTGCTATTTGGCCGTGAAAGTGAACTTAGGAGGCTTCGATATAAATTTGCCAAGCTCAGGGCATCGCGCGCAATTTCAGTATTTCAGTATGTTATAAATAGACGAATGACAGCATTAAAAATGACTGGTCGGTCTGGCTGCTATGCACAAATGAATTTATGTGACAGCGGCGCATAAAGGATTTTATGCGAGATGACAAGGCAATGAAGGCGATTTGAGGTTAGACCTTTTATGGTAGAGAGAGTATTGGCCTAATTACTCGCTCACGCGTATGGATACACCAACCACGTGACCTAGAGCCAGCCTCACTCGATTTCCAAGTTAGCTTGTGTCGTTGTGAGACCTTTGCGCTGCAAATATTTCCGAATTTCTATTGTTACTGATTATTCGTTATCGCTGAATTTGTTGATTTTATTGCAAGATCAGTTTTGTTGTTCGGTTTATTGTGTTCAATCTTATCGGATATTTTTCGCTAGTGTGTTCAGGTGAGTTTCTGTTGCAAAGACGGACGCCGCTTATCCGCCATTTTGTTACCTCCGACCCTTGGACTGCGAAAGGTAATCGTCAGTCGTTTACGCATAATTTGTTATTATTATCCTGACGAATGGCTACTAAACCTTTGGTTTTAGTTCTGGGCGCTAGCCACATTTACTGGTTGGAGCGTCTTGTCGCATCGGAGGTAGATTTTGCACAAGGTTCTTTCCGCGAGGGTTTGGATTGTCGGATCGCTTTCGAAGGCTATCGGGGCGGTACGGTTACCACTATGGAACGGAACCGGGTTTTGGGCCCGGTGGCACAGTCGGTTAGCGCGCCGTACTTATAAACAGTACCGCCTGGCAACAGGCGTGGCAGACTGAGATATGCGGAGGTTGTGAGTTCGTTCCTCACCCGGCCCACATCTTATGTGATGGTTAGCATTGTCCCTTCTCAGCGAACGTCAGCTGTATTGGGGGAATGGCCCTATGCTATGGTGTACGGGTCATTTTTAACTTTATTCCGCCATACGGTGTTAATGGTCGGTGAATGAATTTTGGCCCTATGGTGTACAGGGCATTTTTAATTTCATTCCGCCATACGGTGTATATGGTCGGTGTATAATTTTTGGCCCTATGGTGTACAGGGCATTTTTAATTTCATTCCGCCATACGGTGTATATGGTCGGTGTATAATCTTTGGCCCTATGGTGTACAGGGCATTTTAAAATTAAATTCCGCCATACGGTGTAAATGGTCGGTGTATAATCTTTGGCCCTGTGGTGTACAGGGCATTGCTAATTTTATTCCGCCATACGGTGTAAATGGTCGGTGTATAATCCTTGGCCCTATGGGGTACAGGGCATTTGTAATTTTATTCCGCCATACGGTGTTAATGGTCGGGGTATAATCTTTGGCCCTATGGTGTACAGGGCATTTTTAATTTCGGTATTCCGCCATACGGTGTAAATGGTCGGACTAGAGGAAGGGCCCTATGGTGTACAGGGCATTTTTTATTTTATTCCGCCATACGGTGTAAATGGTTGGTGTATAATCTTTGGCCCTACGGTGTACAGGGCATTTTTATTTTTATTAAATTCCGCCATACGGTGTAAATGGTCGGTGTATAATCTTTGGCCCTATGGTGTACAGGGCATCGTTCATTTTATTCCGCCATACGGTGTAAATGGTCGGTGTGTAATCTTTGGCCCTATGGTGTACAGGGCATTGTTCATTTTATTCCGCCATATGGTGTAAATGGTCGGTGTATAATCTTTGGCCCTATGGTGTACAGTGCATTTTTTAATTAAATTCCGCCATACGGTGTAAATGATCGGTGTATAATCTGTGGCCCTATGGTGTACAGGGCATTGTTAATTTTATTCCGCCATACGGTGTAAATGGTCGGTGTATAATCTTTGGCCCTATGGTGTACAGGGCATTTGTAATTTTATTCCGCCATACGGTATTAATGGTCGGGGTATAATCTTTGGCCCTATGGTGTACAGGGCATTTTTATTTTCCTTATTCCGCCATGCAGTGTAAATGGTCGGTTTATGTTCTTTGGCCCTATGGTGTACAGGGCATTTTTTATTTATTCCGCCATACAGTGTTAATGGTTGGTGTATAATCTTTGGCCCTATGGTGTACAGGGCATTTTTATTTTCCTTATTCCGCCATACGGTGTAAATGGTCGGTTTATGTTCTTTGGCCCTGTGGTGTACAGGGCAGGTTACTTTTAATTTTTCTTGTTCCGCCATAAGGTGGGTATGGTGGCTGTGATGGTGTTTCCCACAGCGTACAGGGCATGGTAATCATTAATTGTCTTATTCCGCCATACAGTTTGAATGGTTGGTTTATGCTATCGTTCCTACGGTAGTGCATGTTAATTTTGATTTCTTGTTCCACCATACAGTGTAACTTGTCTGACGATAATATGGGTCCCCGTGCGGTTCATGGCATGGTAATTTTATTATTCCTCCATTCGGGGTAAATGACCGGTTTACACTATTCGTCCCTACGGTGTACAGGGCATGGTAATTTTCTTTTGTCTGATTCCACCATACAGTTGGATTACCGGAGCGGGTATCGTTGTAGTATGTGAGTGGATAATGTTGGTCAAGGGTTAACCATGGTCCCTAGTTTGTAATGACACAGCGTACATAAGGTTCACATTACTACGATTGGGTGCAGTGTTCAACTTGAACAGTAAATGTTACAGCAACGGAGCAACTTCATCATGAGATGCGCGTGATGCGGGAGTTGTTGCGTGTAGCGCTGCGACAGGTCACGACGCGGTTGCGTCAGCCTCTGTTGATCGCCAGGTGGCGGCATCATCCGCAGTGGCTCCATCGAGTCATCCGATCATCCGGCCAGCTTTTGCCGTTGGCACCTGCTGCTCCAGCGCCTGTGCCCTCAACGAGTGGATAAGCCAATGTTCACTCTTCCTCCAGTGCTCGTCAAGCGGCGACTTCCGTGGCTCCTGAGCCAGTGCTCTCTTCGAGTCGTCAGGATACTGGCATGGTGGATCCTCCTTGGCCGACAACCGACCGCTTGATGGAGACATCCACAGGTCGTGTAAACGAGGAAATTGGATTAAGCCATGCAATAAGAATATTGAAAATGTTACTAATCTGTGCGGTGGAAGTGGAACAGTTTTGTTAACCCATGCTGTGAGTAAGCGGATCTAAATTTAGTTATTCCATGCAGTGATAGGGAGGAGTTGTTCGTTATTTCTAGGCGGTGTCACGGGTGTAAATAAAAAGATAACGTTTGCTAAGCCATGTGGTGTAAATGGCACAATTGTATTCCGTACGTTGGAAATGGAGGGGTTTCTGTATACCGTGCGGTGTAAACGGAGAAGTGATATGGCGTAGTTTGTTGTTCCATGCGGTGTAAATGGAAATTAAGTTTTCGTTAAGCCATGCGGTGTAGATGGCACAATTGTATTCCGTGCGGTGTAAACGGAGCAGTTTCTGTAGTCCGTGCGGTGAAAACGGAAAGTGATATGGAGAAGTTTTGTTATTTCCATGCGGTGTAAATGGAAATTTACTTTTGTTAACCCATGCGGTGTAAATGGCACAATTGTATTCCGTGCGGTGTAAACGGAGCAATTTCGATAGTCCGTGCGGTGAAAACGGAAAGTGATATGGAGGAGTTTTGTTATTTCCATGCGGTGTAAATGGAAATTAACTCTTGTTAAGCCATGTGATGTAAATGGCGCAATTATATTCCATGCGGTGTAAACGGAGCAGTTTCTGTAGTCCGTGCGGTGAAAACAGAAAGTAATATGGAGAAGTTTTGTTATTTCCATGCGGTGTAAATGGAAATTTACTTTTGTTAACCCATGCGGTGTAAATGGCACAATTGTATTCCGTGCGGTGTAAACGGAGCAATTTCGATAGTCCGTGCGGTGAAAACGGAAAGTGATATGGAGGAGTGGTGTTTTTTCCATGCGGTGTAAATGGAAATTAACTCTTGTTAAGCCATGCGGTTGAAATGGCACAATTTTATTCCATGCGGTGTAAACGGAGCAATTTCGATAGTCCGTGTGGTGAAAACGGAACGTGATACGGAGACTTTGTTATTTCCATGCGGTGTAAATGGAAATTAACGTTTGGTAAGCCATGCGGTGTAAATGGCACAATTGTATTCCGTGCGGTGGAAACGGAGCAATTTTTGTAGTCCGTGCCGTGAAAACGGAAAGTTATATGGAAAAGTTCTGTTATTTCCATGCAGTGTAAATGGAAATTAACTTTTGGTAAGCCATGAGGTGTAAATGGCTCAATTGTATTCCGTGCGGTGTAAACGGAGCAATTTCTGTAGTCCGTGCGGTGACAACGGAAAGTGATATGGATAGGTTCTGTTATTTCCATGCGATGTAAATTAAATTAACTTTTGGTAAGCCATGCGGTGTAAATAGCACATTTATATTCCGTACGGTGGAAACGGAGCAGTTTCGGTAGTTCGTGCGGTGTACACGGAGATGGTGGGTTAACCCATGCATTAGGAAATTTATTGAAATTTTCACTAATCCGTGCATTGCAGGCGGAACAGTTTTGTTAACCCAGGCAGCGAGTAAGCGGATGTATATTTGGGTAATACATGCAGTGATATAGAGACGTTTTGTTATTTCCATGCGGTGTATATGAACGCTAACTTTTGTTAAGCCATGCAGGTAAATGGCACCATTGTATTTTGTGCGGTGTAAGCGGAGAATTGATATAGAGAAGGTTTATTTCCATGCAGTGTAAATGGCACAATTGTAGTCCGTGCGGTGAAACGGAGGAGTTTCTACATTCCATGCTGTGTAGATGGAAAATTTGGTGAATCCATGAAGTGGACAAATTACTGAAATTTTACTAATCCGTGCAGACGAGGCGGAACAGTTTTGTTACCCCTTGCAGGGAGAAAACATATGTAAATATGTTTGTTTTGTTAGGTCCATGCATTGTAATTGGAGTATAAGTTTTATTAAGGCATGCAGTGTAAATGGCACAATTGTAGACCCCCTTTATATTCCTTGCGGCAAATGGAGAAGTTTTTGCATTCCATGTTCTATTTAAGCCATATAATGTAAATGGAACAATTTGTATGTTAATATAGGTGACCGTACGTTAATGTTTAGTTATGGTTTAATGGTAGTTCATGATATCTAATGACACAGCTGGTCCTGGGTACCGCAATTAATAATTACGGATGCTGCCACAAGTGGCAATCAGGCAGCGACACAGGTGGCGCGTTGAGCCAGCAGGGGTCTGCAGCAGCTGCTTCTACATCACACCTTCAACAATTGGTCAAGGGGCTGGCTAGGTTGCTCCCCATGGATGGCCTGCTGGAAGCGGCCATAGATCTACATGTATCAGTACTGTCGCTTATATGTTGTAGGTGCATGGTGTGACATTGTCGCCGATACTCGAGAGTGTTGTAATTGTTGCTGGTACAATGAGTCGACAGCTTAAACTGGTGTCAGTATGTTATGGTATTATGGTGGTTGCAATCTAAACACAGTAGTAAGCTGGTTCCGCAATCATTACAAGTAAATGACCAGCCTATTGTGGGCACATCCATTTATCCTGCCACATTACTTAGAGTATTTTCCCTTCCCGGTTAAGGGTTCTAGGCAGGCTATATTATTTGCATATGCAGACGGCACTCTAATGCTGCGGAGGGAGTTTGATGCTATATTAAAGCGCCTGCTGGAATTCTGTGGATCGAGTAGTAAAGTTTTAAGGGTCTTAGTTTCAGAATGGGAGCAGCCACGTCAGCAGCCCTTAACGTGAGAGTCAGACGCGCAAATTAGAGCAGCGGGTAGATGGGTTTCACATGCTTTCCGCAGAAACATTCGTATATCGTAAGGTGCTGCATACAGATCAGGCTGTACCTGTTAGCAATCTGGGCAAGGGTGGACTATAGAGATAGTGCCTAGATTCGGTCAGTGGCGGAACCAGCAGCACTTACTTCGTCATCTGTGTTGATCTATGTTAACTATCATTGTATGTTGCAGGTTCGTGGTGTGACGATGTAGTCAAGACTCTGCCAGTAGCGGAGTCGGCAGCTATCATCGGGTTTATTGTGTATACGTTGCAGATCCACTGTTCGAATGTGGCTGATACTCTGACAGCGGCGGAGTGTTGGCTAGGTTCGAACTGTGGGCAAGGTGGGGAAGGGGTGCAGTCGAGGCCCTGACAGCGGCGGGGTCAACAGCTGCATCTCTACCTGCACGGCAAGGGAATGGAGGATAGCTGCCACTGTTTATAATTATGGTGGGGGTCGGTCACAGAGGGTGACCTAGTGGCGGAGTGACCCCCACCGATACCATGTGAATTGTATATAAGTCAGTAGTGGTACAGATAGTACTGGTAGTGGGTAGCTGATAGGCATGATTTACTAATTATGTGTAAACACCTTTTGGGGGCCGGCATGCTTGCTGAGATTATTGGATGTATCTTATTTTGATGGTGTATGCTTGCCTAATTTCATGCTCCTTAATTAATAAATCTAAATGTCATTCTTTGGCCTATTTCAATCTACGCTGGACTTGTGTTGTTATTTTGCATAAATGAATTTATGTGACAGCGGCGCATAAAGGATTTTATGCGAGATGACAAGGCAATGAAGGCGATTTGAGGTTAGACCTTTTATGGTAGAGAGAGTATTGGCCTAATTACTCGCTCACGCGTATGGATACACCAACCACGTGACCTAGAGCCAGCCTCACTCGATTTCCAAGTTAGCTTGTGTCGTTGTGAGACCTTTGCGCTGCAAATATTTCCGAATTTCTATTGTTACTGATTATTCGTTATCGCTGAATTTGTTGATTTTATTGCAAGATCAGTTTTGTTGTTCGGTTTATTCCGATGCGTTTGAAAAATCCCACCCTCCCTCCCTAATATTGTGTTAACAGTTGTTACCCAGTGTTATCTAATAAATCAAGTGGTGCATTATGTAGGGATACACTGTGGAACACTGAAGACAGAGAGGTAGTTCACAAAGTTTTTGAATTTTTTTTGACGCTTTTCCCTGCTATAGTTTGGTACACGAGGTTCTGCATTAACGTTTTTCCCTCCACTGAGTTTTCAGTAGTGTACACAGGGTTTTTAGTGCGGGTACTTTTTACGAGTACATTTGTGTGGCTGTTTGGCTCTACCTCTCGGTCTGATGTTTTAGTAGTTATTGGTTGACTAATGTCTAGATATGTAACACCTTTATACATTGTGTGTTGTGTTTCCATAATGTTCGTTATGAATTGTTCAAGAATGTTGGGTGGTTAGCCCACTATTTTCATTTACCATGTTTGGCTGGGAGATCGAGTACCCCAGCCTTTCTGTTTGTACATGTATGTGTATGGTTAATTCACGGCGGAGTGACCCCCACCGATACCATGTGAATTGTATATAAGTCAGTAGTGGTACAGATAGTACTGGTAGTGGGTAGCTGATAGGCATGATTTACTAATTATGTGTAAACACCTTTTGGGGGCCGGCATGCTTGCTGAGATTATTGGATGTATCTTATTTTGATGGTGTATGCTTGCCTAATTTCATGCTCCTTAATTAATAAATCTAAATGTCATTCTTTGGCCTATTTCAATCTACGCTGGACTTGTGTTGTTATTTTGCATAAGTAAGGGTTTGGGCATGTTTGGCTGATGTGCCTTGGAAAGCTTTAAAACTAATAATGATTAATGGTAGTAAATGAAGTTGTTCTTTTCTTAGTTTAATTTTAATATTATATATTAAAATTGAAGATTCATAAAAAAATGTATACAGACAGAGCAGGTCTTTCATACGGGTTTGCCCATATGAGAGGCCTTAAAAAAACTGTTTATGTTTATATATTGCCAATAAAAACAGGTGTTTGGTGGTAAAAATCCATCCCTGTATCTAGATTATTACTGAAGGCAAGGTTTTACTGTAAACATATTTTGCTTTATTATTTCACTATTATTGAACACAGAGAGCTGAAACTTTCAGAGGTTGTGAGTCCACCTCACAGTATAGCTGTGAATTTTTTTCAGATTTTTTCTAGGGGGTTTTCCCACGGTATGGCAGCCATCTTGGATTGAACTTTTCATGTAATAATTATATCAGTAACTACCAGCCTTAAATGACCCAAACTTTGGGTGTACTCTATACAACCCCAGTGAAAACCACAAATTAAGCTGGGTTTTTTCTAAAAACTTTAATAAAGATTTTTTATAATTTTACTGTATTTTACATGTGAAAATGGAGGTAAAAAATTCCACTAATGACTCATGTAAAAAGCAGGTCATGTTTTCCAGAAAGTCTCACATTCTGCTCTGAGTAAAGCCTTGCCTGAACACATCCACAGTCAAGCTGGATGAATCTATTGCAACTAACTGTACCGCCACCTGATGGATCAATATACACTAGTGATCTTTAATGCCATCTGGTGACTAGCGTCGATATTGTAGGTATGTGTCCATCATTAACCAATTGGTTCCTGTTAGATGATCCCTTGGGGTGACAACAATCTTTCGCTGCCTTGTAACTGGTCACAGTCATGACAGTTAATCAATTGTTGCCCTGTAGATGGTCACTGGTGCGACGACGAAGGAGTTAAAGGCGTATGCGAAGGCTGGGGCCGTCGCAGAGGAAGTCATCAGCTCCATCAGGACTGTTGTTGCATTTGGTGGTGAGAAGAAGGAATGTGACAGGTAATTATAAGATTATATTTGCTTCATTGGATTATTCATTATGTGGGTGTATGTTCTCAGGTGGTAGTTGACATAATTTCCTTGTACAATTCTGTTTTCTTGCAAACAGTCATAAAGTACTATGCACCTATACCTTCCAGAACTTCTGCAATAGTACTATAAAATACGGTAAATAAATGATGGCTACCATGTTGCAATTATAACTTTTTAAGCTGTAATCGTAATGTTCCAAAGTATTGTAAATAATTGGCATGTTCACAGAATCACAGAGTCTGTGGGATATCCTCCTAGTATATATGCTAATGTTTAAAAAACACATTTACAGATTTGTTTTACTGGTTCACTGTTATGATTTGTTTTACCACTCACAGGTACGGAGCTAACTTGACAGAAGCAAAGGCGCATGGTATATGGATGGGCACCATTAGTGCAATTGGCGTTGGTTTGATGTTCTTCGTAATGTTCTGTGTGTATTCCCTGGCGTTCTGGTACGGAGCCAAGTTGGTGCGTGAAGAAGACATGACAGCAGGCCACATGATCATTGTGAGTGCGCATTGTAGTACAGTAATAATTACACATGGACAAGATTAAAGGAAATGTTAAATATTGTTAAGTAACGATTTTACACAACGCAATAGTTTTGGTTGAAGAAAATCGTTCCTCAATATAACCTTCAACTTGATGAATATTTTGATGAACCTTAAATATCGTTACATTTAATCTTACCATATTACTGATGAAAGAAGGGTTGTCATTACTCGACCTCGTGATACTGGCATCTTTCAGTCACCCTGTCTCTAAGGAACCGTGTTTTAACTTAGCGGATTGGTTTTTGATGCCACAGATAAGTGTTTTATTGTGAT
The DNA here is from genome assembly GCA_963662155.1 of Lamellibrachia columna. Taxonomy (NCBI): domain Eukaryota; kingdom Metazoa; phylum Annelida; class Polychaeta; order Sabellida; family Siboglinidae; genus Lamellibrachia; species Lamellibrachia columna. The sequence goes on along the minus strand of OY759270.1, from coordinate 54,097,211 downwards.
GACCACCTGTTTTGACTACATATCTGTGTGCATAATATGTACTTTATAACTGATGTTTCCTTTTTAGGTGTTCTTTAGTATATTAGTTGGGGCTTTCTCACTGGGAAATGCCACACCAAACCTGACAGCGTTTGGTTCAGGACGAGCGGCAGCATATGAACTGTGGCAGATCCTTGATAGGGTAAGTTCAGAGATTGCTGCTGTCACTTTTACCCTGTATGTGCAGTACATTTAGTGCTTTGTTTGGGCTGGCTCTAAGGATGAGTTCATTATTTTTTTGTGCAGTGACTTTGGAAAGCTTGAAAGTGGTTGATTGTGTGACTCACAATACAATTACTTTGGGAATCTTAGTGGAGATCACCATTTATGTTTGTTTGAATTTGGAAAAGTGTGAATTACTGCAGGCATAGCACCAGGGTGTATTTTAATGAATGTCCTTTGTATACAAATACATACATACACACACACGGCATACAAACATGCATACAAAACATACAGCATACAATGACAAGCAAGAATTACAGCATACTATGGTATACCAGAAAATAATACGTACAAGAAGCATAAAATCGAGACCTTACAAGTTCCCCTGAGTAAACAAAATGTTACAGCCAAATAATTCCCACCAAACTAGTTACCAACAGAGATGTAATCATGTGAACAGTCACATTTGATTTTACATGTTGAACTTTCTTAAGCATTAATTAACTGTTTGCGTGTTTTGGCAGTACTGAAGTTTGACTAAATCTTTTTAAGATTAAGGTTAGACACCCTACATGGATAGGATTTATTCTTAAATTGCATAGCTAATGCAATTGTTTTAGCCCAAGCTGTAGAGTGAGTCTTGCTGAGTAAAAGATATATTTAAAATTTTCTGTCAGACCCCGTTTCCATGGCAACAAACAAAGATGGCCAGCAAATATGAAAAATATAGCATAGTTTGGAAGCACTGTAACTCCTCCAGTAATTCAGATGTCAGTCTAATTCTTCGCCTGTGCCAGTTGTGCCATGGTGAATCTGACACTGCATGCAATGTCTTATTGGGAGTCTCTGTGACCATTTCTTTCATTACTGATAATTTTCTATGCATACAGTTAGCTTGGTCATAATAAATTAATCTGAGTCTGATGTAGAAACTCTAAGTTGCTTAAACAGTTGCATCTGTTTGTGTCCGACAGACGCCACCAATTGACAACAGCTCTGAAGAGGGCATCCAGCCTGTAAGCATGGAGGGTAACATACACCTGGAGGATGTTGTCTTCACCTACCCCTCTCGGCCAGGCGTACAGGTCAGTTACTGGGCCAGGGGTACAGGTCAGTTACTAGGCCAGGGGTACAGGTCAGTTACTGGGCTAGGGGTGCAGGTCAGTTACAGGGCCAGGGGTACAGGTCAGTTACTGGGCCAGGGGTACAGGTCAGTTAGTGGGCCAGGGGTACAGGTCAGTTACTGGGCCAGGGGTAGAGTTCAGTGACTGGGCCAGGGGTAGAGTTCAGTTACTGGGCCAGGGGTAGAGTTCAGTTACTGGGCCAGGTGTACAGGTTGGCTACAAGATCGTTTAACCAATATCTTCTGTCTCTGTAAGTAATCATGGAGGTTGGCCTGACAGAAGAAATGTTGCCTCTTGACTATTATCCATTGTACTAAGTAAATTTTTTTTTATTCTTTGTTGCATAAGTTCCCATAACTTGTATGTTTATGTGTTCATGGTGATTGTCTCAGGTGTTGAATGGACTGAGTCTAGATGTAGCCGTGGGTCAGACTGTGGCCCTGGTCGGTGCTAGTGGCTGCGGCAAGAGCACCGTCATCCAGCTCATCCAGCGCTTCTACGACCCACTCGGTGGCGCCGTCTACATCGACAACCAGCCAATCAGTGAGCTGAATGTCCACTGGCTGCGACGCCGGATTGGGGTGGTCAGTCAGGAGCCCGTGTTGTTCGCAACGACGATCGCGGAGAACATACGATACGGTCTTGAGGGTGTCAGTCAGACCGACATTGAGAAGGCAGCTATTGAGGCCAATGCACACGACTTCATCATGAAACTACCCAAGGTTTGTATTCCTTACAACAACATTGAGAGGGTAGCTATTGAGGCTAATGTATATGACTTCATCATGAAAGTACACAAGGTTTGTGTTCCTTACAACAACATTGAGAGGGTAGCTATTGAGGCTAATGTATATGACTTCATCATGAAAGTACACAAGGTTTGTGTTCCTTACAACAACATTGAGAGGGTAGCTATTGAGGCTAATGTATATGACTTCATCATGAAAGTACACAAGGTTTGTGTTCCTTACAACAACATAGATAATGTTGATCTGAAACTAACAGTTTAACACTGATTAACCGTGAACTAGTCCACATAAACACTGATTAACCGTGAACTAGTCCACATAGTTCTTTATAGAAGATTAGCTGGATATTTATCAAATGTTTTGTATTTTTATTTCACAATGGAAATAAAAGATACGTAATATACAAAATATGACAAATAATTATAAAATGTTTTGTATTTTTATTTTGCTTTCTATTTTCACAATAAAAATAAAGATATATATAATGTACAAAATATAACAAATAATATACCGTCTGTACTCATTTTACAAAGTAGGATTACGAATTAGTTATTTCTTCACAGAAATATGATACATTGGTTGGTGAGCGAGGAGCACAATTAAGCGGGGGACAGAAACAGCGAATCGCCATCGCCCGTGCCCTCGTCCGTGATCCCAGAATCCTCCTGCTTGATGAAGCGACGTCGGCTTTAGACACGGAGAGCGAGGCCACTGTCCAAGCTGCACTTGATAAGGTGCAGTGCCCCTATAAATAGCTTCCCTTTCAGTTTTCAATATAAATGGTAATGAAATGTCATATTTTTTTAACTGTCATCTTAAAAATTACTCATCCTACTTGAAAATAAGGTCATATATGACATTATAATCAATATGCATGACGGCACCCTGTACCACCACTTTCTGAAAGTTCACTTTCACCCCTGCAGTTACTAGTGAAGTTCTCATTATTATTAAAAAAATCTAACAAATCATGTGATCTTGACCCATTTCTAACACTTCTACTAAAAAGCTGTATCAATGAACTAATCTTTCCCATTACTACTATCATATAGACCTTTCAATGCAGGGCGGAGTTGTTCCATGGGATTTCAAACAAGATTTTGTAAATCCTCTTATTAAAAAACAAACTGTAAAAATTACTATCTCCAATCTCAGTTTTCTGTCAAAAGTATTGGAAAAAGTATTTGCTAATCGCCTTCATGAACATGTTTATAAACATCACTTATCAAATGATCTACAGTCTGCATATAAACGATTGAAATCATATTTTTCAGACAGATATCAAAGCATTAACATATCTGGTACACTATCTTGCCTTCCATTCAAAGTGCCGCAAAGATCCATATTATATGAATTAAATATAACTCATATAAAGTGATGTATAGATGGCATTATTTAAAGGTGTCTCCTCAATTTGATATTTTTACTAGTCTCATTTCAAATAATTTTTTTTAAACCAAACCTACGTAGTATCCACTGTGACATGCTAGCTCGTTTGTGCAACTTTTGTATGTAGCTTTTGTGAAATGATCAGACAAACTATTAAATCATTTAATGCTTGTTCAAGCATTAAGTGAAGTGAAAATCGAAATGCTAAAAAATAAAAAAAAATTACCCTTGGTGAAATTTTTTAACTTTGTCATGTGATCGACGAGAGGATTGAAGTCAAGCCCATGATCGGCATTGACTCGAACAGTGTTTGCTATTTTGGATATCCACTATTTTGATCCTTACCGAATCAAACGATTGAAGTCAATTCTTTCGATGATTTTAAAAAGTGAGCATAAACATTAAAAATCTTTCTTTTTTATAAGAATTACTTTCCGTGTATCTGTAAAAATGCTTTGTGATTTACTATTGGTGCCACTGCCCATATTTGTAATGTTCTTGTTAATCGTGTAGGCACGCATGGGCCGCACTACCATCGTGGTGGCGCATCGTCTGTCGACCATCAAGACAGCTGACCTGATCATTGGCATGAAGGATGGCATGGCCGTAGAGCAGGGCTCACATGATGAGTTGATGAACCACAAGGGCATCTACTATGAACTTGTCACACGACAGGCAAGCACTGCAGGAAATCAAACATTTATGAGGAAAATGCTCAAACCAATTTTGATCCAGTATTGTTTTACTCACTGGCCCACCAATTGTGGCATCCAAACTTGAATCAGCATTGTTTTACTCACTGGCCCACCATGCAATAGTGGCATCCAAGCTTGAATCAGCATTGTTTTACTCATTGGCCCACCAATAGTGGCATCCAAACTTGAATCAGCATTGTTTTGTTCATTGGCCCACCAATAGTGGCATCCAAACTTGAATCACCATTGTTTTGTTCAATGGCCCACCAATAGTGGCATCCAAGCTTGAATCAGCATTGTTTTACTCATTGGCCCACCAACAGTGGCATCCAAACTTGAATCAGCATTGTTTTGTTCATTGGCCCACCAATAGTGGCATCCAAACTTGAATCACCATTGTTTTACTCATTGGCCCACCAGTAGTGGCATCCAAACTTCAATCAGCATTGTTTTGCTCATTGGCCCACCAATAGCACAGTTGAGTCAGCTTTGTTTTGCTCCAGCATAACTGGATCATAATTGAATATGTTTAGCACATTGGCGTAATGTTAGCTTAAAATAATAGGCCTTATGATACAACTTATTATTGTAACAAGCTCTTGAGTTTTATCCACTAGTGTATGAGTGAATTCAGGCAGCTAGGCTAGTAGGGTTTATAGATTGAAATTTTGACAGTGGCTTTAATCGGGTAGACTGTAAGCATCTTGGCTGTCTGAAGTAGTATGTTAATGAATGTGACAGATACTGGAAGTTCTGGTACTTACTTGTTCATGCAACAACATGCTATGATATCACCTTACTGTTAAGAAAAGTGAGAAACCTTTATTCTTCTATGTTTTAATAATCTGTTATATTTCTGTACATATATGAATGGTGTGTGTTTCAGATGAAGGCCTCTGGTGCAGGAGCAGATGAAGAGGAGGGAACTGTTGGTAAGATGTCAAACTTATGCAGTTTGTCAGGTCACCAGCTTAATAATAATCCGTTTTATTTCATATAGCGCCAGATCCAAGATTTCCATGGCACTTCACAGCATATTAAGAATTAATAACATGGTCTAAAATTGCAAAATAAACAAATAAACATAACAGTTATAGTGCAACTAATGATTAATGACTTATTCTAATGACCCTTCCTTTCTCGCTGCTTTGACATCGCCTTATTCTAATGACCCTTCCTTTCTCACTGCTTTGACATCGCTTGTATTTGGGTAACCAAGTTATACCATGAGTGTACACAGTGTGTACAAAGTACATGAGTGTACACAGTGTGTGCAAAGTGCATGAGTGTACACAGTGTGTACTATGTACATGAGTGTACACAGTGTGTACAAAGTACATAAGTGTACACAGTGTGTACAAAGCTTGGACTAAGCATGCACAAACTGGCTATTGTGTACAAGCACATACGGATAAACATGCTACAAGCACACTGATCACAAATCTGAACATGCTAGAAGCACACTGATCACAAACATGAACATGCTACAAGCACACTGATCACAAACTTGAAAATGATAGAAGCACACTGGTCACAAACCTGAACATGATAAAATACACACTGATCACAAACCTGAACATGCTAGAAGCACACTGATCACAAACATGAACATGCTAGAAGCACACTGATCACAAACATGAATATGCTAGAAGCACACTGATCACAAACATGAACATGCTAGAAGCACACTGAGCACAAACATGAAGATGATAGAAGCACACTGATCACAAACATGAACATGCTAGAAGCACACTGATCACAAACATGAACATGATAGAAGCACACTGATCATGAACATGCTAGAAGCACACTGATCACAAACCTGAACATGCTAGAAGCACACTGATCACAAACCTGAACATGCTACAAGCACACTGATCACAAATCTGAACATGATAGAAGCACACTGATCACAAACATTGATCACAAACCTGAACATGCTAGAAGCACACTGATCACAAACATGAACATGCTACAAGCACACTGGTCACAAACCTGAACATGATAAAAGCACACTGATCACAAACATGAACATGATAGAAGCACACTGATCACAAACATGAACATGCTAGAAGCACACTGATCACAAACCTGAACATGCTAGAAGCACACTGATCACAAACCTGAACATGCTACAAGCACACTGATCACAAACATGAACATGATAGAAGCACACTGATCACAAACATGAACATGCTAGAAGCACACTGATCACAAACCTGAACATGCTAGAAGCACACTGATCACAAACCTGAACATGCTACAAGCACACTGATCACAAATCTGAACATGATAGAAGCACACTGATCACAAACATTGATCACAAACCTGAACATGCTAGAAGCACACTGATCACAAACATGAACATGCTACAAGCACACTGGTCACAAACCTGAACATGATAAAAGCACACTGATCACAAACATGAACATGATAGAAGCACACTGATCACAAACATGAACATGCTAGAAGCACACTGATCACAAACCTGAACATGCTAGAAGCACACTGATCACAAACCTGAACATGATAGAAGCACACTGATCACAAACATGAACATGATAAAAGCACACTGATCACAAATCTGAACATGATAGAAGCACACTGATCACAAACATGAACATGATAGAAGCACACTGATCACAAACATGAACATGATAGAAGCACACTGATCACAAACCGAACATGATAGAAGCACACTGATCACAAATCTGAACATGATAAAAGCACACTGATCACAATCCTGAACATGCTACAAGCACACTGGTCACAAACCTGAACATGATAGAAGCATACTGGTCACAATCTTGAACATGCTACAAGCACACTGGTCACAAACTTGAACATGATAGAAGTACACTAATCACAAACCTGAACATGATAGAAGCACACTGATCACAAACATGAACATGATAGAAGCACACTGATCACAAACCGAACATGATAGAAGCACACTGATCACAAATCTGAACATGATAAAAGCACACTGATCACAAACTTGAACATAATAGAAGCACACTGATCACCAATGTAAACATGATAGAAGCACACTGGTCACAAACCTGAACATGATAGAAGCACATTGATCACAAACTTGAACATGATAGAAGCACACTGATCACAAACTTGAACATGATAGAAGCACACTGATCACAAACCTGGACATGATAGAAGCACACTGGTCACAAACATGAACATGGTAGAAGCACACTGGTCACAAACATGAACATGATAGAAGCACATTGATCACAAACCTGGACATGATAGAAGCACACTGGTCACAAACATGAACATGGTAGAAGCACACTGGTCACAAACATGAACATGCTAGAAGCACACTGATCACAAACCTGAACATGGTAGAAGCACATTGATCACCAACCTGAACATGATAGAAGCACACTGGTCACAAACATGAACATGATAGAAGCACACTGATTACAAACATGAACATGATAGAAGCACACTGATCACAATCTTGAACATGCTACAAGCACACTGGTCACAAACCTGAACATGATAGAAGCACACTGGTCACAATCTTGAACATGATAGAAGCACATTGATCACAAACCTGGACATGATAGAAGCACACTGATCACCAATGTAAACATGATAGAAGCACATTGATCACAAACCTGGACATGATAGAAGCACACTGATCACCAATGTAAACATGATAGAAGCACACTGGTCACAAACTTGAACATGATAGAAGCACACTGGTCACAAACTTGAACATGATAGAGGCACACTGATCACCAATATAAACATGTTAGAAGCACACTGATCACAAACCTGAACATGCTAGAAGCACACTGATCACAAACGTGAACATGCTAGAAACACACTAATCACAAACGTGAACATGCTAGAAGCACACTGATCAGAAATGTAAACATGCTACAGTCGCGCCCCGTTATTACGCGGATTCGGATATAATGCGGTCGGTCATGGACCCCGATTTTCTGCGCCAGGGGTGAAATGGTTGGGCTGCCATCAATAGTGTTTTGCTGGCGTTGGCTTTGGCCGGGCAACTTGTTAATTGCAATGGTGATTCACACAAATGCGTTGCATGTGACTAAAACGTTCACACATTCAGTGGTAATTTAGACATCAGAGACACACCAGCCAATTCGCTCCTGCACCTTTCAACTGATTAAAAACATTGAAGTTTAACCCATTTATTCTACATAACAAGCAGCAAAAGCGAGTCGATTTCAGGCAGCAAGATTAAACAATTCTTACTGAATGCCGATACATGAAAATAACTCACAGTGCATTGAAATAAAAGTTGAGTAAAATCGTGTTAAACGTAATTGAGCAGGCAACAGCAATATAAATCTCGGGTGAAACATCAACGAAGTATCATTAGCCTTCCGTTAGTCTGTTGCTCGAATCTTCGCTATGCCAAAACGCAAGGCGTACACGGTACGCGAAAAGTTAGATTTGGTCATCCGAATACAAAATGGTGAATCGCAATGCAAAGTGTCTCGGGAGATGCGTGTTCCCGAATCGAAGCTTCGGGGATCGCTAAAGGATGAAGTGAAGCTACAAGAATTTTTAATCAACGTTTGCGCTGCAAGTGTAAACTCATACGCACATGTTCCACTGCTTGTGTCCAGGTTATTGGTTTCGATGAGCATTACTCATAGTGACGCGTCATACAGTCAGCCCATTGTAACAGATTATTGTCGATTTGTATTCCACAATTCCACACACGTGTAATTTATTCAATGCAACATTTTGACATTTAAAAATCAATACAGCACACATTGACATTCTACTCTAAATAAGCTTTATATATCGTGCGGCACAACAGGGCTTCCTCGCAGTGGCGGCGATCAGTCAGTCCATCGCATCGTAACAGATTATTTGTATTCCATAATTCCACATGCATTTTATTTTATTCAGATTAACATTCGATAAAGTATGACACTTTAAAATCGATACAACACACATTAACATTAATTAATTAAGTTATTCTACTCTAAATAAGCTTTATAAATTGTGCGGGACATCACAGCGGCAGCGATCAGTGGTGGCATAGCGTGTTAATTGTTGTTCGTGGTACCCCTGGTGGCAGATACGGGAACACGTAACGCGCCTCGCTTACAACGCGGTCCAATATCGTGGACCCCGACGACCGCGTTATAACGAGGCGCGACTGTACAAGCACACTGATCACTAACCTGAACATGCAACAAGCAATCTGATAATAAACGTGAACATGCTACAAGCACACTGATCACTAACCTGAACATGCAACAAGCACTCTGATAATAAACGTGAACATGCTACAAGCACACTGATCACTAACCTGAACATGCTACAAGCACTCTGATAATAAACGTGAACATGCTACAAGCACACTGATCACTAACCTGAACATGCTACAAGCGCACTGATCACAAACCTGAACACGCTAGAAGCACACTGATCACAACCATGGATATGCTACAACCACACACTGATCACAACCATGGATATGCTACAACCACACATTGATCACAACCCTGGACATGCTACAACCACACATTGATCACAACCCTGGACATGTGCTACAACCACACATTGATCACAACCCTGGACATGCTACAACCACACATTGATCACAATATACCCATTTGTTGCAGCCCATTTTTCCGAGGTAGATTTGGATGACATAGATCATACAACGCCCAACAAAGGACACATTAGCCGAGCCTTGTCCAGTGAGGAAAACCCCAGCAAGCAAACTGTAGACACGGTGAGATCCACATTCATATTACAGATGTAATGGATAGACTACCTTGGCTTACATTCTATTGTCTGTGTCATCTATTATTGCAGTGTTGGAGTGTTGTCTATTATTACAGTGTTGGAGTGTTGTCTATTATTGCAGTGTTGGAGTGTTGTCTATTATTGCAGTGTTGAAGTGTTGTCTATTATTGCAGTGTTGAAGTGTTGTCTATTATTGCAATGTTGTCTGTGTCTTCTATTATTGCAGTGTTGGAGTGTCATCTATTATTGCAATGTTGGAGTGTTGTCTATTATTGCAGTGTTGGAGTGTCATCTATTATTGCAATGTTGGAGTGTCATCAATTATTGCAGTGTTGTCTGTCGTCGATTATTGCAGTGTTGGAGTGTCGTCTATTATTGCAGTGTTGGAGTGTCATCTATTATTGCAATGTTGGAGTGTTGTCTATTATTGCAGTGTTGGAGTGTTGTCTATTATTGCAGTGTTGTCTGTGTCTTCTATTATTGCAGTGTTGGAGTGTCATCAATTATTGCAGTGTTGTCTGTCGTCGATTATTGCAGTGTTGGAGTGTCGTCTATTATTGCAGTGTTGGAGTGTCATCTATTGTTGTTTATTATTGCAGTGCTGGCGTGGACAGCGCTATTGTCACTGTCAGATCAGTTGCTCCAGGAGTGTTGGAGTGTTGTCTATTATTGCAGTGTTGGAGTGGATAGCAGTATTGTCACACTCAGGTCAGTTGCTCCGGCAATGTTGGAGTGTTGTCTACTATTGCAGTGTTGGAGTGGACAGTGTGGTGTAGTCACTGTCAGGTCAGTTGCTCCAGCAATGTTGGAGTGTCATCTATTGTTTCAGTGTTGGAGTGGACAGCGCTATTGTCACAGTCAGGTCAGTTGCTCCAGCAATGTAGGAGTGTTGTCTACTATTGCAGTGTTGGAGTGGACAGCACTATTGTCATTGTCAGCTCAGTTGCTCCAGCAATGTTGCAAATAAAAATGTCAATAATGGACTCACTTGTGAACTGTTGAAAAGTAGTTTTGTTTTCTCCTGTAGGCTTACATCTCAAAAAGTGGAAAATTATCATATATGTTTTGTATCCTAATACAGGAGGAAGATCTCCCTGAAGCTTCAATGCTGCGAATTCTCAAGTTCAACTCCACTGAATGGCCATACATCGTTGGGGGTATCATCGGCGCCACCATTGTGGGTGCTCAGAATCCATGTTTTGCCATCGTCTTCAGTGAATTTCTTGATGTGAGTTTTCCGAATGATCATAACTGATCCCAATTGCTGGTTGTTTATCAGGTCTTTCAAGAATATGGGCACTGGTAAATAAATAAAGTTAAAAGATGATATTTTGTGGTGTGCTGCACTGTTATAGTAAGTGAAAGGAATTTTTTCATATTTTAAACTGCATCAAATTGTATTTAGTTGGTTATGACGACATTGATAGTGATACATTCATTACCTACACTTAAGAAGACAGTGTAACTAGAGAGCTCTTTAGTGGAGGTGTAGATTGGATACTAGAAAATAGTCATTTTCTAAAGATAAATTATGAATGAACAGATTAGATGTGAACAAATTGGAAGGGTGAGTACAAAATATTGGTTCGTCATTAAACTGTTGCTTTCTGTTGACATGCCGTCCCGGGCTTGTAGCTTTGGCTGGAGTCATGTTTGACATGCCGTCCCGGGCTTGTAGCTTTGGCTGGAGTCATGTTTGACATGCCATCCCGGGCTTGTAGCTTTGGCTGGAGTCATATTCACCTGTGTTGTGTATTTGTAGGTGTTCCGCCTAACAGACATGGGTGAGCAGGAGCGACTGTCCAACCTGTATGCGCTCTTGTTCTTTGTCATTGCTATTGTCTCGGGAATAGCCATGTTTGCCCAGGTTAGTTCACTTTGTCACTTGCACTCTAAGAAAGGTCTCTTGCGAGAAGGTCAAAAAGGTAATTTTGGTTATCTTTTGGAAATTTTTATTTTAAAATAGTTTAGTTATTGCATGTAAATTTCCACCAAAGTTAACAGGTTGTTTTTATATTACACCATTGCATTCTTTTGTTGCTCTTAATGCCCCATTATGATATGATGGGCTGTGACACCTTACTAAGTTATCGTTCTTTGTGTATTTTACATGTATTGCATTTGTTGCTGGCTTCAGTACATGCAGGACTGCATTTGCAGATACAAAATCTTATGTTTCCAGATTTTCCTCTTCAGTGTCTCGGCTGAATGTTTGACATTACGGTTGCGACAGATGGTGTTTAAAGGCCTGCTGCGTCAGGTAGGATCATTTGTTTTATTTCCCGTCCATCCGTCCGTCTCACAGTCCACTTGTGTGTCTCTGTCTGTTCTTACAGTGGTGTAATGACTCAGCACAATGTAGTCTGGAGCAATCCATCAATTAAATAAAGTATTACAAATAATAGCTAGTATTCATATAGTGCTGTGTATCTAGGAAATATCCATTCAAAGATGTTATAAAAATCAGTATTAAAACACTAAGGTGTGTAAATAAATGTTGAGAATAATTGTTAGATTGTGTTAGATTGCAGTTCCCTTGTCACCTAATCATATTGTTTGGTTATCAATGGCTGCTTTGGTGTACATTTGCTGACTGTGTACATGTTCATGTTGAGTTTGTTGCAGATTGGCCACTTTGATGACGCTAGAAGGGCCAATTGTCCAGCTGCTGGTGCCTGTATGACCCCAAATAAACATTGTTGTTCAACCCTTAGGAAATTGGCTACTTTGATGACCCTAGAAGATCGACTGGTGCACTGACCACTCGACTGTCCACCGATGCTTCAGCTGTTCATGGGGTCAGTCTGGAGATGTCTCACTTTATTTTGTTCATAGCCAACTTGCTGTGTTTCAATTTGTGAACTTTCTCCCTTAGAAATATTCTGGAATTTCAAATGTTTGTATGAAAGTATTGAGCAGTCCTGTATCAGTTGACTCTTATTCATTCAATAAATATTTGGCTCTACAATTTCATAGGTTTGCAGCCAGTCGATCATCATAGCTAATAATATGTCGTTGATATCCTTTTATTTAAACATTTGATGTCAACAAATTTGGATCTGAATCCATGTCTTTCCTGCACCACAGAATAACTTTGTCATGGTTCAGGGGCTAGTGCTGTGCTTTATTTGTAAAACATCATTATACTTTGTCCTTTGAAACTTCCTCAAGAACTACAGTTTGTATGTTGTCGGCAGGCTTCGGGCATCAAACTGGCCTCGACACTGCAGGGCGCTGTCAGCGTCATTGCAGGCATTGTGATAGGCTTCATCTACAGCTGGGAACTCACTCTTGCCATTCTTGCCTTTGCTCCCTTCCTCGTCGTCAGTGGCATGCTTCAGTTCAAGATGATGCAGGGCAACACGGGGACCAGCCAGGGGGCGCTAGAGGGGGCTGGCAAGGTGGGTCAAATTTACCCTTCATTTCAGCCAGTTGTGGTCATTGCATGCCTTGTAATTGTGTTAAGATGAAATTGTTACATTTGGTAATAATCAGGAGGTAGCATTGCCGTTTTGTAATTTAAATTTGTGGCTACTGACACAATCTTTTAAAAATTTAATGTGCGTTATTATAAATTTATAACATAATGAATGCATGTTTGTTTGGAAAGATTCAGACTTCAGAAGATCAACTGTGTTGATGTTGGTGTAGCTGTGGCACCTAGAAGACTTTATTTATTACGATGCATGCTGCCACTGTCATAGCAGGAAACTTGGCTTGGCCACACATAGCACATTGTCATATCTCAATAAGTCTGCATCAGTCTTAGGAACCAGAAATCACTTAATATGCATAATTCTGTTAATCCAAGGAAGAATCTTGTCTTTGGCACCACTGACATATTTTTCTATATCTCCAGTCAATATACAATAATTCTTTCTGCAGATCGCGACAGAATCGATGGAGAACATTCGCACAGTTGCGTCTCTGTCAAAGGAGGCCCACTTTGTGAAAGAATACCAGAAGTTGACAGACGTACCGTACAAGTGGGTCGATCACATAGTCTCCCTCACTTCTTGCTCTGTTACAGTCGCCAATGCTTCAGTTTTTACTGAGAATAAAGTAGTAATTATTAAAAAGTAGTACCATAGTGCCACCTTTGTTTCAAGGTATGATATGCACCAACATGAAATTAATGTTGGTGTTTAATTGATTTAAAAGAATATGAATATAAATATTATTTTTAAAAGGATTAATTTTTCTTGAGAAGTAATGACGTTATCACATTTGTGTTCGCTAATGTTTTGTATATTATCAGTAATGTGAATGAAACCCATGTTTGACCAACAATGGATAGAAGGTATTCAATGGATAGAACATGATAGAATGGACAGTTAGAAATCATGGTTCATATCCTGTGAAGACGTCTCCCTTGGTGAGATGTAACTTAGAAACTAGACAGGGCAAGGAATACAATGGGGATATGATAATGAGGGACGTCAGCACTCACATGCCCTTGTGTGCTTTTACAGACAGAGTCTGAAGAAGGCACATCTCATTGGGATCGCGTTCTCCTTCTCTCAAGCTCTCGTCTACATTGTCCACGCTGTGGCATTCTACTTTGGTGCTTGGCTCATTGAGCACCGTGATCTGCAGTTTGTTGACGTCTTCAAGTAAGTCTATCATTCTACTTTATTGCTTGACTCATTGAGCACCACGGACTGTTGTTGACGTTTTTGAGTAAGTCTGTCATCCTACTTTGGTGCTTGACTCATTGAGCACCATGAATTGCAGTTTGATGACGTATGCAAGTAAGTCTATAATTCTACTTTAATGTTTGACTAATTAAGCACCGTAGACTGCAGTCTTTTTCGGGGCTGAGAATCTTCTGTTGCATTCTGTCAATGTTTTTTTTCCGAAAAAGTTCATAAATAGTATTATACTGTTTTTTAAATGGATTTGAAGTAAACATTTTGCTTCACCGAGGTGAGTGTTCGCAACATTTTTTACAACATTCATGTTTCACAGCAATATGCTATTTAAATAATGATTTGCTGTGAGCTGTAATGGACGAGCCTTTGTATAATATAAATATTATTATTATATTGGTATTGCTCATTGTTTCCTGTTGCAGGGTGTTTGGGGCAATCGTATTCGGAGCCATGGGCATGGGCCAAGGGAATAGTTTTGCTCCAGACTATGCGAAGGCAAAGGCTGCAGCAGCCAGAATATTTAACATAATTGATCGTGAACCTGAGATTGATGCCTTCTCCACTGATGGCCTCAAACCGGTGAGTTACCTTTGGTTCGACTTATCCATAGTTGTTTGTTGTTTCTGTGTCATTTTATGTGGATGTATGTACAGTGTTTTTATCATTCTGATTTGTTAGAGAAACTTGATTGTGTTTCCTTTAAAAATATAAAATTGTAGTTAATTTGTTTCCATGATGAAGCCTCTTTGGCATTTTAAAAATTTTGTAGAATATAACTAATATTCCCCAATTATTCTTTAGAATTTTGGGGTACTCTGACTCATTTCACCAGGTGTTAGTATTTCTTATGATATTTTAGGGTCCAACTATCACAGTGAAGCCCATACTTATAAGTAATTCTCCTTGTTTTACTAATTCGGCATTTATTATCACTTTATATCATTTATTTAAGGCATTTTTGCTATGCTTGGCTGACTATTGCAGCAATCAGCAGAAGGAGCCGTAGAGTTACAGGAGGTTCAGTTCCGTTACCCAAGTCGTCCGACCGTCACCGTTCTCAAGAACATGAGCATTGTGATTGAACCAGGCAAGACTGTTGCACTGGTGGGCAGTAGCGGCTGTGGCAAGAGCACCATAGTACAACTACTGGAGCGCTTCTACGACCCCACTCACGGCTCCCTTGTGAGTACTTTCCTGTCTTCTCCTTCTATGACCCCACTCACGGCTCCCTTGTGAGTACTTTCCTGTCTTCTCCTTCTATGGCCCCACTCATGGCTCCCTTGAGAGTACTTTCCTGTCTTCTCCTAAGACCCCACTCACGGCTCCCTTGTGAGTACTTTCCTGTTTTCTCCTATGACCCCACTCATGGCTCCCTTGTGAGTACTTTCCTGTCTTCTCCTTCTATGACCCCACTCATGGCTCCCTTGAGAGTACTTTCCTGTCTTCTCCTAAGACCCCACTCACGGCTCCCTTGTGAGTACTTTCCTGTTTTCTCCTATGACCACTCATGGCTCCCTTGAGAGTACTTTCCTGTCTTCTCCTTCTATGACCCCACACACGGCTCCCTTGTGAGTACTTTTCTGTCTTCTCCTTCTATGACTCCACTCACAGCTCCCTTGGGAGTACTTTCCTGTCTTCTCCTTCTAGGGTTGCTCTTCGGTGTCCACGTCCCAGTTTATAACTGGACACGGGCCCTTTCTCCCAGACATTGTATTTGGTGTAATACCCTTACATGTGAGTGCAATGTTGACCACTAATATCACACGCCAGTAGTTTGGCTGCAGTGACTCATCTAAAAAGTTGCAAAATGTAGATTTATCTGAATGTGACACCTGAAATGAATGCGCACAAATTTGGTTTTTCATATATATATATAATTATATATATATATATATATATATATATATATATATATATATATATATATATATATATATGTGACAAATGAAACTTGCAGTGCCCCTGGTGCACTAACAGGTCATCATGTGGCGTTGAGGTAGATGCATGATGTATTGATAGTATGTTACTGTAATCATGAGTGATTCAGTAGTGTGAGTTGTCTTGAATCATGAGGTTATGCTGTCGTTTTGGCCTCCACGCTAGGAAATCTTTGCCCCATATGACCAGAAATGGCATATTGTTTGAGGCCATATAATTACTCACATGCCAATTCTCTGCCAGCTGTGGTAGTGCAACTGTCTGTTCTAATAAGTGTAACACTGTGCAGGCCCACCCTTGGGGTTTACAAAAAAGGGGTTTTCAAAAATGTTCAAAGTTCTATTGGTATAACACCATTCTGTGCAAATTCATAAATATATATAGTCTTGTTAGACTGTCACTGGTACTCAAGATATGGGACAGGTTAGAAATCGCATAATAGTGTGAACAAAGGACCACATGGCAGTTTCATGCAATTTTACATTGATCAACACAGCGACATTTTCAATTACACGTAAACTACAAAAAACTGCATGTGGTAAAACCGAAGTTTGTTTATCTTGAAATTGCTATTATTTCTTCATAAAAAAATTATTTTGAGGTAGTTTAGGCAAGCAAAAGCAATGGTCCTACATTTTGTTCAGATAATTTAAGAGAACTGCACTTTTTTACAAGATATTGTTTCCATGCGATGAATGTACAAGATGAAGTTAGAATTTTTTTATGTTTAAGAAATGGTGATTTTGATCTTTTAAATGCTAAGATAAAGAAAGCTGTTTGAAATGTATAAAATGATACTTCCCATTAAAAGAACACAAAATAGTAAGATTTTGATGTCTCCATCACTAGAGTAAGCCTTGTTGTGGTGTCCTTTTTTAGATTTTGATTTAACATGATAAGATTACATGAAGGAAATTGTAATTATACAATTTATGTTAATGGTTCCAAAGGGTATTATATCAGCATAAAGGACTTTATAAAAAATTATTTATTTGTTTCTAAGTTTACTGGAGGACACCAAGTCAGAAACATACTGCAGGGCTTGTATTACAATGCGATTTTTCTAAACATACCATTGGGTAACTATCTTTTTGTTGTTTCCTGTTATGAAAGAATTTAATAAAACTAATACAGTTAAAGTTTGTATGACTGAATTTGGTTTATGATCTTTTGTGTACAAGTATCGAAAACACACATATATATAAGTAATAATGATAAGCTAACAAAGGACACAAGTTCTATAGAAGGACATTAGTCACAGTCAATGATTCACTATAGTTGATAGATGGACGGCTTCCAAGTGTGACTCATCATGATTCAGCCATTGTTCTTCCAGTTCCGCGTAGACCTACATTATGTAGACATCCAGCACACCCAAGGCTCACGCCGCAATCACAAACAATGTTTGTTTTTTGGGAGGAAACTTGTGATGTAAATATAATCAGGTGCTGTAGTGAATAATTCTATTTCACAGTGGTCCTTTTTCATATCTGCGAAGTTAAAATTTCTTTAAAAAATAGATTTTGTTGCTCTTTTTGTAGCCACTATCACAAACTTTCTTTTCAAGAATTCCAGAGTAGTTACTTTTGTGATTGTCTGTTTCCACTTAACAAAGAAATACCATATACTGACTGCAAATACTAGCGGTGTGAGTATGTTTAAAAACAAAATAGATATCTCATGAGGCTAGATAACACAAATAGATATCTCATGAGGCTAGATAACACAAATAGGACTCTCCATACGCTTCATTGTTATGTCAGAAATTGTCCACTTGGTGCTTTGGACGGAAATCAGATTACTCAGAGCAGTTAACTCTAGAAATGGTATCAAAGAAAAACAAGTAAAGAATCAGCTTTGATGACAGTATTAAAAGGTTAAACCACGAAACACGTACACAATCTCTAGCTGGGTGTTCTGCCCTCTGGGATGATTTCTGAAAAATTTGACCGTTAAAGAAAATTCTCTCAAACGTGTGGTTTATTTGAACCCCCAAGCCGCCCCCCCCGGAGGGCTCGCCTGCTGTGAGACTTCCAAAGAGTTTTCTGATTGTTGTCTTCACCAGAAGTTCAAATGTTTTGTTTGAAATTGTTTGAAAAATGGATTTTACTATTTATTAAGAATCCAACCTTAAATGTGTACTACAAAAATCATTCAATGTGGCTGTAGCTGATCGACGACCATCGACTGGGAGAATACAACATCGCTTGGCTGCGAGCCCAGATTGGACTCGTCTCTCAGGAGCCCGTCTTATTCAACTGTAGCATCGCTGAGAACATCGCGTACGGAGACAACAGTCGAGAAGTACCGATGAATGAGATCACTGAAGCCGCAAGGCAGGCCAACATCCACAACTTTATTGTGGCTCTACCACAGGTAATGTTTCCTTCTTCAGACCAACATCCACAACTTCATTGTCTCTCTACCACAGGTAATGTTTCCTTCTTCAGGTCAACATCCACAACTTCATTGTCTCTCTACCACAGGTAATGTTTCCTTCTTCAGGCCAACATCCACAACTTCATTGTCTCTCTACCACAGGTAATGTTTCCTTCTTCAGGCTAACACCCACAACTTTATTGTCTCTCTACCACAGGTAATGTTTCCTTCTTCAGGCCAACATCCATAACTTCATTGTCTCTCTACCACAGGTAATGTTTCCTTTTTCAGGCCAACATCCACAACTTCATTGTCTCTCTACCACAAGTAATGTTTCCTTCTTCAGACCAACATCCACAACTTCATTGTCTCTCTACCACAGGTAATGTTTCCTTCTTCAGGCCAACATCCACAACTTCATTGTCTCTCTACCACAAGTAATGTTTCCTTCTTCAGGTCAACTTCCACAACTTCATTGTCTCTCTACCACAGGTAATGTTTCCTTCTTCAGGTCAACTTCCACAACTTCATTGTCTCTCTACCACAGGTAATGTTTCCTTCTTCAGGTCAACTTCCACAACTTTATTGTCTCTCTACCACAGGTAATGTTTCCTTCTTCAGGCCAACATCCACAACTTCATTGTCTCTCTACCACAGGTAATGTTTCCTTCTTCAGGCCAACATCCACAACTTCATTGTCTCTCTACCACAGGTAATGTTTCCTTCTTCAGGCCAACATCCACAACTTCATTGTCTCTCTACCACAGGTAATGTTTCCTTCTTCAGGTCAACTTCCACAACTTCATTGTCTCTCTACCACAGGTAATGTTTCCTTCTTCAGGTCAACTTCCACAACTTCATTGTCTCTCTACCACAAGTAATGTTTCCTTCTTCAGACCAACATCCACAACTTCATTGTCTCTCTACCACAGGTAATGTTTCCTTCTTCAGGTCAACTTCCACAACTTCATTGTCTCTCTACCACAGGTAATGTTTCCTTCTTCAGGCCAACATCCACAACTTTATTGTCTCTCTACCACAGGTAATGTTTCCTTCTTCAGGCCAACATCCACAACTTCATTGTCTCTCTACCACAGGTAATGTTTCCTTCTTCAGGCCAACATCCACAACTTCATTGTCTCTCTACCACAGGTAATGTTTCCTTCTTCAGGCCAACATCCACAACTTTATTGTCTCTCTGCCACAGGTAATGTTTCCTTCTTCAGGCCAACATCCATAACTTCATTGTCTCTCTACCACAGGTAATGTTTCCTTCTTCAGGCCAACATCCACAACTTTATTGTCTCTCTACCACATGTAATGTTTCCTTCTTCAGGCCAACATCCACAACTTTATTGTCTCTCTACCACAGGTAATGTTTCCTTCTTCAGACCAACATCCACAACTTTATTGTCTCTCTACCACAGGTAATGTTTCCTTCTTCAGGCCAACATCCACAACTTCATTGTCTCTCTACCACAGGTAATGTTTCCTTCATCAGGCCAACATCCATAACTACATTGTCTCTCTACCACTGGTAATGTTTCCTTCTTCAGGCCAACATCCACAACTTCATTGTCTCTCTACCACAGGTAATGTTTCCTTCTTCAGGCCAACATCCACAACTTTATTGTCTCTCTACCACATGTAATGTTTCCTTCTTCAGACCAACATCCACAACTTCATT
This sequence comes from Lamellibrachia columna, assembly GCA_963662155.1. Taxonomy (NCBI): domain Eukaryota; kingdom Metazoa; phylum Annelida; class Polychaeta; order Sabellida; family Siboglinidae; genus Lamellibrachia; species Lamellibrachia columna. The sequence goes on along the minus strand of OY759270.1, from coordinate 54,076,631 downwards.
ATCTCTCTACCACAGGTAATGTTTCCTCTTCAGGTCAACATCCACAACTTCATTGTCTCTCTACCATAGGTAATGTTTCCTTCTTCAGGCCAACATCCACAACTTCATTATCTCTCTACCACAGGTAATGTTTCCTTCTTCAGGCCAACATCCACAACTTTATTGTCTCTCTACCACAGGTAATGTTTCCTCTTCAAGTCAACATCCACAACTTCACTGTCTCTCTACGACAGGTAATGGTTCCTTCTTCAGGTCAACATCCACAACTTCATTGTCTCTCTACCATAGGTAATGTTTCCTTCTTCAGGCCAACATCCACAACTTTATTGTCTCTCAACCACAGGTAATGTTTCCTCTTTAGGTCAACATCCACAACTTCACTGTCTCTCTACGACAGGTAATGTTTCCTTCTTCAGACCAACATCCACAACTTCATTATCTCTCTACCACAGGTAATGTTTCCTTCTTCAGGCCAACATCCACAACTTTATTGTCTCTCTACCACAGGTAATGTTCCTTCTTCAGGCCAACATCCACAACTTTATTGTCTCTCTACCACAGGTAATGTTTCCTTCTTCAGGCCAACATCCACAACTTTATTGTCTCTCTACCACAGGTAATGTTTCCTTATACAATACAGGCATAAACACTTCTATTCCTACACAACCCGAGCTCAGCAAAACAAACCAATGGATTTAGCAATCTAGTATCAATTCGTCCACATTTGAATGAGTAAACTGAGGAACAAAGGAGGATAAGTGGGTTTACAGGTGATGCCGAAATGTTATTATATTTCCTGCAGACTTAAAGCTAACATGGAGTGAGTTCCACAGAGTTGGTGCAGCAACTGAGAAAACTCTAGGACTGAGAAAACTCTGGGAAGAAAGAGTAGACCAGAACTAGATGATCGAAGTTGCCAACAGAGTAGGCTTTCTTGCAGGAAGTTGCCTACAGAGTAGGCTTTCTTGCAGGAATTTGCCTACAGGGTAGGCTTTCTTGCAGGAAGTTGCCTACAGGGTTGGCTTTCTTGCAGGAAGCAGCTATGAATGTAAATATCTCAGTTGTTTGTTTGTAAATGGCATCATGCTTTTAGGTCATCAATGTTGATAACTTGGAGTGCAACAATATCAATGTAATTGTGAGTGTTCTTTTATAAGACTGCAACAGTGTCAACAATCCGGGACACATTTTCCAATTATATTTTTACCCAAACAAAACTTGCACTTATTGCAGGGCTACGAGACAAAAGTGGGTGACAAAGGTGTGCAGATGAGCGGGGGACAGAAGCAGAGAATCGCCATCGCCCGCGCTCTCGTGCGTAATCCAAAGATCCTCTTGCTGGATGAGGCAACATCAGCTCTCGACACCGAGAGTGAGAAGGTGAGGAAGATTTAATTCAGTAGTACATGAATCAGACAATATGACTGGTGTAACATTTTGTGAACCCTGTCCTTGGTAGGTAAGAGATGGTGTTAAGTATAATGTCAGTTAAACATGCTGTGTCGTCTCACACGTCGTTTTCAACAGAACTTGTGGTGGATTCAATAGAATATTTTAAGGATAGAAATAAAATTCCACAAATATATTTATATACTGGCATATATATATATATATATATATATAATATATATATATAATTATATAATATATACAGGTATGCATATGTGTATATATGCATAATATATATATATATATAATCTTGTTTCTCGAGCAATAAAGGTACGTTGTTATACAGCACGGTATCCAGTCCTTGGACTGTTCAAAGCACGTTACGTTTCACCCCCTGGGGCAGACCTGTTCATTCCAACGCCATCTTTACTTTTGTGGGAAGCAGTCAGCGAAGCTGCAATTACTGAGCAAAGAGTATTCGTTCACATATCCACCACCGTCTATAGCTAAGTACTCATTTATACCGCTGAGTGAACCCGATTCTCTCAATTAAGAGTTCGATGTTCTAACGCTATGCCACTGCGCCTCTCAAAACGATGCTTCAGGATTACTGATACATCGAGTAGCCTATTGTCACTGACTAATGTTGCACCATTCTCTTTTGTTCAGATTGTTCAGGATGCCCTTGACCGAGCTCAGCAAGGTCGCACAAGCATCGTCATTGCCCACCGTCTTTCCACCATACAAAATGCAGACTGCATTCTTGTCATCAAAAATGGCCGCATCGTGGAGATGGGAACACACTCGCAGCTCGTAGCCAAGAGAGGCGCATTCTTTGAGTTGAACAGCGCAGCCATTTAGTGAAGAAACATTTTCTTCAAGTGAGATATATCAATGGGTCAGATGTCATCTGGAATTTTGACCGAGGCATTTTTACTTGGGACTTGTATGCAGACAGTCTTTATTGTGTTCTAGAAGCACAAGGTGCTTTCAGTAAGTTACTGCTAAATGAAAGCGCAATGGCGCAATAACGTTGAGCAATATTTTACCGAAATATACTTATTTTTGTACACTTACTTGGAATTAATACATTCTATTTGCATGTAAAATATTTAAACACGCATACCGGGTAACTTGTCCTATTACACCGGTGCGTAATGTAACTTGTCCTATTACACTGGTGCATAATGTAACTTGCCCTATTATACCGGTGCATAACGTGTCCTGTTACACCGGTTCATAATGTAACTTGCCCTATTACACCGGTGCATAATGTAACTTGTCCTGTTACACCGGTGCATAATGCTATAGCTTATTTATAGAGCTAGAAATATTTTTTTGATTTTCCACAGAAATGTAATATTATTAATTGAGTGCGATCCATCTATATATGTATTCTGGAATATATACAAGCAATGTTGCACATATCTCATTTGACATGGCTTCAGCTATATTTGAAGCATGTGAAGTTATACTAACATCTAGGTAGGAAACTGAGGTTATTGTACAATGTCTTAACTACACTACTACAAGAATTGTTTTGTGTAATTTTTAGATGAGTTGTATTTATGACAGCATTTTATTCTTTACAATGTGATGCATGTGCTGTACAGCATGATGTATGTGTTGTACAGTATGATGTAAGTGCTGTACAGTATGATGTATGTGTTGTACAGTATGATGTATGTGTTGTACCGTATGATGTAAGTGCTGTAAAGTATGATGTATGTGTTGTACCGTATGATGTAAGTGCTGTAAAGTATGATGCATATGTTGTACATTACGATGTATGTGTTGTACAGTATGATGTATGTGCTGTACAGAATGATGTATGTGTTGTACATTATGATGTAAATTATGTATAGTATGATGCATGTGGTATGATGTACGTGCTATACAGTATGATGTATGTGCTGTACAGTATGATGTATGTGCTGTACAGTATGATGTATGTGCTGTACAGTATGATGTATGTGCTGTACAGTATGATGTATGTACTGTACAATATGACGTACGTGATGTATAGTGTGATTTATTATGTTCTGTACAGAATGATTGATTATGTTCTGTACAGAATGATTGATTATGTGCTGTACAGTGTGATGTTTGTGCTGTACAATACGGTGTATCATGTAGTTGGGGACAGTTTGTACAGGAAATTTTCACCACTGATGTCAATTAGCGGATTAAGAATAAACACTCATTTTGGACAGTTGATCGACAAACCCAGTTCTGGAACATTTCACATAACTGAACATTGTTGTTTGGTTGCTTTGCTGAAAAGTCAATTTATTTTTTATTACATAAGTAGTCATTATATATTGAAGTAATTGGATAATGGCTCTATTGCTTGGCTGAAGAAAACTGGGAGCCCTAGTAATATTGTAGTAATAAGAGTTGTGTAGTCCATGAATGTATTAACTTGTTATGTATACTTTGTTCCACAAGAAACAGGTACTGTATGTAAGTATCAGTTATGTAATATCAGAGAATGTTTGCAACTTATGTACCTGTGTACATGCATTTTTTGTAATAAATGAATAATAGTTTTCATGAATAGTAAAAAAGACTAATTAATATGTATTTATAGTAAAATAAAATATTAATTGATATATATGAATATTCAACAGAGAACAATTTATGTGTAAGTGATTTGTTATATATTTGATTGTAACCTAGTTGACAGTATTTAGATATACTAAGTTGACCATTGTTGATAATCTATTTACGCATTTTAATTACATGCAAGCAAGTAAAATGTAGAAAAAATTATGTTGAAGTTGAATCATTATCATAGTTTATAGAATGTTACTTGTTAGTGCACTGTTAGTTGTACAAAGAACAGCTTATGTTTTGTATTCATTTTATTTCTTAGCCTTGCAATAAAGTATAGATATAATATTTTATAATTAAACATTGCTGTGTGTTCTTCTAATCGTGATACACATCTACAGGTTTATTAATGTTGACGTAAATATGCTGGCATCGTGACACATATCTACAGGTTTATTAATGTTGATGTATCTATGCTGGCATCAACCCATCCTGGTCGACCTGGTAACTTAAACATATTTGCTGACCCAGATTAGAAAGCCATTCTTCGACTTGACGTCAGACCGTGAGCTCAGACAATGGATAATTATCCCTTTGTAACATTTACATAACTACCTGCCCAATCATGACCGTTGCCACACTACAACAGCTACCAGTCCAGTAATGTCCGCTGTCATGTTACAACATTGTTACAAAGCTACCAGTCCAGTAATGTCCGCTGTCATGTTACAACACTGTTACAAAGCTACCAGTCCAGTAATGTCCGCTGTCATGTTACAACATTGTTATACAGCTTCCAGTCCAGTAATGTCTGCTGTCATGTTACAACATTGTTACAAAGCTACCAGTCCAGTTATGTCCGCTGTCATGTTACAACATTGTTATAAATCTTCCAGTAATGTCCGCTGCCATGTTACAACGTTGTTACAAAGCTATCAGTCCAGTAATGTCTGCTGTCATGTTACAACATTGTTATAAAGCTACCAGTCCAGTAATGTCTGCTGTCATGTTACAACGTTGTTATAAAGCTATCCGTCCAGTAATGTCCGCTGTCATGTTACAACATTAATTTGTTATAAAGCTTTCAGTCCAGTAATGTCCGCTGTCATGTTACAACATTAATTTGTTATAAAGCTTCCATTCCAGTAATGTCTGCTGTCATGTTACAACATTGTTACAAAGCTACCACTCCAGTAATGTCTGCTGTCATGTTACAACGTTGTTACAAAGCTACCATTTAAGTAATGTCGGCTGCCATGTTACAGCATTGTTACAAAGCTACCAGTCCCGTAATGTCCGCAGTCATGTTATAACCAGGCTTGTTAGCAAATGCAAATGCATTTAAATGTTGGGCATTTGAATGCGCATTCAAATGCCTCCGTGAAATTGTAAATGCATTTACATTTAAATGCGTACCTTAAACATTTGCATTTGAATGCGACCCACAAATATCTGATTTGTCAAATGCACAGTCAAATGCATGCGTAATTGTTTGATTAATTATTACTGTTAAATTCACTTTTCACAAGTTCACAACATGCCAATGGAAAAATTGCTGTGTAGTGAGCAGTATCCTCAGCAGATTATGAAACCATCGTCTGACGTGTGAATCCACTTTCACAAAGTGCTCTGTGAATAAGTGCTCTGTAGGTCAATGGTCAACAGGTCAATGGCTGAGCTGTTATTCATATAACATAAAAAGACCAACTGGTCTATAAGGCGATGGCTTCAGAGATTACCTGTTCAATGAAATAATGGAGACAAATGACTCCCTTGTGTTGTTACTGGCACTGTTGGGGTAGTTTGGGGTGGCAGCTCATTAGGAGGAGTAAACATTAGCAATGCCAGCCCTAAATATTTACAGCCAAAGAGCTTGACTAGTGGTAGCTGTAATTATCCACCAGGTTATCTTCCCAGTGACCCCACCAGTGGACAGTCTATTGTCTTGGGTTCCCCTTCCATTCTGGCCTACCTGAATGATTAGTCTTTCATTCCCTGCCATAGTTCGCAGTTAACTGTCAATTGTCTATTCCTCCCTCCCATTTCTACCACCTCTGCAGGCCTGGAACTGTGCGACTCAGTGTATGACTCTACAGACATGTTCATGTAGTGGGACTGGTATGTAGTGGGACTTAGTGGTTACTATAATGTACTACTGTATTTGTTAAATAAATCAATAATGTGTTTGTATACATTACGTTATTTTTTTTTCACCAAATAAACCAAAACGTTAATATAAAGCCAACACATTTGAAATTAATTCAAATGCATTTGCAAATGTGTAACCAAAACATTTGCATTTGAGTGCGACCCCAAACATTTGCATTTGCATTTGAATGCGTTCCTAGAAAATTGCATTTGCATTTGCATTTGAATCAAATGAAACAGTTGCATTTGTATTAAAATGTGTTGACATGCATTTGTTAACAAGCCTGGTTACAACATTGCTACAAAGCTATCAGTCCAGTTATGTCCGTTTTCATATTACAACAGTGTCACAACGCTAGATGTCTGGTAATGTTTGCTGTCATGTTACAACATCGTTACAAAGCTAATGTCAGCTGCCGTGTTATAACATTGTTACAAAGCTACTAGTCCAGTAATGTCAGCTGCCGTGTTATAACATTGTTACAAAGCAAATTGCCCCATACTGTCAGCTGTCATATTACAACATGTTACACAGCTAATTACACAGCTAATTGCCCAGTAATTAAATTTGGGGTAGTCATAAACGTGATGTTACATTTAATATTTACAAGTATATAATTCACGATATACATACATGTCTAGCCTCGCTGATGTTTTATAATTTAACCATAATTACTGCAACACACGTTTTCAAGAAATCGCAGACAATCCGTCTTGTTAACATGTCGTTGACTGTTCCGTCTATTGACAATTAAAAAAAACCTTTTCGCTTGGTGCACAGCGATGGGCGGCCAGCCCGCGATGGTCGGCCAGCCCGCGATGGGCCGCCCGCGATTTCGATGTTCCATAGTGTTATATAAAACACAGGGTGAGGCAAAGCGCTCCCCTTTGGGGGCTAAAACGATTTGGCCTACTTATTTTCATCTGAGGCGAAAATGGTTAACACAGCTACATATACACACCTTTTAACTAAATAGTATTAGAATTACATAACCTTACTAAAAACAACTACTACAATATGCATTTTAGTGGCAGTCGTGCAAGCGTCGCAAATTTCATCAAGTGCGTTGCTAATGTTTTGTATTTATTTTATTCTAACATTAATTCTATTTTTCCCACCACCGATCTATAGAGCATATTTAGTTAATACGGCAAATAATCGAACACCGTTTGACAGGTTATATATCTAATTATGAAGAACCTCCTATAACCTATCCGATAACCAATGGCCGTTGCAGAATCCTTGACAGGTTATATATCTAATTATGAAGAACCTCCTATAACCTATCCGATAACCAATGGCCGTTGCTGAATCCTTGACAGGTTATATATCTAATTATGAAGAACCTCCTATAACCTATCCGATAACCAATGGCCGTTGCAGAATCCTTCACTAGATACGCTTCACACACAGCGCGCAAGATGGAATTTGATACATATATAACAGTGGCGCCATAGATGGTGGGCTGGGCATCAATTTATAAGATAAACAAAGATTTATAATTTTGGACATCCGTGGCATGACGCGACTGCTGCCCTAAGCTGTGTGTTAACCATATTTATATAATTTGTAATGTTATTTATATAATAATAATTATTATTAATTATTAATAACACCTCCCACCTCAAAATCCCACATCCTCCTCTTTTAGGCCAACTTCCCACTTCACACCTATTTCTGAGGCCAACCTATTTGTAGGACGAACCTCCCACTTCCTCACACATGCATGCACGCACGCACACACACGCACGCACGCACGCACGCATACACGCACACATGTGAGTATAGAGGCCCATTTGGGGACTGATGTTTTCAATGGTAAATGCATGGGGACTCACTTTGTAATCATATGGTGGCTTGGTTTGCAAATAGCACATACGATGAGCAGACGATGATTTGCCGTCAACTTAAGACACAGTGACGACATTGCAACTGGGGACATAAAGTGGGGACCTCGAATCATACACCCCTGGACTGGGGACCTATGTCAAAGGTCACGCATCTATTGTATTCGACACGCATATACGTTGGGGACACGCTATTGTCCGCAACTTACTTGTGCAAAATTCATTACATGTAGACTATAACTTTATAATTCAGATGTGTGTACCTGTACAGTCTCAAAATGGGCCAGCCATTGTATAATATATAATAATATATATATATTGAAAACCATTCTCACAATGCACTAAAATTATGTTACGATTAGCATTAATCTGATTTTACCGCAAAGGATTTTAGTCTAAATATCTGCTCTGATAAGAACTTTTTCAGCCACAAAAATGTTCAAAATTCTTCAAAAGTTATTGCCTAATAATTTTTTACATAGCTCATTTTGCTACTCTAAATAAGTCCCCAGTTTAATAAAATGTAGTGCGATCAATAAATAAGCTATTCAGTTTACTTACTTTATCAGTATTTCCCAAACATATGAACTGATACTAGCACACACAATTCAGTCCAACGGTATATGGTTGAACACTTTAATAGAAATACATAAAACATGACAAATCAATAACATTCTAGTCTAAATTGATGACAATTTGTACAAGTTACTGAAGCACACCTTTGGTAGTATTTTACTTTACTGTATCTATCAAAGTATCAGCCAGCTGAGGACAGATAATATTTAAAGTAGAATAATGAGGCCTATGAAGCCTTAATACAGATCTCAGCCAGATCTGAAGTCAATTAAATTGCAGGTAACTAATTACTTGTCCGTGCAATTAAATGGCTTGATGATACAGTAACTACAATAAAACCAAATGCAATTTCCATTTATAATTGATGTACCTTTCAGATGTATTTTGAAAGCTATTGTGAACAAATATCCCAAACTTGTTACACTGTTCATTTATATTTTAAAGGTACTGCTAAATAAAAAATATATTCCCAAACATAAACTTATATAATCAAATCACTGTAAATATGAATACCATAACATTACTGTTGTATAAAAAAAATTTGATATATCATACAAAATAAATTTCACAAACAAAATTACATAAACTAATTGACACAATATAAAATGCACATTATAAATTAAACAAAATAAATTACACTATATAATTATGCACGCATACACAATTATATTTATGTACAGATATTATATGTGTGTGTGTATATATATATATATATATATATATATATATATATATATATATATATACATACATACATACATACATACATACAGTATATATATATATATATATATATATATATATATATATATATATATATATATATATATATATATATATATATACATACATACATACAGTATATATATATATATACATACATACATACAGTATATATATATATATATATATATACATATATATATATATACATATGTGTGTGTGTGTGTGTGTGTGTGTGTGTGTGTGTGTGTGTGTGTGTGTGTGTGTGTGTGTGTGTGTGTGTGTGTGTGTGTGTGTGTGTGTGTGTGTGTGTGTGTGTGTGTGTGTGTGTGTGTGTGTGTGTGTGTGTGTGTGTGTGTGTGTGTGTGTGTGTGTGTGTGTGTGTGTGTGTGTGTGTGTGTATTGGTTCCAAGACAGTTAAGCCGGGGTGGGTGTGTGAGGATGTGCTCTCACTACTTATAAAATGCCCCAACGGCTTGCGCCTCGTAAAGCCTCTGACAGTCCAGTCCAACTCCTGGCCTTCTTGCAGCAGAACTGTTTTTACTGACAGGAGAAGGGACAAAGGCGGATATCTGGCGCCTTAAAACCAGAAGCTTCGGGCAGATGGGGCTCGTTAACCTTGACTGGTCGCCCGTCTAGGAGAAGGTAAACTCTTATTTCAAACCTCCGCTGCCTTGTGGCTATACCCTCTCATGGGGAAGGCTAGGGGAGTAAACCCTACACAAATCCGGAGTGGAGCCCCGAAAACGGTCTGGTGATCACGTTGTCACTTTTTAGGCAGCTCCTGAAGCCAAGCTGGTGCCAAACGTCATGCTTCGCATTCCTTTGGATACCACCGGTAAAGCCGAGAGAGTTATCCTGATGGCTGGGCAACCCAGGATCTCGTACACTCTTGCCCAGGCTTGCGCCCTGGAGACGCTACTCCAGCCTCACTTCACAGTGTGGAACTAACACGGGAGGCAGCAGTTACGAGTGATAAGCCCAACTCGATTGGCGTAGAGTACGGGCGCTACGGTTGTCTCTGACGGTGGGAGAGATTATCGTGTCTCACTGGTCAGCTACCGCCCGCCTAAGCTGGGCAGCCCCCAGCCAATAAGGTGCTGACTCGCCAACATCTGCCTGCTTCAATGGGTGCTTTGAGCTTAGTGTTTAGGCACAACAAGCAGATGGTAACACTGCACCAGGCAAACAACGAAAAACTAAGAAGTACCCAGCACTTCGCTTCGCAAGCTGGAATGTACGGACCATGTGTCCCGGTATCTCAGATGACCTGCAACAGGTCAATGACAGCAAGAAAACAGCTATTATCCATAGGGAGTTAACCAGACTCGATGTCAGCATCGCAGCTCTCCAGGAAACCAGACTTGCCTCCAGCGGATGTCTCAAGGAAGAGAATTTCACCTTCTTCTGGAAAGGGAAGGAGCCCAAGGAACCCCGCTTGTACGGGGTTGGTTTTGCTGTCAAGAACTCTCTCCTTGATACTGTGGAGCCTCCCACTGGTGGCACTGAGCGCATTCTATCTATCCGTCTCGTCACTGCTGCAGGGTTTGTCCACATCTTCAGCATCTACGCCCCTACATTGGGGGCCTCTGAAGATATCAAGGACCATTTCTATGATGAGCTTGACAGCCTTATTGGCAAGATTCCCAAAGTTGAGCCGCTCATCCTTCTTGGCGACTTTATTGCCAGAGTAGGCTCAGACCATCAATCATGACCGTCCTGCATTGGACACCACGGCACTGGGAGGATGAACGACAACGGACAAAGATTATTGGAGCTATGCTCATTTCATGGTCTTTGCATCACCAACACCTTCTTCCAGTCAAAGCATCAGCAAAAAGTGTCATGGAAGCATCCAAGGTCTCATAAATGGCATCAACTAGACCTCGTCATCGCCAGACGCTCTGCTCTGAACAATATCCTAGCAACACGTAGCTACCACAGTGCAGATTGTGATACAGACCATGCCATGGTGTGCAGTAAAGTGAGACGCTCTCCGCGTAAGCTGCACCGCTCCAAGCCCACAGGTACCCATCATTGAAACCAAACGAGAAGCCCTGCTTGCACACAGACACAATCCATGCGAGAAGACACTGTCGGCTCTCAGATCTGCACGGAGCATCGCACAACGCACAGCAAGATGCTGTGCAAATGACTACTGGCTGAAACTGTGCGAAAGTATCCAAAACTCAGCCGACTGCGGAAACGTACGCGGCATGTACGATGGCATCAAGAAAGCAGTTGGCCCCACTGTAAGGAAGATGGCTCCACTGAAATCATCAGGAGATATGCTCACAGACCGGAATAAATAGATGGAGTGATGGGTTGAACATTACTCAGAACTGTACTCCCGAGAAACAGTCGTTACTAATGCTGCTCTCAACGCCATCAGGGACTTGCCTATGATGGAGGAGCTGGACAACGAGCCCACAGTCGAAGAACTGAGCAAAACTATTGACTCCCTCTCTTGCGGCAAGGCACCAGGATGTGACAGCATACCGCCAGAAGTGATCAAGTGTGCGAAGCCCGCCTTACTACAGCAGCTGCATCAACTGCTCTGTCTCTGCTGGAGTGAAGGAACAGTCCCTCAAGAAATGCGGGATGCTACAATAGTCACCTTGTACAAAAACAAAGGCGACCGCAGTGACTGCAACAACTATAGGGACATATCATTATTGAGCATTGTGGGGAAGGCCTTCGCTCGGGTCCTACTAATCAGACTTCAAAAACTTGCCTCACGTGTCTACCCAGAATCCCAGTGCGGGTTCAGAGCAGGAAGATCCACCATAGGTATGATCTTCTCAGTACGCCAGCTCAAGGAAAAGTGCAGAGAACAGGGAATGCCCCTCTACGTGACGTTCATTGACTTAACCAAGGCCTTCGATCTTGTCAGCAGGAAGGGACTCTTCCGCCTACTTGAGAAGATCGGCTGCCCTCCCAAGCTACGCAGCATGGTGGTCTCCTTCCATGAGAACATGAAGGGGACAGTTGTGTACGATGGTTCGACATCGGAGCCCTTCCCTGTCTGCAGCGGTGTCAAGCAAGGCTGTGTCCTTGCTCCAACATTGTTTGGGATCTTCTTCTCCCTCCTTCTGTCATATGCCTTCGACTCTTCCTCAGACGGTATCTACCTGCACACCAGATCTGATGGGAATCTGTTCAACCTGGCACGTCTGCGTGCCAAAACAAAGGTGACAGAGGTATACGTCAGGGAGATGCTGTTTGTAGATGATGCAGCACTCACTGCCCACTCAGGAGAGGCCCTCCAGAGGCTGGTCAATCGCTTTGCACACGCCTGCAGAGAGTTTGGACTCACAATCAGCCTGAAGAAGACGAATGTCATTGCACGGGATGCCAGCCAAGTCCCCTCCGTCAAGATCAATGACTACACCCTGGAGGCAGTAGAAGACTTCACCTACCTCGGGTCAAACATCTCGAACAACCTTTCGCTGGACACGGAGATAAACAGGCGCATCGGAAAAGCCGCATGCAATATGGCCAAGCTGACCAAAAGAGTATGGGAAAATAAGATGCGCCTCAACACCTTCCACATGCGGTGCCTCAAGCGTATCCTCGGCATCACCTGGCAGGATCATATCCCCTACAGCGACATATTGGACCGTGCCAGGATCCGCAGCATGTATTCGCTGCTGAGCCAGAGACGCGCTGGCTGGGCCATGTACGGTGCATGGAGGACGGCCGTTTGCCGAAAGACATCCTCTATGGACAACTCACCAGTGGCGCGAGGCCAGTGGGACGCCCAGCCCTCAGATTCAAGGATGCCTGCAATCGTGACATGAAGGCCTGTGACATCAGCCCCAAAGGCTGGGAAGCAGTGGCCGAAGACCGCACTGCTTGGCGTCAGGCAACACACAGAGGCATTGAAAGGGCAGATGAGAAGAGACACCAGCATGCGGCTGAGAAGAGGATGCGGCGAAAACAAAAAGCAGCACTACCACCAATGTCATCCTGTTTTGTCTGCTTTGGCTGCGGCAAGGACTGTCACTCAAGAATCGGCCTTCACAGCCACAGTGGACGTTGCTAAAATTTTACAAGTTGACAACGGGGCGCATCAGCATCGTCTCTTCGAGACTACGCTCTGCCTATATATATATATATATATATATATATATATATATATATATATGCATATATATATGTATATATATATATATACATATATATATATATATATATATATATATATATATATATATATATATATATATATATATATATATATATATACATATATATATACATATATATATATATATATATATATATATATATATATATATATATATATATATATATATATATATATATATATATGCCCTCTAGCTTGCTACTGGTACCATGTAGACCGGTTCTACCTGTATCATGGTTGGGCCGTCGGCGACTAAACCGGCACCTTTCCAACCCGCACTGGCCAGTGTGGAGAGGTAGGCCAACTAATACCAGCATAAAATATACAAAAAAGCCAAGGCCCCCAGTCCCCAGCAGCATCGATGTCTCCGATCTTGGAGGTGATTCGGGTCCTAGACAACATGCAGGGGGTGCTAAGAATCCCTGGGTCAAGAAGAATCACCAGAAGAAAGAGGAAAAGAAGAAGAATCACCAGCAGAAAGAAATACTGAAAATTGCAAAGTACAATGTAAGAACGCTATCAAAAGATGAACACGCCCAAGAACTGGATGAAGAACTCAAAGAAACGAACATCAAATGGGATGTGATAGGGATTGGAGAAACAAGCACAAAAAAGAAGGCTTTACCACCCTGCAGAGTGGCCACCTGCTATACCATTCTAAGGCGAACAACGGACAAGCGGGAGTGGGCTTCCTCATAAAAAAATGGAAAGACAACATAACAAGGGTTCATAGCATTAGCCCGAGAGTAGCAGAACTTGTTCTACGCACAACAACACGACACCAACTGAAAATAGTTCAAGTATATGATCCAACGATATCACACTCAGAAGATGAAATAAACATCTTCTACAATGACATCGATAAAATCTTGGAGAATCCAATCCACTATACAATAGTGATGGGAGACTTCAACGCCAAAGTAAGAAGAAACCCATCCGAAACAGCGACAGGAAGTTTCGGCCTAGGACAGAGGAATGAACGAGGTGATACCTTAATAGAGTGGACAGCATCAAAGGATTACAAGATCATGAATACACTATTCCAGAAGAAAATTGAGAGGAGATGGACATGGAGAAGCCCGGACGGAAAAAAACGACGAATGAAATTGACTACATCATGACTGACAAGCCGAACATGATCACAGATGTAAGAGTCATAAACCGCATAAATATTGGAAGCGACCATAGAATGTTGATGAGCAACATCAGATTAGATACGAAACAGAAAGGAAGAAGCTGCTAAGAAAAAGAAATCACCAAAAGTCGACATTAGAGAAATTGGAATTAACAAGAACGAATTCCAACTCGTACTGAAAAACAGGTTCACTGCTCTACAAGAACTGGATGATATCGACACTCCAATTGAAAACATGACGGAAATGATCCAACAGACTGCGACAAACATAGGCAAACAAAACACCAAACGAGACAAGTCTAGATTATCAACTCCAACAAGAGCACTAATGAAAAACGTAGAGAAATGGTAAAGAACACCCCTAGGGACTGCATAGAGTACACAGAGATATGCAAGACCCTCAAAAAGAAAGCGAAAGAAGACTTAAGAAAATACAACCTAGACACCATGCGAAAAACAATAGAGACATCAAAGAGCTTGAACAAGGTCAGACGAACACACATCCTAGGCCAAAATAGACTGATAACACTCCTAGACAATCAGGGCAGAGAAATCCAAGACCAGGATAAGATCTTAGAACGAATAGAAGAGTTTTACACCGAACTTTATGACAGCGACCAAACCGTAACAATACGCACAGACCCAAGAGAAGTACCATCAGTAACAACATGGGAAGTAGAAGCCGCGCTAAATAAGATGAAAAGCGGGAAGGCAACAGGAAATGACCAAGTCAACATCGAAACGTTGAAGGCAGGAGAGGATACCATCGCCAAAGCCTTAGCCAAGCTGTATACAAAATGCATACCAGAAAGACGAATCCCCACTACCTGGAAAAATGCAAAGATGGTGATAATCTTAAAAAAAGGCAACCAAAAAGACATAAAGAACTATAGGCCAATATGCTTGCTATCGAACATCTACACGCTATTCACGAAGACTCTAACAGCCAGACTGGAGAAAATGCTAGATGAGAATCAACCCAGAGAACAGGTAGGATTCAGAGGCGGGTACTCAACGACAGATCACATCCATGTCATAAATCAACTGAAGGAGAAGTGCTGCGAATTCAACATACCACTCTGTATAGCACTCATTGACTATGAGAAGGCCTTCGACTCGGTACAAACCCAGGCAATAGTGTCTTCACTCCAATACTAAGGGATAGAAGATGCATACATACAACTCATGAAAGATATAAACAGAGACAGCTCTGTGACAGTATATCTTCACAAAGAGAGCGAGAAAATAAACATCAAAAGAGGAGTGCGACAGGGGGATACCATCTCACCCAAACTATTCACATCAACACTCGAAAGTATCTTCAGAAGACTGAACTGGGAAAACAAAGGCCTGAAAATAGACGGAGAATATCTTAACCATCTCCGTTTCGCAGACGATATCTTCCTGTGCACCGAAACACCACAAGAACTAGAAATAATGCTACAAGAACTATGCGAAGAAAGTAACCTAAGCGGCTTGAGGATGAACATCTCAAAAACAAAAGTAATAATGGAAGACAAACACCCCAATATACGGTAATAACACTCAGATAGAGAAGGTGGAGAGTTACGTATACCTAGGCCAACGCTTCAGCCTTAGGGACAAGAACCAAGACAAATCCTACGACGAATTACAGCCGGCTGGACAGCATATGCAAAACATCGCGACATCTTCAAAAGTAACTTTGCTATCTGTCTAAAAAGAAAGGTTTACAACTCGTGTGTACTGCCAGCTATGACATACGGTGCAGAAACATGGTCACTCACAAAACAAGCTCAGAAAAAACTAACAGCCGTGCAGACAAAAATGGAGAGGAGTATGCTTAATATAACATACCATGACAGAAAGACAAGCAGCTGGGTGAGAACAAAGACAGGAGTCACAGACGTGATAAAAACAACCAGAAGAATGGAGCGATCTTGGGCAGGACACATCAGCCGACTCAAAGATGACAGATGGACAAAGCGCATTACCACCTGGAGACCGTACGGAAGGAAGAGTTTACGAGGGAGACCAGCAAAACGATTGAGAGACGACTTGGACGAGTATTGGACTGAAACCACCTGGCAAAGAACACCACTAGATAGGCAAACTTGGAAACAACATGCTGAGGCCTTCGCCCAACCACGGGACAATACGGCTGATGTATATGTGTGTGTGTGTGTGTGTGTGTGTGTGTGTGTGTGTGTGTGTGTGCGTGCGTGCGTGCGTGCGTGCGTGCGTGCGTGCGTGCGTGCGTGCGTGCGTGCGTGCGTGCGTGCGTGCGTGCGTGCGTGCGTGCGTGCGTGCGTGCGTGCGTGCGTGCGTGCGTGCGTGCGTGCGTGCGTGATCTATATTATGCAACTGACAGGTGATGCGGGTATGGAACATGCATTTACTTACATAACCCGATGAAGTACCTTCTAAGAAATTAGAACACAACATTAATTTGATATATCATAATACAACTGCACAGTTCACCTCACCCACCATACTGGTGGCCCATTAAAGGTGGAGTTTCCGAGATGTTAATACAAAGTCTGACTCAGTGCCACGGGATGTCTCTCAAAACGTCCTCTTTAGCAGTGGCCTCCTCAACATCAGTGGTCGAGGTGTCGGAGGACTGCAGCTCGTTGTTCTTTTGTCCACTTACTTCTTGCAACTGCAATTTTACAAGGCACTCGTGGACAAAAAGTATGACAAATTACCGATTAGCAATATCGATTATAAATGAATCGCCAACTTCCAAAATACACTGTGTCAAATGATGATTACTTCATTAATGTATTCCAGGGCTACTATTATATGAAGAAAACGTCAATGTAAAAGAGAGTGGTAGATAATGCATGTCAAATCAGTAACAATATTATAAATTTAGCTTATGTTATGGGTTCAAGTTTGCAAAAGGACAAGGCATTGTGAACGCAGGAAACACACGACATCAGCATGGAAAGAGGTCTTACTATTTGTATATTTCGTACTATGTTTTAACCACGAGAATACCGTGAACCGCCTGCAACAACCTTACATTTGGTGACACACATGTAATTGTCAGCATATAAATTTTGCTCCAGATGAATACGCCATATTATTTGGTAAATATGCCTATTGCGCTTTTGTTTGTATCAAACGGTGGCGCTTTCCCTCGCAAAGTTGTGCCAATAATTGATTGTTCGAATATAATATTAGATGCTTTGCATTATATTGAAACACTCCTAGACCTAGCTGGACGAACAATCGAATTACCCTTTGTAATTATTACCTGCAGCTGCCAATCACGCTACGCGAACAATTACGTACAATTGTTCACAACGTCATGCGTCATTTCTTCGATTATTGATTGCAAAGGCATTTCGCGATAAGTTAGACAGGTGGTCAAAGATAGCTTCTCGTGACAGAACTGTTCTGCGTAAGCTTGCTGACTTTCTGAAGCAGTGTACGACTGCTATGGGATGGGGTACATGCGTTGCCTCGATGTACTCAACGATGACCGCGAGAACCGGAAGTTACTTGGCAAGCTTCCTGACTGGCTGGTTACTAGGTGGGCTCGATTTGTGTCTACCGGAAAACCGGAAATAGTTGCTTTCCGCCTTTCGCAGAGCTTGCAACATTTGTGTCTCGTGGAGCTGATATCGTCTGCGATCCCATCACTTCCTTCCAATCACTGCGTGGAAGTGCTGATGTCAGCAAGACAAGAGATGATCGAAAAAAATCTCAAGCATCAAGTTCGTTCTCTACAGACGCAAAGATTAAGACACTCGCAGTAAATGTACCCTTATCAGGGAAATCACCATCTGGACAATTGCAAAACATTTCTTGCGAAACCTCTACAAGAAAGGAAGATATTTGCAACGCAAAAGGGCCTGTGTTTCAGGTGCATGGAACCAGGCCACCGTTCCAAGGTATGCAAAATACGTAAGAGTTGCAAGACGTGTGCGAAACGACACTCTTCGTCTTTGCATGGTGACATCAGACGGGATGCACGTGAAATGACCATAACGAATCGAAAATCGATAAGTAGGCAGACCAGCATTTGTCATTGCAACAGCAGTAGTTGTTGTAAGAAGAGCTCCACGATCGTTCCTGTGTCGGTGTCGCACTCAGGTAGACCTGACTACGAAAGACTTGTTTATGCACTGCTTGACACACAGTCTGACACTACTTTCGTTTTGTTGTAAGAAGAGCTCCACGATCGTTCCTGTGTCGGTGTCGCACTCAGGTAGACCTGACTATGAAAGACTTGTTTATGCACTGCTTGACACACAGTCTGACACTACTTTCGTTTTGTTGTAAGAAGAGCTCCACGATCGTTCCTGTGTCGGTGTCGCACTCAGGTAGACCTGACTATGAAAGACTTGTTTATGCACTGCTTGACACACAGTCTGACACTACTTTCGTTTTGTTGTAAGAAGAGCTCCACGATCGTTCCTGTGTCGGTGTCGCACTCAGGTAGACCTGACTATGAAAGACTTGTTTATGCACTGCTTGACACACAGTCTGACACTACTTTCGTTTTGTTGTAAGAAGAGCTCCACGATCGTTCCTGTGTGTGTGTCGCACTCAGGTAGACCTGACTATGAAAGACTTGTTTATGCACTGCTTGACACACAGTCTGACACTACTTTCATTCTAAACGATACGTGCGCTGCCTTGGGTGTTGACGGGACTCCAGTGCAACTCTCACTCTCGACGATGTCTGCTTCAAATCAGATTATCCAGAGCAGTAGAATTAATGGTCTACATGTTAGTGCGTACAATGGTGACTCTACCATTGCATTCCGTCCGACATACACACGGGACATTATGCCCACTAATCGTGCACACATTCCGACACCTGCTGTGGCACAAAGGTGGCCTCACTTGCACAGTGTAACAAACAAACTGATACCGCTGCACGAATGTGAGGTGGGGCTTCTCATCGGATACGACTGCACTAATGCCCCAGTTCCTCGAGAGGTCATACCTCCAGTTGCTGGATGACCTTATATGCTCACAGGAGGGACCTTGGATGGGGAATTATAGGCGTGACCGACACAACACACGATGAAACTGGTGATATTGAAGTGATCTGTGTAAGCCATAGGATCATGGTGCATCGCGTTCCCTCTTCAGTGTCTACATGCGACAACCAGGAAGTGATGTTGTATTGTAAAACTATGATTAAGGAGGTTATTAACCCAACTCAAATAGCTAACATGATGGAATTGAACTTTAAAGATAAAAATGCAGAACTGACCTCACTGTCCTGTGAAGATCAGATGTTCATCGCTAAACGTTAGCTTGCCTTTTCATGACTTAAGCCCATGCCTTCCGAACAATAGCGCTTATGCATTTCACCGGTTGCAATATCTAAAGAAGCACCTGCAAAGAAACCCTAAGTATCACGCAGATTACACTGATTTCAAGGAGAACGTGATCCAGCGTGGATACGGAGAACGTGATCCAGCGTGGATACGGATAACGTGATCCAGCTTGGATACGGAGAACGTGATCCAGCGGGGATACGGAGAACGTGATCCAGCGGGGATACGGAGAACGTGATCCAGCGTGGGTACGGAGAACGTGATCTAGCGTGGATACGGAGAACGTGATCCAGCGTGGATACGGAGAACGTGATCCAGCGTGGATACGGAGAACGTGATCCAGCGTGGATACGGAGAACGTGATCCAGCGTGGACACGGAGAACGTGATCCAGCGTGGATACGGAGAACGTGATCCAGCGTGGATACGGAGAACGTGATCCAGCGTGGATACGGAGAACGTGATCCAGCGTGGATACGGAGAACGTGATCCAGCGTGGATACGGAGAACGTGATCCAGCGTGGATACGGAGAACGTGATCCAGCGTGGATACGGAGAAAGAGTTCTAGATTCCAATATCAACAAAGATGATGATGACATTATGGTACATTCCACACCATGGTTTGTATCATAACAAGAAACAAACCGGACAAGATTCGTGTCGTTTTCGACTGTAGTGTTACTTTCAAGGGTCAATCGTTGAATGACCACTTGCTGCAAGGCCCAGACCTCACTAACTCCTTGGTGGGAGTTGTGTGTCGGTTTCGCAAAGAACCAATCGCCTTCATTTGTGATGTGGAACAAATGTTTCACCAATTCAAAGTTGACACGAGGCACCGTGACTTCTTACGGTTCTTGTGGTGGGACGGAGGAGATTATGATGCCAGACCAACCGAATACAGAATGTGTGTCCACCTGTTTGGCGCGGTTTCATCACCAGGCTGTGCTAATTTCGGATTGAAGCAGGCAACGAACGACGGTGAAGCCAAATTTGGTACAGATGCAGTAAACTTTGTGCGAAGCGACTTCTTTGTCAACGACGGGCTCAAGTCTGTTCTTACTGTTGATGAAGCAACTTACCTAATCGGAAATACAAAACAATTACTTGCAAAAGCTGGACTACACAAGTTTCTGTGTAATTCCATGGAAGTTGTTCAAATGATGCCGCGGGAGGATCTCGCTCAGGGTCTTAAGGACTTAAGCCCACATGAAGCTCTGCCAGTCGAAAGAGCCTTAGGAGTCCAATGGTGTATGGAGAATGATTCGTTCAAGTTCAGAATCACTCTAAGAGATGTGCCTCTAACCAGACGAGGTGTCCTGTCAACCATAAGTTCGGTCTATGATCCGGTTGGATTCCTTGCGCCAGTCATTCTGAAGGGTAAGAAGATACTACAACAATTGTGCCGTGACAACTCAGACTGGGACGCAATTTGTGCTCAATGGGAAAGCTGGAGAACTTCTCTATTCTTATTTGAGTCCTTGAAGATCAAACGATGTCTCAAACCTGACAACTTTGGAGACGTCTGCTCCGTGGAATTACACCACTTTTCTGATGCCAGTACTATTGGGTATGCACAGTGCTCCTACGTCCGACAACTATGGCACTGTTCACTGTTCATTCATGATGGGCAAGGTTAGAGTTACGCTAATCAGGCCTGTCACGATCCCATGTCTTGAGTTGACTGCCGCACTAGTATCTGCCAAGATAAGCAAGATGCTTCAACATGAACTCAAATACGACAACGTGACTAACATCTTCTGGACTGACAGTCGAATTATTTTTGGAGATATCAAGAACGAAACACGACGATTTCATGTTTTCGTAACCAACAGGGTGCAACAAATCAGAAATCTCACTGACGTTTCGCAATGGAACTTCTACAGACAACCCCGCAGACTGTGGCTCCGGAGGTTTGTCACCTGCTGAACTGACTGATCATTGCACATAGCTTCAGGGTCCAGACTTCTTGCGCAACAATGGGCTTCCTTCCGATGATTGTACTCTAAATCCAAATGACTCTGAAGTTCGGAAATCACAATCCTTTGCGCGTGCGAACGTTGCCCCGTTCTACACAGTTCTGGCGGATCTCGAATCCATGTCAGATTGGCACCGTGCAAAGCGTGTCATCGCAGTTTGGCTACTTTGGAAACAGAAGGTGAGGAATGCCATTGAGCAGACTCATCCCGCCTCTGTCAACAGAATTCAGTGCCATGTGCCCGTTGACATAGCAACCTTATAGAATGCTGAGTTTGAGATCGTAAGAAAGGTTCAAGCAGAAAGCTTTTCAGAAGGAATCAAGACCCTTCGTTATATTGAAGTCAAATACAAGTAGTGTATAGCCAACGACTGCCAGACAGCGTAACAAATATGTAAAGAGGACTAGTTCACTCTACCGACTCGACACATTTCTAGACGACCGAGACATCATGCGTGTTGGTGGACGCATTAGAAGAGCTGCAAACAACTCGGCGTGGACTTCTTTCAATCTTTGACTCCCAATCATCTTCTCACCTTGAAATCGAAGGTAATATTACCGCCACTAGGTGAATTCCTTCGAGCGGATGTCTTTGCTCGCAGACGCTGGCGTCGAGTACAACACCTTGCGAATGAGTTCTGGACGCGTTGAAAAAAGGAATTCCTTCAAACTGTTCAACTGCGAAGAAAGTGGTACAACCCAAACGTGATCTACACATCGGAGACATTGTCATCATTAATGACAGTAACTTACCTCGCAACCAATGGAAGCTTGCGAGAGTTGAGAACACGTTTAGTAGCAAGGACAATAAAGTCCGCTGGATGAAAAAGGGAAGCGAACCAGACCCATCTCGTTCATCGTCCCATTGAACTTAAGTTGATGCTATTGCTGGAAAACGAGTGAAGCTGTACAATCACTTGACACTCTGTTATCCAAACTTTCTCGCCGCAACTGTGTATATTATGTATGTATGTATGTATTATTTATAATTATTACCGAAAGTATTATTACTGAAAGTGATGATTTGCAAAGCTGCACAAGATCTATTGCCGAAAATAACAGTGATTGCCATTTATAGTTACTCCTTTTGTTATCAGTATGATTATTTAATGAAATAGTATCCAGCTTGTTGGCAGAACAGTTTTTTGGTCTTATTTATAGAGCTGTTCTGCATACATGGTCTATGTATGCATTGCCATTGGTAGTTATGATGATGAGTTTTTCTTATTATTTAAATAATATTTTTGGGGGTTTCAGTTCTGTAGGATAGATAATACAGAAACTACAGCTGTTGTAGAGTTTCAGATTGTATGACATTTTCTGACATGTTTATTATTTATATTATTTTGTTTTTTAAATCACAAGAAAAGGTCATTCCATGTGAATTCAACCAATTGGTGTTATATTGATCTCTTAATTTTTGGAAATAATCAGTTTGATGAAAGCCCGTAATAAGATAAGCATGTAACGAAACATGGAACGTCCTAGCTCCAGTATTTTTTTAGCTATGGCAGTTTGAAATGTAAGACAACATCTTGTGATGGCGTTTTAGAAATAAATAAAATTATTTATAATTCACAGGATAATATCTCACACACTAATCAACCGATATCAATTCAACTTGTTGGAATTGTGGTCTGCAATGTGTGTATAACATAACCATAATTAGAACATACATTATTGATGGTTACTGTGCATTAAGCTGACAAAGTAATGATTTGTTAAACAAATCACTTGTGAGAGGGTTTTCTGGCATCGATTGTGCTCTAGAGGTACATCTATCAGTTAAAAGTATTATATTTTGGGTATTTATACATCCCAATGTTCATATTAGAACCATATGACATGCCTAGTTGTCATAATTCTCTAAAGCTGCCCCTAGTGTCTAAAATGAATTACCCGTCACTTTGAAATCATCTGAAACTATATCTACCTGCTAATGATGACTTTTGCGCGTTCCTGTTTATGTAAATACTCAATGACTCTGTTTTGTTGTTCCTCTGAGCTCAAGTTCCTGACGATATACAGGGATAGCATTTAGCACAAAATCAGTGGGGGCCAGCCGAACCCCCACTTTCCAGAATCTTGGGGTTAGCCACCAAAACTGGGGACCAAAACGTGTGTAAAACATCATATTTTTGGCAAAAGTTTATGGGCCAGCCAGATCCCCAGATTCGGAACTATTGGGGTTCCAGCGGTGAATCTAGGGGGCATAGACCAACAGTCCCCCGCTAAATTATAATCCCAAAAAAATCGATGTGGGTAGCAGATACTGATCTGTAACTTTTATTTGGCATAAACCAGTCACATTAACCATAAAATGTACATGTATGTTGTAATTATGGTTATATAATCTACACATTGCAGGAAACAGTCCTACCAAATGTTAATGTAGGTTGATGATTAGTTCATGATATAAATTTATTTACGTTAAAAATGCTATAATGGTAGCCAATTTTGTTGAAGGAATCCTGGAAGGATATTGGTAGTTATATAGTTGTTATTTGTGGTACTGGACTGATTTATGCCTAACAAAATTTAAAGAACAATAGTTTCTACTTAGAATGTTTCAGCAGTCCTTAAGTTGAACAAGGGCGATTCCAACATTACGTGTGTGACATTCAGACAAACAATTTTCATAAAACTTTGCAGATCCATCTTAATTATTATGTATATATGTAGCAGTTAGGGTATACATAATAATAATGTTCTTCATCATTAATGGACTTTTAAACATATATTACACGGAGCGTTACACACGTGACTCACACGGAGCGTTACACACGTGACTCACAAACCTAAAATAAGGCAGATGCAGTAGTTGTTGCCTAAAGTTTGTGAAGTTGTGGAAATATGTTAATAAGTAGATTTATCGCATATGTACATGTATACTGTGCATATGTGCACATGACTGTGATTGTTAGTTATTTTTTTCCCAAAAAATTGAAATGTGGCGTTACATGTGTGACATAAAATTCTAGTTTTTAAACGCTTTCTAACTTAAAAAATATATTGTCGTGCTTTATATTTCATTTCATTGTAACACGGAATCAGTGCAATAAAAAAAACCAATGGCGCCACATAGTGAATTAAATGTTAGTCACTCACGATTTCACCACTGTCTGCAAATAATCTTGCAAACATGTGTAAGTGCAATAAGAACTGTTATTGGCAAATTCGCTGGAACAGTTGTGAAAGCGTTTATCGCCGTGTGAGAAATATTTCACCAGTTCAACAAGCATGGCTTGTCTGCCGGCGAGTTCCTGGTTACATGGTTCTTGTTTTGTGAAACGTGTTTGGTTCCTTCCATTTACATTGTTACAAGGTTAGCCAAACACTGCAGGTGGCACAGATTGGAACTCGAAGTAGCAAGGAGATATTTCACTAGAGTGGACTTCGCTTAAGAGAATCACGGATAACCAATGGTGTATTTAGGGGGAGGCCATTGTTTACGTATTTGACCGTTGTGCCGCTACATGGTAGCATGGTGACTAGGTTTGCCCCCTTTGGCCTCCCTCTTTGCGATATCCAAGATACGTCACTGCGGATAACATAATAAGCTGTTTAGTATAATCACTTAAGAGAATCAGCCACTTGATATAAGCAAATTGCTCTGGCCCGAAGTGATTATGTTAAACGTAAGCGGAGTCCACCGTATCGCTGTTCGCTCGTTTTAGCTGCAGTATCAGTTTGAATATCGGCGTTTTCTTCGTTAGCCAATGGTTGCCGCTGTTAGTTGCTGTTAGCCGCTGATAGCCGCTTGTTTGCCGTTGTTGGCCGTTGTTGGCCGCTGTTGGCCGTTGTCAGCCGCTATTGGCCGTTGCTAGCCGTTGTTTGCCGTTGCTAGCCGCTTGTTTGCCGTTGCTAGCCGTTCATAGCTGTTGTTAGCCTTGTCAGCTGCTGTTAGCCATTGCTAGCCGTTGTTTGTTGTTGTTAGCCGCTTGTTTGCCGTTGTTAGGCATTGTTAGTCATTGTAACGTGTCTCGTCTTGTTCTTGCCATCAGTCGGTTCGTCTTATGACAGGATTGCGTCTCTAAAACACATAAACAAGTGAAATCCTTTCCGAAAGCGACGCTGAGTGACCTTGACGTGTCCCTCTGGTGAGCTTTACAAATGTAATTTAGCTTTGTAATATAATCTTTATTTATTATTTGTACTGAATATTTAAGACACTTGGTCTATTATTAATGTGAACCACTTTGTTTTGTAAGTATCTACTCAAAAGCGCCATCCACCCTTCCAACCCACCCTTCCTTCCAATCCACCCTTCCAACCAACCCTTCCTTCCAATCCACCCTTCCAACCCACCCTTCCAGTCCACCCTTCCAGCCCATCCTACCAACCCACCTTCCAGCCCACCTTTCCAATCTACCTTTCCAACCCATCCTTCCAGCCAACCCTACAATTAAACCTTCCAACCTACACTTCCAGTCCACTCTTCCAGCCCACCCATCCAGTCTACCCTTCCAGCCCATCCTTCCAACCAACCACTCCAACCCACCATTCCATCTCACCATTCCAAACCACCCTTCCAACGCATCCTTCCAGCCCACCCTTCCAACACTTCCAGTCCACCCTCCCAAACCAAACTTCCAGCCCGCCCTTCAAATCCACCCTTCCAACCCACCTGTCCAACCCACACTTCTATTCCACCCTTCCAGCTCACCCTTCCTTCCAGCCGATCCTACCAACCCAACACAACCCTTCCAATCTACCCTTTCAACCTACCCTTCTAGCCCACCGTTCCAGCCCACCTTTCCAACCCACCCTTCTAGCCCACCGTTCCAGCCAACCCTTCCAACCCACCCTTCCAGCCCACCATTTCAACTCACCCTTCCATCCTACCCTTCCAGTCCACCCTTCTAGCCCACACTTCATGCCCAATTATACATACATTAATTGTCTCCAAGCCCTTGTGTGAGCGCGAGGCTGACTGGTTTGACCGAGAGTGTGGTGGTGGCTGTCTGACCGTCGACCTTCGGCTGCGCATCGTAGGGCGGAAGAACTACAGAGGAACCTATAACAATCAGCTGCCGAGGACAGAGTCGACGAGCTGCCGTCAGCTGCCTCGTCCGTTACTCGTGTCTCTTAATTAGTACATCCTCAACAATATATTAAAACTAGCAGAGCTGCCCGGCGTTGCACGGGAGAAAAGACAAGTGCTTATGACTCATTGCACCACCCAGTGGACAAGGAAGCCATTGGCTTATCGGGAGTCCAACAATGTTTCATTTATGTGTAACCCGCCCTCCTGAGATATTTGTCAATTTTGTTTTTTTAAATATAGCACTTACACAATCTGCTGATAATCTGTCCCATTCGTTTATTGTCCTTTTTATGAGTACTTTCTGATATCCAATCGACACCTCGTGTCCTTTGGTTCTACTATCTTTCATAAGTGAGAAAAAAATAATTCTATCAATATTGTCATACACATTCAATATCTTAGCAACTTCAATTTGATTTCCTCTTAACCTCCTTGTTTTTAGGGTTGTTAAACCACATTCTTTAAGGCTTTCTTCATAACTAATTTCTCTCAGTGCTGGAATCATTAAGTTGCTCTCCTCCGAATTCGTTGTAGCGTTTACACATCAAATCCAATCCAAATCAACCCTAGTATTTGATTACACTTTGAAGCTGCAATACCACACTGCTCTGAAATGTTCATGTCATCCCATATTGCTACTTTTAAGTCCTTTTCATTTATGCAGTACCTAGAACAGTATCTCCCATTTTATGCTTTATATTCAAGTTCCCGTGTCCTGTATCTAGGCATTTACTTTTCCCACCAATTTGTCTAGATCGTTTTGTAAATGTTGCTTAACTCCATCATTTTTAACTTTTCTAAACACAAAATGTCTGTACGTTGCTTGTTATGTTATCGTGAAACTCACTGTTATATATTTATTAAGAATAATAAAGGTCCTAATACTGATCCTTGTGGTACCCCACGAAAAACTGATTTCCAGTTTGAAACCTCCCCGTCTACCTACAACATGTTGTCTTCTGGTAATCACATATTTTATATCCAGTTGATTGTGCTAACCCCATCACCATGGGTTTTTAATTTAAGTAGTAATGTTTTGATGTGGCACTTTGTCGAAAGCTTTCTGAAAATTTAAGTAGATAATATATACTGGTTATTGCTCATATATCCACTTAGTGATTTCTTCTATAAAACATAAAATATTTGTTAAGCATTACCTCGTTGTTAGGAATCCATGTTGAGATGGATTTAAAATTTATGTCTAACATGGAAGATATGGTCCTTAATTGATCTTTCTAATAATTTATTAATCACTTATGTTAAGTTAACTGGTGTGTAATTCTCTTACTTGTTTCTCAGATCCTTTCTAAATAATGGTATGATGTTTGTTTCTTTCCATTCAAAAGGAACCTCTCTCTCTCTCTTTCTCTCTCTCTCTCTCTCTCTCTCTCTCTCCCTCTCGCTCTCTCTCTCTCTCTCTCTCTCTCTCTCTCTCTTAATGACAAGTTGAACACTCTTGCAAGTGGTATATTAATTTGTTCTACTGTTTCCATTAGCAGTTTTGGCGGAATTCCATCAACTCCACGTGATTTATTATCCTTCATTGCATTTATTTTCACTGCTACAATTTCTTTTACAATTTGGAACTAGTAATGAACTAATATCCTCTCTGGTAAACAATTAGCTGAAGTACCCATTTAGGTCTTCCACCAGTAAAAAAACCACTGCGATATTATATTCCTAGCACTACCTTCCAGGGGGGTCCAACCTTGTCTCGTACATTTTATTTACTCCCGACATAATATGCATACAAATTGTCAGTTTTATTCTACATGCTAAGTTTTGCTCATAGCACTTAAATTGTCTAATTTCAGTCGTAGTTTCATTAAGTGCCTTTTTGAGATTGTGTAATCTTCACCCTTTCTGGTACGCATATAAACCCTCTAACATAGCTTGCTTGTATGTTACTTTTCTAATAGCTTCTCTTGACAAGTGTTTATTTCTAGACCGATTCTCCATCCACACATAAGATAGACTATAGTGCATTATAACAACGATAATTGAAACGATTTACCGGCAGGAGGCGGCGGCGGCTGTTAAGCCGGGGCTGAAAGATATTCGTAGGTGTAATGCAACGGTAGCGTAATTTTACGGTTACTAATTGGGCCTGGTCTAAAGAGTGTCGGTGCAGTAGGGCAAATAAGAGGCAGTATCGTTCAAAGGTTGATACAAAAATGAAACTAGGCATGGACAGTCTCAGTGGCATCATTCTTCAA
The DNA here is from genome assembly GCA_963662155.1 of Lamellibrachia columna. Lineage (NCBI taxonomy): Eukaryota > Metazoa > Annelida > Polychaeta > Sabellida > Siboglinidae > Lamellibrachia > Lamellibrachia columna. The sequence goes on along the minus strand of OY759270.1, from coordinate 54,047,589 downwards.
ATGCAATCGATTCGCATAAATAAAAATGGCTTGTTCCGCTTACGTCGGTCGTTTGTGTGAGCGTCATTTCTTCTCAACGGGTTGACATTTGTGTGTGTGTGTGTGCGTGCGTGCGTGCGTGCGTGCGTGTGTGTGTGTGTGTATGTGTGTGTGCGTGCGTGCGTGCGTATGTATCTATGTATAATATATATATATATATATATATATATATATATATATATATATATATATATATATATATGTATATATATATATAATCTAAAATGGAGGGTGATATATATATATATATATGTATATATATATATGTATGTATATAATATATAATATAATCTAATATATATATATATAATATAATCTACAATGGAGGGTGATATATATATATATAATATATAAACATATATATATATATATATATCACCCTCCATTGTAGATTATATTATTTATATATATCTATATATGTATGTATATATAATATAATATACAATGCAGGGTGATATATATATGTATATATATATATATATATGTATATATATAATATATATATATATATATATATATACATATATATATATATATATATATATATATATATATATATATATATATATATATATATATATATATATATATATATATATTAGACCTGGGGCCGAATACATTTGCACGAGTACGAGTGCATTGCTAAAAGCTATATGCAATGGCAGTTGATCAGATTTTGTATGAGGAAAACCGTAAAAAAACCTCTTTATTTCATCAACAATTACATTCACTTCAAGTAAAACAAAGCAACCAACGGGAGGATTTGTTACCTGACAACACACTGGCTACAGTTCTGTGTTTAGCATTTCTCTTATCTCTGCTCCCTCAGTCCCTGCTCTCTCAGACCCAGACTAGCATGTCTCATGGCTTCATGAGTCATGTTGCATGTCTCTCATGAGACAGGCTGCATGTCTCATGGCTTCACTGATCCCACACTGAGTTCATTGTTATGAAGCACTTGAGTCATTGTTAGCAATTGCAATCAAGGCTCAGTTAGGAATCCTCAGATGTTACCTACATAGTCTTAGGACTCTGGACCACATGTCTGGACAGTGAATATGGTCTAATCAATTAATTAAATAAGGATCATCTTAAATTAAATTAAATTAATCACTGTCACAGATTTTACTGCATTTTTCTTTTAGGAAAATATTTATAATAGTTGTAACACACTTTGAACAGTAGAGAAGTTCTTCATAGACCGATACAATATAATTATGGTTTACCGCAATATATATAATATATGATTTATACTTGAAGACAAACGAATGCCTACCCCTACAAACAAATGGGAACCCCAAACATAGGATTACCTTTTACAAACACCTGCATTTTACAAACATACAAACATTTTACGACTCACAAAATCAGTTTTTGCTTGGAGTCCCTTCTTAACTGCAGTTAACAATTAATAAACCACATGTACTATGTGTAGGGATGGTGGGGGATAACCAATCACAAATAACAAAGTATTTAAAAAAATAGTTGAACATTCAAATACTTCAGAAAATAGAAGCCATTTTGAAAATTAGGACAAATAAAAAAATGTGTATTCTGGTTCTTTATACCATAGTGATTCCAAAATGTATAGGTATGTTAATTTTACAAAAGTATTAACTACATAGTGAACATGACTACACGCGCCAACACTAAAATTAATCAAAGTAGCGTGACATAAAAAAGAATGTGGTCTAAGTAGCATAATTAGCTTCAGTATGTTCATAAACGTATCAGTAGACACTGAGATCACTCAAATCTGTCAACAATATTAATCAATATGTTGAAATTGGCGGCCAACTTGAAAAAATGGCCGCCATCTTGGATTTATAGGTGGCTAATCGATTGAGTTTAAAGAATGACCCAATGAGAATATATGTGTGAAGTTGCCCCTTATCTGCTCTATTGTTGGCCATGTTGTGCATGTCAAGATTGTGGTAACCTTGAGTAGCCGATTTAAAGCTGCTTTGAAATAGTAGGTCCTTCTAGGACGCCTCTGTAACTAACCCGCAGAGCGTCGTTTCTTGGACCGGCGAACGACGCAGTAGACACCAAATGCGCAACAACAAAAAGCCAGCAGTATCGAGACGGCGATACATACTATTTTAATCGTATCGATGTTTCTGCAACAGCAATGACAAATACTTTGATGATAGAAGTTTGCAATAGTAAAAAATAATTACTTTGGAGATTTCGTTCTGCGAATAAGTAATCAAACATTTGTTGCATCAATCCGCAAGAGGAGTGAGGGATACTTAGAAAGATACTTAGAGAGATACTTAGAAGGATACTTGGAGGGATACTTAGAGGGATACTTAGAAGGGTACTTAGAGGGATACTTAGAAGATAATATATTAACGCTAGATTGCGTTTACAACACCCAGCGAACTTAAGAAATCGTCATATTTGCTATGGTTTTGTGTCGAAATGCTATTCCACGTCTGTCCTCGCCATTAATCTGAGCCACAGCCGTGATTTTGACTAACATTAATGCTACTATATTTGGGATCCCGTTTTTGTATTAGTGACAATAACTTAATTGAGACATACACCTGTGCATATATTGTAAGACACAATCTTCATCGTTGGTGATGGCCGCGAAAGGCTGCCTTTTCACTTATCGTTACTTAAGTGCTGTTGATGCATTTCCAGCAGCTACTCGGCAAGGTTGTCCACTCAGCAATACAAAATTATCCCATATATATGTAGATCTTTCTTATATTTGTTTAGATGAACGCCTACTCTTGTTAGTATTCTTATTTCCTTGTTAGTTTAGTGTTCTTGCCAACCGATTCCTCTTGTCTTTAGAGGCATTTATTCTCACAAATTTGTTTAATTTATTTTTGATTGCTCGTTTATACATCCAGCTTTCCGAACCATGCATCAGCACGAACACGTTCTCCATTCACATGCTTAGCAGCACACCAAACAAACAAGCTTGACCATCAGAAGCTTAACCGCACACGAAACGAACACGTTCGGCATTCAGAAGCTTAACCACACACCAAACAAGCAAGCTTGACCATCAGAAGCTTAACCGCACACGAAACGAACACGTTCGGCATTCAGAAGCTTAACCACACACCAAACAAACAAGCTTGACCATCAGAAGCTTAACCGCACACGAAACGAACACGTTCGGCATTCAGAAGCTTAACCACACACCAAACAAACAAGCTTGACCATCAGAAGCTTAACCGCACACGAAACGAACACGTTCGGCATTCAGAAGCTTAACCACACACGAAACAAACAAGCTTGACCATCAGAAGCTTAACCGCACACGAAACGAACACGTTCGGCATTCAGAAGCTTAACCACACACCAAACAAACAAGCTTGACCATCAGAAGCTTAACCGCACACGAAACGAACACGTTCGGCATTCAGAAGCTTAACCACACACCAAACAAACCAGTTTGGTACACAGGTGCTTAACCGCACACCAATACGGACATGTTCGGCATTCATAGACTTAACCACACGCCATACAATCAAGCTTGACACTCAGACGCTTAACCGCACACGAAACGAACACGTTCGGCATTCATAGACTTAAAGACACACCAAACAAATAAGCCTGGTACTCAGACGCTTAATCGCACACGAAACGAACACGTTCGGCATTCATAGACTTAACGACACGCTATACAATCAAGCTTGACACTCAGACGCTTAACCGCACACGAAACGAACACGTTCGGCATTCATAGACTTAAAGACACACCAAACAAATAAGCCTGGTACTCAGACGCTTAACCGCACACGAAACGAACACGTTCGGCATTCATAGACTTAACCACACGCCATACAATCAAGCTTGACACTCAGACGCTTAACCGCACACGAAACGAACACGTTCGGCATTCATAGACTTAAAGACACACCAAACAAATAAGCCTGGTACTCAGACGCTTAACCTCACACGAAACGAACAAGTTCGGTATACAAATACTTATCTACAAGCCAAACAAACACGTTCGGCATTCATACTTAACCACATAACCACACATCAAGCTAACAATTTCTGAAATTATCCTGCAGACGGAATATATTTATGTCTTCCTAAATTACCCACAACAAATGGTAATGGGAGTGGTAGTTGCAACATTTCTGTTGATAATGATCTCCGCAACACCAGTTGAATGTTCCGTTTAGGTCGGGCGTAGGGCACAACACGAATCTGTACTTGATAGTAGAATTCGGTTTCGGGTAATCATAAAAGTTGTCGCATATGTTTGGATCTGCAAGTGAGAACAAGGGACTAGCTCATGCGCTGGTGATACATGCAAAAGGCCCCGTTCATAACATGTCGATAACCATTGTTTTAAATCACTCAATCAGTCAAGCAATCATTCAATCAGTCAATCAACAAATCAATCAATCATTAATTCAGCAACACATGAAATTAGGTATACTTACACAACAGAAGTGTGATACTTATGTATGATTATCACATATGTGTGATACTTGTGTATGGTTATCACAGAAGTGTGATACTTGTGAATGGTTGTCACAGAAGTGTGATGCTTATGTATGGTTATCACAGAAGTGTGATACTTACGTACGGTTATCACAGAAGTGTGATACTTATGCACTTTTATCACAGAAGTGTGATACTTATGCACGGTTATCACAGAAGTGTGATACTTACGTACGGTTATCACAGAAGTGTGATACTTATGCACGGTTATCACAGAAGTGTGATACTTGTGTATGGTTGTCACAGAAGTGTGATACTTATGTATGGTTATCACAGAAGTGTGCTACTTGTGAATGGTTGTCACAGAAGTGTGATACTTGTGAATGGTTGTCACATAAGTGTGATACTTATGTATAGTTATCACAGAAGTGTGATACTTGTGAATGGTTGTCACAGAAGTGTGATACTTATGCACGGTTATCACAGAAGTGTGATACTTATGCACGGTTATCACAGAAGTGTGATACTTATGCACGGTTATCACAGAAGTGTGATACTTGTGTATGGTTGTCACAGAAGTGTGATACTTGTGTATGGTTATCACAGAAGTGTGATACTTGTGTATGGTTATCACAGAAGTGTGATACTTATGTATGGTTATCACAGAAGTGTGATACTTGTGTATGGTTGTCACAGAAGTGTGATACTTATGTATGGTTATCACAGAAGTGTGATACTTGTGAATGGTTGTCACAGAAGTGTGATACTTATGTATGGTTATCACAGAATTGTGATACTTATGTACGGTTATCACAGAAGTGTGATACTTATGCACGGTTATCACAGAAGTGTGATACTTATGTACGGTTATCACAGAAGTGTGATACTTGAGCACGGTTATCACAGAAGTATGTTTCATGACGAAACGATCCCGCTATTTGTGTTGTCATTCAGCAGTATACATTGTCAACTCCACAAATCAGTAGAATGAGTGATTCTATCAACGAACCACTGAGTTGGTGAATCAGTGCGTGTATCAGTGAGTAATTAAGTGATTATGTCAATCAGTCAATGAGCGATTCGGTGATTCAATGAATCAGTGATTAAGTGAAGCAATCAGTGAGTCATTCAGGCGGTGAGTGAATCATTGAGTGAGCAATTATGCGATTAAGTTAATCAATCAATGAGTCATTTAGAGAGAGTGAATGATTGATTCGGATAGTGAGCGATTAGGTGATTAAGTTAATCAGTCAATTACAGATAGTGAGACAATCTGTGAGTGGGCGATTAGGTGGATAAGACAAATACTAGAGTACACCTGCTGACAAACGTACATATAACAGAGTACACATACTGACAAACGTACCTATACCAGAGTACACCTACTGACAAACGTACCTATACCAGAGTACACCTACTGACAAACGTATAGTTGCCAGAGTGAAGCTACCGACAAACGACGATAAGTTGGCAGCTACGTGTTTGGTCGTCTTCGTGTTGGCCTTTGTTGTATATCAATTTTATTATAAGAAGTAATTATCATTAATTAAGCATCACCACCCTTAAGTATCGCATCACCGTTCGATAATGGGGAAATCCAACATTTCCAATGCACAAACATGACAATTGTAAACAAACTATATCTAATCAAACCATGTATGTAATCAAACCATATACGTAATCAAACCATATACGTAATCAAACCATATATGTAATCAAACCATATACGTAATCAAACCATATATATAATCAAACCATATATGTAATCAAACCATATACGTAATCAAACCATATATGTAATCAAACCATATATGTAATCAAACCATATACGTAATCAAACCATATACGTAATCAAACCATATATGTAATCAAACCATATACGTAATCAAACCATATATGTAATCAAACCATATATGTAATCAAACCATATACGTAATCAAACCATATATGTAATCAAACCATATATGTAATCAAACCATATACGTAATCAAACCATATATGTAATCAAACCATGTATGTAATCAAACCATATACGTAATCAAACCATATATGTAATCAAACCATATACGTAATCAAACCATATATGTAATCAAACCATATATGTAATCAATCCATATATGTAATCAAGCCATATGTAAATAAACAATATATTTAATCAAACCACATATGTACTCAAACCATATATGTAATCAAACCATTATGTAAACAAACCAAATGTAAATAGCTTCGTTGCGATCGTTAGTATATCCGTTAAAGTCATACATGTTTTGGATAATGAAATTCAGTTACTGATATCATTATTGGCACCAAAGGTTTATACAAAACTAGCCATGTTACCCTGCGTTGCACGGGGAGACAAAGCAGCCTCCGAGCTTACGACTCCTTGCGACTCCTTGCGACTCCTTGCGACTCATCGTTTCCAAAATATTAATTAGTTCACACTACATTACAATTGTACTACAATTAAATCGTATGTGTGTCGATGGTGTGCGAATTGTACGAAGAACTTCCCATCTGTCGGAAACATTCATATTGCTGGTGTAGTTTCGGTACGATCCAAAGATGCTACTGTGGTGAGCGAATGATTTTATTTATTGAACTATTCTACTTTATTGAACTATTTTACTTTATTATTATCGGACGGACATATACTTTGATTAGATCAGAGTATACTTTGATTAGATCAGAATGTACCCTAAATAAGACGGTACGACAAAAATAAAGTTTCCTCTTACGTACCCACGACCACATTTTGTTTCTTTAGAGAGCTAAGTACCGTCCTTGTACTCTTGGCTATTGGGGCTTTGCTTGAATCTGGCCGTTTGGCAATAATCATCATCATGGGCATCCGTCTATCTCGAGAAATACTGAAGCTGCTGACAGTGTTTTGCACAGTTTTTGCTTTGACTAAGATGTCCGATTTTTGAGTGGCTGTCTCTGTTTCTGCCTTCCTAAAGTCACCCCGCACAACCTAATGCTGATCTGCGCAGCTTTTATATTTCGCTCGCAAGAATCCGTGAACCGCAGAGCTTGCAGAGTTTGCCAGCCGACACGCCTTGCAAGTCCACCATAGAGGACGTCCTTTGGAATACGTCCATCTTCCATGCGGCAGACATGGGCAAGCCAACGCAAACGTCGCTGACTTAGCAGGGCGAAAATACTGGGGATGTCTGCATCCTCAATGAAATCCTTGTTTTGTGTGTGTGTGCTCCAAAAATATGATTTGCCTGGTGCGTTGATGCAGTCTGCTTGTCAAGCAGTATAAGTAATCTCCAAGCACCCATTGAAGTAGGCAGGTTGTGGCGGGTGAGCACATTATTGGCCGGCGGCTGCCCATCTTGAGGCGGGCGATAGCTGGCCAGTGGAGTATGATGATCCCTCCCACCGTCGGAGGAACCCGTAGCGCCCGTTACCTACGCCAATTGTTTAGGGATTATAACTTGTAACTGGTGTTGTGGTGCCGTTGACCAGCGGCACTGGAGTGTCCTCTTCAGGGCGCCAAGGATGGGCGAAGAGTGTGTTGATTCTGGGTTGTCTAGTTGTCAGGGTCCCCCTCTCTGCCTCACTGATATTTGATTTAATTATCCTCAGCTTAGTATTTACCCTGCTCTGCTTTGTTTTTCAAAATCTAAATGTTTAGCTGGGAAACATGAAGAATAACACAGAAACACACAGAAAAGGATATCGATATTCATCCATTGATGTCTGCCCAAAATTATTAACATGAAATAGGATGGTAGTATACTTCCACCAACATTCATCATCGTTAGAGTTAGGATATTGTTGAAGTCAGGTATTTAAATAAATAAATAAATATAAAAAATATATAAAAATTATAATAATAAAAAAATAAATAAATAAATAAATAAATAAATATATATATATATATATATATATATATATATATATATATATATATATATATATATATATATATATATATATATATATATATATATATATATATATATATATTTATTTATTTATTTATTTATTTAAATACCTGACTTCAACAATATCCTAACTCTAACGATGAATGCAGGTCAGTACATTCGGCGGTAGCTCTGCCGAAGGAGCTGCCGGAAGGATGACAAGGCTGGCATCAAACCGCCTTCGGGATGTTCTGTTAGGGTTTACTCCCTTGTCTATTTGCCTTCAGATGGGAATTGGAATAGTGAGCGTCGAGAGGTGTCCACGTGCACCTCACGGGCTCCAACCTGCTCCCCGATCTCCTGCACATTAATCTGAGGCCGCAAGGTGCCCAGTATCAAAGATGTACCACGAGGAGGCTCTGCTAGAAACTTGTCTATGGATAGTCAATGTACCAGCGGGAGACTTGCGTACTTGGCTCCCTTTTGACCATAAGGAGCTATCCGTCGGATGCAGCTGGAAGCAAGGGTGTGAAGCAAGGGTGTGAAGCAAGGGTGTGAAGCAAGGATGTGAAGCAAGGGTGTGAAGCAAGGGTGTGAAGGAAGCGCTATTTTGCCACCCAACGCCGCAAGCTCCAGATGACAAGTGCACAAGGAAGAGTCCATCATCCTGATAGCCCTAAAAGTATGTCGGGAGGAGTCCACCATCCTTGTAGCCCGCCCTACAGATATGTCGGGAGGCTACCGTTATATAGGGCTTGTCAACAAACCGTCGTTGCTGTATTTTGAAGATATTTTCAACGTTTAATAGATTAAGGTTTTTCAATAATGGGTCAGCTTAGGATATCCTGCCACGTACCTTCCATGCCGGGTGTGTAGAGTCCGCGCTCCTTGAACGACTCCCAACCATATATTTCCCCATCATCAGCCGCCGCCACCCATCCACGGGGGAAGCGGATTGAGTCGTCTGACAGAAGACACGGCAAAGAACACGTGCAAACTCACTGCACAATTTGGCCCAACGTTTAACATATATAATCAGCTCTGACTTACTGCTGTGTCTTCGTTATGGTGTGCACTTTAGACTTGTTTTGTTTGGTAATTTTTGATACTTGTTAATCCCATTGGTGTCGACATCTGTTTATGTAAAGGCGAGAAAGTGCTCATGAAAAATCGGGAAAGTGCTTATAAAAAAGCGGGAAAGTGCGCATGAAAAGCGGGAAACTTTCTCCTCCGCTCAACTTTTGTCGTTTTAACGTGTTGTTTTACGGGTCGCCATTTTTATGTGCCGTTCTTGCTCGAGGTGATCGCGCGCCCGAGAAAATGTGAAATTACGCGAACCAATGAAATTACATGTGCCTAACAAATAGATAGAGGTTACCGTGAATTTTGCTTGTTTTTGAAAATAAAAAAATGGGATATTTTGTCCAAAACCGGGAAACCGGAACAAAGGGAAGCTATAAAAAAACATTACATAGGTTTATCCACAAAAATCCTGCATAATATTCTATAATATACATTCTACATAATATTCTAAAAATATAGATAGAATATTTTCTGAATTCTACACAGTTGTGTCCACAAAAATCTATAGAATAGACATTCTATAGATTTGTTTGCTAAGAGCAGGATCACACACTTAAGAGCAGGATCACACACTTAAGAGCAGGATTACACACTTAAGAGCAGGATCACACACTTAAGAGCAGGATCACACACTTAAGAGCAGGATCACACACTTAAGCATGCGACACTTACCGTTGTTACATGGAACCGGTCGCCCCTTCTTTGCCCGAAAATTGTCGCACATGACAGATAAGTGTTCACTTCTCTTCTAATAAACGTACTTCTGCGTACTCTTCTTTGTGCTCAACGAACACAACTTAGTATATTAACAGGGTCACCTACATTATCCAAGTACATACCATTTTGTCAAATCAAACGATCATCTTTTGTGACGTAATAGTATTTGACGTGACGTCATGACACATGACTTGTGAGGTTGTGCTCTAGGTCACTCTATGGCTAACGTGTCTAGGTCACTCTATGGCTAACGTGTCTAGGTCACTCTATGGCTAACGTGTCTAGGTCACTCTATGGCTAACGTGTCTAGGTCACTCTATGACTAACGTGTCTAGGTCACTCTATGGCTAACGTGTCTAGGTCACTCTATGGCTAACGTGTCTAGGTCACTCTATGGCTAACGTGTCTAGGTCACTCTATGGCTAACGTGTCTAGGGCTAACATACTTACTTACATAGATATGCACGTTTGCTCGCTGGGAGCATAGGCCATCGACCAAAGCTAGTACGTGTAACTGGGTCCTGTTTTGTGCCACAGTTATCAGTTAATTCCAGGTGCAGCCAATCGTCTTAGGTCTCAACGCCAGGTGTTTTAGGCCATCCTCTATTTCTGTTCCCTTGAGGGTTCAATGTTAGCGACTGTCTAGTGACACTGGATCGCAGTTTTCTTAGTGTATGATCAATTCACCTCCATTTTCTCTTGTTGATTTCTTTGTTGATTTCTTTCTTTCATTGGAAGTTGTTTGGTCCTTTCCCGGAGACACACAGAAAAGGATATAGATTTTCATCCATTGATGTCTGCGCAAAATTATGAACATGAAATAGGATGGTAGTTTACTTCCACCAATAATCATCATCGTTAGAGTTAGGATATTGTTGAAGTCAGGTATTTAAATAAATAAATAAATAAATAAATAAATAAATATATATATATATATATATATATATATATATATATATATATATATATATATATATATATATATATATATATATATATATATATATATATATTGCAAATATAAACAATTAAGTGTATACAATTATATATACACATATACGCATGCACGCACGCACGCACACAATGCATTAGTATATTAACATGATGATATTTTAAAAGAAACACAAGAGCTGAGCTGAAAGTCAAATGCACACATTAATGCACACGATAAATGTATATCATACAGGCATATCATACAGGCATATCATACAGGCATATCATACAGGCATATCATACAGGCATATCATACAGACATATAATACATACATATCATACAGACATATCATACAGGCATATCATACAGACATATCATACAGACATATCATACAGACATATCATACAGGCATATCATACAGACATATCATACAGACATATCATACAGACATATCATACAGGCATATCATACATACATATCATACAGACATATCATACAGACATATCATACATACATATCATACAGACATATCATACAGACATATCATACAGACATATCATACAGGCATATCATACAGACATACCATACAGGCATATCATACAGGCATATCATACAGGCATATCATACATGCATATCATACAGGCATATCATACAGGCATATCAAACAGGCATATCATACATACATATCATACATACATATCATACAGACATATCAAACAGACATATCATACAGACATATCATACAGGCATATCATACAGACATATCATACAGGCATATCATACAGACATATCATACAGGCATATCATACAGACATATCATACAGACATATCATACATACATATCATACAGACATATCATACAGACATATCATACAGGCCTATCATTCATACATATCATACATACATACATATCATACATACATATCATACAGGCATATCATACATACATATCATACAGACATATAATACAGACATATCATACATACATATCATACATACATATCATACATACATATCATACATACATATCATACATACATATCATACAGACATATCATACAGACATATCATACAGACATATCATATAGACATATCATACAGACATATCATACATACATATCATACAGACATATCATACAGACATATCATACAGACATATCATACAGACATATCATACAGACATATCATACATACATATCATACAGACATATCATACAGACATATCATACATACATATCATACAGACATATCATACAGACATATCATACAGACATATCATACAGGCCTATCATTCATACATATCATACATACATACATATCATACATACATATCATACAGGCATATCATACATACATATCATACAGACATATAATACAGACATTTCATACATACATATCATACATACATATCATACATACATATCATACATACATATCATACATACATATCATACAGACATATCATACAGACATATCATACAGACATATCATACATACATATCATACAGACATATCATACAGACATATCATACAGACATATCATACAGGCATATCATACAGACATATCATACATACATATCATACAGACATATCATACAGGCATATCATACAGACATATCATACAGACATATCATACAGACATATCATACAGACATATCATACAGACATATCATACATACATATCATACAGACATATCATACAGACATATCATACAGACATATCATACAGGCATATCATACAGACATATCATACATACATATCATACAGACATATCATACAGGCATATCATACAGACATATCATACAGACATATCATACATACATATCATACAGACATATCATACAGACATATCATACAGACATATCATACAGGCATATCATACAGACATATCATACAGACATATCATACATACATATCATACAGACATATCATACAGACATATCATACAGACATATCATACAGACATATCATACATACATATCATACAGACATATCATACAGGCATATCATACAGACATATCATACAGACATATCATACAGACATATCATACATACATATCATACAGACATATCATACAGACATATCATACAGACATATCATACAGGCATATCATACAGACATATCATACATACATATCATACAGACATATCATACAGGCATATCATACAGACATATCATACAGACATATCATACAGACATATCATACAGACATATCATACAGACATATCATACAGGCATATCATACAGACATATCATACATACATATCATACAGACATATCATACAGGCATATCATACAGACATATCATACAGACATATCATACAGACATATCATACAGACATATCATACAGACATATCATACAGACATATCATACAGACATATCATACAGACATATCATACAGACATATCATACAGGCATATCATACAGACATATCATACATACATATCATACAGACATATCATACAGGCATATCATACAGACATATCATACAGACATATCATACAGACATATCATACAGACATATCATACAGACATATCATACAGACATATCATACAGACATATCATACAGACATATCATACAGGCATATCATACAGACATATCATACATACATATCATACAGACATATCATACAGGCATATCATACAGACATATCATACAGACATATCATACAGACATATCATACAGACATATCATACAGACATATCATACAGACATATCATACATACATATCATACAGACATATCATACAGGCATATCATACAGAAATAATCGGACAAGGCCGTCCGGTTATTTGTGCTACTTGTGCTACTCCGCCAGCAGCCGAGTAAGATTACAGGGGGGGGGGGCGTATTGTAAATGTACCATTTTATATTTATTTTACACGCCTTAAATGCGATTGAGGACTTTGTTCTGTTGTCATTCGGTTTCAAAACGCTCGTTTGCCACTTGTACACGATGGCGTAACGAATAATTCTCTCGTCATCGAGCGCGCCATTGTGTACACGCTGCTGCGTAAATTGTGCACGCAGTGACCGCAATGACCGCAATGACCGCAGACATAAACAATAGTGCCGTCGTCATCGCACGCGCCATTTCTTACGAGATGGCCACGTTATGACATCAAAAACTAGTTCTGTCCGTACGGACACGTCCGATGCGATAACCAATACTGCACCGCTGTACTGGATAGAGCATATTAAATGCGTGTGTAATAAACTGCAAAAGTACACAAACAATATAATATTACACAGAAAGTAATAAACATCCGTTATTCAAAGAACGCACTTGATACTATATTGATGTGTGGGATGCAAAGCTGATGAGCTCGACAAGACTACAGCGACTGAATCACTTTTGAATTTGAGCTGCACCGCGGATTTTTTTAGAGTGCACCTCCCAACATCTGTTTTTGAGGCCAACCTCTCAGTTCCTGCCACACCCCCTCTATAGGATTAGGACGCCTCTGCAACTCACCTTTGGACCGGTTATATGACCGGTAAATGAGGTAACCGATCACAATTCCGCGACAGCAACAACATAACATTGCCGATACGACGGTAACGACAATTACAGTTAAAGCCATTTCGAGATTTCTGCAACAGCAATGCCAAATACGTCAATGACATAGGCTTGCAATAGTCAAACTCAACAAATTGGATATGTTGTTGTGCGAAGTGATATAGTCAAACATTTATTATACTTTGAAGATATAACAGTGTGTGTACGGCATTCAGAGACTTAACCACACTCCAAACAAACAAGTTATGCATTCAGAGACTTAACTCCAGGCAGACAAATCCAGCATTCAAAGACTTAACTATACTCCCAAAAAACAAGTTTGGCATTTGTATGTTTAACCACACACCGAACAAACAAACTATGCATTTAGAGACTTAGCCACACACAAAATAAACATGATCCGCATTCATAGGCTTAAACTCACTTGTGGTAGAAATTACTACGATGGCGGCTGAAGTTATTCTACACGTTTTGCTACGTTACCCACGCTATAAATATGCTTCGCTTGCAACATTTCTCTCGCTTGAAGTCTCCGCAGCAGCCGGGGTATGTCCCGTTTCCTGGTAAGTCAGACGTAGGGCGGATGATATAGTTGTAATAGTTAGTAAAGTTCGGTCGCGGGTAATCGTAAACGTTCCTGTCTATGTTTGGTTCTGCAAGTGAGAACAACGATCTGACATACTCGCTGTTGATATATGCAACAGGTCCCGTTCATGTCATGTCGATGACCCTTACCTTATACCAATGAATGAATGAATGAATGAGCGAGTCAATCAATCAATCAATCCACACTTTTTTTTTTCAATTTGATTGTTTCTCAATATCTTAGAAATTGCAATTGTCTTAATAATAATTAATAATAATTAGAGCACTTTTAGAGCGCCTTGGATCCAGGTGACCCTGTTCAATGGCGCTGACACAAACATAGTTAAAGACAGTCACGATTAAAAAATAAATAAATAGATAAATAAATAAAAACATAAAAAACATAGCAAATCCAAGTTCATAGGACATAGCACTAAAAGTCGAATAAATTTGACAGTTAAGAATAATAAGCGCGTTTAAACAAGATAGTTTTTAAGAGTCTTTTAAAGGTGTATAGAGAGTCACATTTTCGCATCTCATGGGGAAGACTGTTACACAGGCGAGGAGCAGCGATGCAGAAGGCACGATCACCATAATGACGGAGATGTGCACTACATACAATCAGGAGAGAGTTTGATGAGGATCGCAACGTTCTGCAGAGTTGGTAGAACTGAAGCAGGTATGCGATGTAGCTCGGCCGGACAGGAAGCCAATGGAGAGTCTCTAGGATGGATGTGGATGGATGTGATGTGGTTATAGCGACTGGCTCTGACCACAATGCGAGCTGCCATATTCTGGAGTCTCTGCAGCTTGTCCAGTAACTGATCAGGTACACCATAAAGGAGGCCATTTCCATAGTCCAGTCGCGATATGACAAGGGAGTGAACCAGGAGTCTTCACTTGTCGTTTTCAGTAATTGTCTTTTATGTCCTCTTCAATTAACAAGGCAAAGGCCCATATGTCAAGTGGACAAGGAAGCCATCTATGTGTAAACTTTGTTTTTAAACATATTCACGCTGCTAGCAGTTACACAATCTGTAGAAAATTTGTTCCATTCATTTATTGTCCTCTGTGAAAACGGGTACTTCCTGATACCCAATGTACACTGATCCTTTACTAATGTTACCTCATGTCCTCTAGTTCTAATATATTTCTTGGGTGAGAAATAAACATGATACATGAACTAGTCAGTTGTTGATCGGCGCACAAGCCAGGTGCGATAAACCAATTGATAACTCTGACAGGTTCGACTTGCGTGGTCAACATAAACTCTGTCGAGACGTCTTAAGGTCTACTGACATCACTTGACGGTTCTTCTAGTATTGCAAACGCCACCAGAATTCGTCTCTATTTACGCATTGTCGAGACCTGAACCATTGCATAATCATTCAACAATGCCACGCGAGACATCTTCTCGTCCGCTGCCGTCACGCTTCACTTGTATGCGAGTGACGCTGTCCCGTCCGCATCCTTCTCGTTCGACCGATCTTCGTGACGTTACAACATTCGCCGACACTCCGTGCGATTGACTCTGTACGTGTGTCGCAGTCACGTCCCGTCCAGTCGCTTCCGCTGCAGCCGTCATGTCACGTTCGTTGCCGCCGTCACGTTACGTCCGCTGCCGCCGTCACGTTGGCAGCTTCGTTCGTCTGCTCCGCGTGACGATACCCCGCTCGCCGTCACTACGTGTGATTGAGTTGTCTGCCGCATCTACTTCACGTTACGGCATTTATTCGTGTGACGCACCATTCTTCTGACAACACGCACCATTGCTCCTCGTGACCCTCTTTCGTTCGTCGCCCCTTTCATTGCTACTTCGCTGCGTGAGCTGCCAATTGTGTGAATTAATACTATATGACGTTATATGTTTACTGTATGCTATTATGTGTTAACTTTATCTTGTCTCCTATTTTATAAACGGGATTACAATTGGATTCTCAGTTATCATCCACGGTTCTGTTATGTTTATGTTCCACCCTACATTGATGCACCTGAGCTTTTGACACGAGCCAGTCACTTTGTTCTCCGCCGCCAATTCATTAATATACCTTTTTATAGGTATTATCTGTAATCGTTCCTCTGAGCCGGCTATTAGAGCATCAGCGTAACATATCGTCAGAGTAACATATCGTCAGAGTAACATATCGTCAAAGTAACATATCATCAGAGTAACATATCGTCAGAGTAACATGTCATCAGAGTAACATATCGTCAGCGTAACATATCATCAGAGTAACATATCATCGTAGTAACATATCATCAGAGTAACATATCGCCAGCGTATCATATCGTCAGAGTAAAATATCGTCAGAGTAACATATCGTCAGAGCAACATATCGTCAGAGTAACATATCGTCAGCGTAACATATCATCAGAGTAACATATCGTCAGCGTAACATATCATCATAGTAACATATCGTCAGAGTAACATATCATCAGAGTAACATATCGTCAGAGTAACATATCGTCAGCGTAACATATCATCACAGTAACATATCGTCAGAGTAACATATCATCAGAGTAACATATCGTCAGCGTAACATATCATCACAGTAACATATCGTCAGAGTAACATATCGTCAGAGTAACATATCATCAGAGTAACATATCGTCAGAGTAACATATCATCAGCGTAACATATCATCAGCGTAACGAATGTTGTTTATGTTTTGTCCACCTAGTTTGAGGCCTTAATTTCACTATAATAATGAAATCAAGCGTAGAGATAAAACATATTCCTATCGTGCACCTCGTTTTATCCAAGTATATTAATGTATTTCTCCATAAATTCTGATGCCAGTAGACGCCTATATATTTTGTCATCAAATATTAATGTTTAAACTATTTCAAACATTTCTTCCTGTATTATTTTGTCAAACTCTTTTGCATGATCAATAAAACATATGTTTATATCTTTCTGATCTGCGATAGCTCTTTCCGAAATAATTTTTAATATAAACATTGCATGTTTTGTTCTTCCTTCTATACAAATCCATGCTAGCTGTTCCTCTGATATTTCTCTCTATGTGTGCGATTTCTTATTCGAAGTAAGACATTTCCCATTGTGATTTTGACTACATGACTCATAAGGGTGATAGTCCTCACAACAAGAACTAACCTGTTGCTCCTGGTTTCTTGGTTATGACTATGGGTATGCGTCTTGTGTCACAGATCTTTTAAAACATAACAAACACTTCATCTTTTGCTTTGCTTTTTGCTATTTTCACTGTTTTATTCATGTTAGTTCTTTCACTGTGTTACGCATCATCTATATTTTTCTCTTCTCCAGTTGTTCAGTTTCACTCATCATTCAACCACCTTCTCTTGCTCTGCTGCATTTTTACTTGTTCAATTCTTGGCATTGTTCTGGATTTCTTTGTTTGGCATTCCTTCTGTCTGCCATAAGTTATAATTATGTGTGATGTCGCCATATAGTTATTACTCTTTCCCTATAGACTAGAGCGATAAGCCAGCTCACTGCAGTGAAGCAGGCGTGGACCACTGGTCGGCATTTTATTGCACAACAGAAACAGTTGCATCCACTGACATGACACATCGGGTAGTACTGTTTATAGTGTGACCATAGCATGTTACAAATTGTTGTCTAAAATACGTAAGTAAGTAAGAAAGTAAGTAAATTTATTTCCTCTTCACCATCATCATCATGTACAATATGAGGCAAACAGAAGCCATGAAGATGAGGTGGCTACCAGAGAAGTATAAACTTATCAGGCTAGTACCAGCGATGATGACACCATGAACCAATTAACTTGAAGATTTGTCATTGTCATTTGTTCTTAATAGGGCATAGCCACCAATCTGATTAGGCATTTGTGTGAGGGTAGTCCCAGCAGTTGAGGTATAACTGTGGGCAGTTGGGTTGTTCTGGAGTGAGCAGCGTGCATTAGTGTTAAACTCTCCAAGACATTTATTACACTCAATAATATACGTTTATGTATCATCTTATCTTACACCGTACTGAAGTTAGGTCAGGAGTGTAAATTGTGCAATGACTGAGAAACTTGATTTTGTATCATTTTAGTAGTAAGTTTAATTTATCAGTTTAATTAGTATGCTGTAATACGTACAATGTTATCTAACGAACTTGTCTTACAGTGGTCAATTGTCCCGTTTCCTGGTAAGTCAGGCGTAGGGCGGATGATGTAGTTGTAATAGTTAGTAGAGTTCGGTCGCGGGTAATCGTAAACGTTCCTGTCTAAGTGAGAACAACGATCTGAGATATTATAGTTATTTAATGGTCACATCAGTTAGACACGTATTTTAACCCATTGTACATTCATTTTTCATTTATTTACACTCAATAACTGAAGTTATTTAGTAGATATTGGTATGATATATGACGAAGACTGGACGCTGTACAATTTAAACACTGCGCCTCCATTGGGTTCTTGCCGTGCAATAGTATTGGTATCACTGGTCCGTGCCTGCATCGCTGTATTATGTGTCAACTGACAAGAGCTCAGCGATCTTCTTTTACTAACGGGTGTTCTATTTATGTCTATGTGTGTGTCACCGTAGTTTGTTTACTTTTCTGTTCAACCTTTGAGGTCGTTTCATCGGTCGCTTGTATAAGTGTTACGTGGAAATTCTGCCATTCTGTGTCCATGTCATCTGTCTCTTCACATACATCTGCTTACAACTCAACTGTCTCTTCACGTACATCTGCTTATAACTCAACTGTCTCTTCACGTACACCGGCTGACAACTCAACTGTCTCTTAAAATACACCAGTTGACAACTCAACTGTCTCTTCACGTACACCGGCTGACAACTCAACTGTCTCTTAAAATACACCAGTTGACAACTCAACTGTCTCTTCAAGTACACCTGCTGACAACGCAACTACCTCTTTGAGTACACCTGCTGACAACGCAACTGTCTCTTCAAGTACACCGGCTGACAACTCAACTGTCTCTTCGAGTACACCTGCTAACAACTCAACTGTCTCTTCAAGTACACCTGCTGACAACTCAACTGTCTCTTCAAGTACACCTGCTGACAACTCAACTGTCTCTTCAAGTACACCTGCTAACAACTCAACTGTCTCTTCAAGTACACCTGCTGACAACTCAACTGTCTCTTCAAGTACACCTGCTAACAACTCAACTGTCTCTTCGAGTACACCTGCTAACAACTTAACTGTCTCTTCAAGTACACCTGCTAACAACTCAACTGTCTCTTCGAGTACACCTGCTAACAACTCAACTGTCTCTTCGAGTACACCTGCTAACAACTCAACTGTCTCTTCAAGTACACCTGCTGACAACTCAACTGTCTCTTCAAGTACACCTGCTAACAACTCAACTGTCTCTTCAAGTACACCTGCTAACAACTCAACGGTCTCTTCGAGTACACCTGCTAACAACTCAACTGTCTCTTCAAGTACACCTGCTAACAACTCAACTGTCTCTTCAAGTACACCTGCTGACAACTCAACTGTCTCTTCAAGTACACCTGCTGACAACTCAACTGTCTCTTCAAGTACACCTGCTGACAACGCAACTGCTGTTGTGTGTCCTGTTTTAATGTCAGCATCATTTCTAATCAGTTGGAAATGAGGTTTTGGCTATTGTCTAGGTTTATTAATCTTTCTAAGTCTGACTTTCATCCAGCATGCAATTGGGTTGTGATCACTATCACAGTAGGCTACTGGACATCATTTGACTTATTTTATTGCATTTCTACACGTTACGAATTGTAATGTAATCAGTTTGAGTGCGGTCATTATCTCCAGGACTCTTTCATGTCCACATATGTTTAGGGTGGTGTTGAAACCACGTGTTTGTTGTTACTTGGTGATTGGCTTCACACCATTCAGTCCATGGTTCACGACGTGAACATTTCTACTTTTGGTGTTACAATGTGCACGTCTACAATTAAATTAAATGCATGGTATGTCCTGCAGATATGTATGGATGATACCTTAATAGTGTCTGTGAACAAACTGTAGCTGTTGCAGGCGTGACAATATTCAACAAGTTAGTAGATAATAAAGTCAATCAAGTTGGTCGATAATAATGTTCATCAATTTGGTAGATAATAATGAAGTAACGATTTTCTTCTAATCTTCGAATCACAACTATTGAGATTTACTCACTTTACTCAACGTTTCGGCTGCCGTCGGTGGCCTTCGCGCGATGAGTAAGTAAATTATCTCAATAGTTGTAGTTGTTGCATTTTGAAAATATCTTCAACTTTTAATGGATTAAGGCTTTTCAACAATGGGACGACATAGGATATCCGGCCACATATCTGCCATGCCGAGTGCATAGAGTCCACGTGGCTTGAATGACTCCCAGCCATACAATTGGTTTCCCTCAGCTGTCCCCTCACACCCGTGGGGGAAACGTTCGCCAGTTCGATTTTCTGACAGAAGACACAACAAAGAACGCGTGTAGACGCGTATTTATCGCGCAATAGGGGACACAAGTCTCGCCATGTTGGTTTTGTGTAAATTTGCGCATAAATGCTCACTTCCGGCCCCCAACGACAGGCTGCATAAACACGTTTGGGATTAAAACAGAGAGAACAAACAATAACACATTTACTTCTATTATTTATTAAAACTGGTTAAACTGTGATATTACTAATACAAATGGTTTATTTTATAATGACACAGGTACATTTAATGTGTTATTGTGTGCACAACTTGGGGGCCGGAAGTGCATTATCTCGTCAATTATCGCCTCGAAACGAAAATCACTTGTGTCCCCTGTAGTCGGTACCGGGAATAGCATGTTTTTGATCGCTAGATGGCGGGCGTGTATACACGCAACGCATCGCGGGAGCGAGTGTCGAATTAAATACAACATGTAATTGTGTATTTTAATACTGGCTTCAATTATGTATCCACGACAACGAGAAAAACGCAAATATTTAAAGAATTACTGTTTCAGCAAAGAATACATCGCAAAACCTATAACGCTTGCTGATATTAAGCAGAAATCACAACGCTAACGTCGGAACGCAAACATCGACTGATCTGACGTTTGAATGACTTCGAACGCGATTGAGCACGGCAAACGAATAATGTGTCGTAACTTTCCGTCGATAACCTCACGCGAGTTCACCTTTATATTAGTGTTATATAATAATACAACAGGATGTGTCTGGTTCGTATCTCGTGTCTGTGTAGTGACGCTACAAACAGTTTCGTGTTGTTGATGTCTTGTGTAGCAGGTTGTCTCACTTTTAGTGTTTGTGTGGTGGAACTACACAGTGTCGTGCTGTTGACGTCTTCTGTTGCAAATTGTGTCTGGTCCGTCTGTCGTCTCTTTGTGGTGACACTACACTGAGAACAGATTGAAGTAAAGTTTCGTCCTGTTGACGTTTTCTGTAGCAAATTGTGTCTGGTCCGTCTGTCGTGTCTTTGTGGTGACACTACACAAAGTTGAGTGTTGTTGACGTCTTCTGTATGAATTTTATGTATCTTGTGTCAAATGGTTAGACAGTCCGCTTAATTGTTAGAGAGCTAACCAATTTACAATGTCAAGCCGTCAACAGTTGGATCAGTATATAGAAGAGCCAAGGAGAGGGGGACAACCTACGTCAAAACTACAGGTGACTTCGAAATGCTATATTCGCTGCTGACGTAGACCTAAGTGGGAGTGACTTCCACTCGTTCGGCAACAACAGCAGGTGCGATAGTTTGGGCAACACAAGAGACACCTAACGGTGGATTCGGCGCAGCTCACGAATGTTAACAAAATAGCAGCGACACGTTTGAGAAATACGCTGTCTAGATTTGAATTGCTGTCCCAGACTCCGTGCAGAGGCTGCTGGGTTGACATTCTGGCACATGATAGATGCTGGGTGGGCAGGGGTAGGCAGGGGTGGGCAGGGGTAGGCTGGGGTAGGCAGAAGTGGAGGGGACCACTCAAATGTTTTATCAGCACTTAGCTTTAATTTGCTCTCAGTGGTGCACTAGAAAATATCAAGGACACAATTTATGGGCTGGCTTAGGGAACGAATGGTGTCCAGTGTAGCCACAGAAATGTAGGTATGTGTCATCTGCATGAAGGTAACAGGGAACAAAGAAGAATTTCATTAGACATTTTATTTACGCCTTTCTGAGAAGCAAGCGCTGCTTTTGATGCTGAAATGTCATTATTGTTACAGGATTTTACTCCATCCATGGGTTTACAACATTAAGCATATTATTTACTATCCAAGATACCACTTTAAAACTTCTACAACACATTGGTTATTTGCACACAGTAATATAACAATGGTTAGCATCACTCGTATAGAATACCTTAATAACTCCAGGCATGGAGTGATTAACTTAGCTTAATCGTAGACTTACAAAAATTAAGTTAAATTAACACTAACTAACATTAACTAGTTAACTGTTGAAATTAACTTGTAGTGAAATTATCTGGTTAACTTCAATAAATTTTCAGTTAACTTACTTTTTTACAAAGTAGTTAGCTTTACTTAGCTAGTTAACTTTCAAAATACAATGTAGCTTAACTTAATCGAAAACAATCAAATATTAACTTAACTAGTTAATACACAGTAGATTAATCGCCCCATATCTGCTATTATGTAATGATTTAGTTTTTGATTTTATAATTTCCTTACCGTTACCCCGATGCAATGGTTTCCGAAGTGTGGTATTAATTCAGTGACCAGGGCTAACACTTATACATTGAAAACACTAGGATGTATGGGAGCCTTTTGGCTATGACGTTGGAGACAGCTTCAGTTGCTAACGTTTTGAAGTCATTGGAACGTTTTTAGATTGTGAATGACTGTGAAATGACTGAAATGGAAAAGTTTCAAAATCGGTAAAGTGATTTGTGAAGATGTCACATTTAACACATGAATATTATATGACACTCTTTATTTCTACACTCATGCTTCAGCTTTGCTGTTTAATACGTATATTAGTACATTTTATATGAATGACACACACGTTATGAACATATGTTTATTAACATAAACATTAATATGTTGTATTTACCTTTAACGTAATTTGGCACTTTTCGTGATATATATATATATATATATATATATATATATATATAGTATATATATATATATATATTTACACGAACAGTGCCAAATTACGTTAAAGAGCATATATATATATATATATATATATATATATATATATATATATATATATATATATATATATATATATATATATATTTATATATATATATATATATATATATATATATATATATATATATATATATATATATATATATATATATATATATATATATATATATATAGTATAACTTAAGTATACAGATTCCTTCTCGACTAGTGTCATGAAGTTAACGAAGGTAAGCATGAGTCAGTATCGTGCACAGTAGCTGTCTTTACATACGAATGTTCCATATGTGGTGGAAGGAAACACAATCGACGCAACCAACAACCACCAAAAACATAATAATTAAACGTATCAGTCTAAAGTGTATCTTGTGTTAAATAATCTGCAATAAACACGAATCACTAATGTCTTTGTTGAACCTTCATTGAAGCTGAAACAATGCTAACAGTTTATTACTGTCTCAGTTGCCAAATCAACGTTTATAATGACGTTATTTCAACATCTGACATTGAAACACCGGTACCCGATGTTTCAATATATGAAATGTGTGCGCCTGTTGGGTCATTGATATATCCTTTCTTCATCAGCAGCTTCGTCCCCTCTAGCAATGTTGTCACCCTCTGAATCTGAAACAAAGTACATACGTTTTGTATGTGCCAGGACACACTGTATCCTTGTTATCACAAATGTCACACGTCCAGTTTTGTAGCTTATGAGAAATATCTTGTCAAATTTTACCATCTTCAAACAGTTGTCCATATTTAATTAAAACATACGATATAATTAGAATAGGTATTTTTAATCAACCGAATCAATGGAATGTCTACAACGAAACAACGATTGCATATCATTGGTGAAGATGGATCATACAATTACTTAACGCTTTCCAATAATAACCAGGCATTTAGAGACACTGCGCACCCACATGTATTTAGAGACACAGCGCACCCACATGTATTTAGAGACACAGCGCACCCACATGTATTTAGAGACACAGCGCACCCACATGTATTTTGCCTTATTATAACCGAACAATGTAACCGATTAAGGCAATGATACGATATTGGCTGTATCAGACTCACCTGACTCTCTATATTACTGAGTCGCTCATCCAAGGTAGCGGGGAGTGTTCCCGTTTGAGGGTACGTCCCAGTTGACCCAAGTTGTGCAGCCACTATCTCCTGAACCAAGTCCGTGACTGTATTCACGCATATGGGACGTCGCGGTGACAAGTTGGAATCCTCCAGTTTGTGAGCGATGGTCTCCACCCTGGTGAAACATCAGCAACATTGATACTTTCATTGTCACAACAGAATACACTTAATTATTTGTTATTTATTATACTACAACGGCGAATTTAAATAGCAGCACGAACCATAGGTCGGGGAACTTTATTGCGAATGCTTAATGGTTCTTAACTATTTTTAGCAGATTCAAGCACACGTGATAGTATGTAGGTTTAACAGCAATTGTACAGGGTGATTATACTGTGCTATGTCTGACGGTTACAGTCATTGTTGCTTGTGTGGAATATAAGAAAACCATTGAGTGTGAAGGAGCATATTGGAGAGTCCGTGAGACTGTGGGAGAGTCCGTGAGTTCTCTATTTAACACCATCATGGCCAGAGTCTGTCGAATAACCGTAAGGAAAGGTTTCATTCCTCGCACCTCGCGAGCGGTGGTCTAATGGTTAGAGCACCCGCCTGTTGATCGAAAGGACGATGGTTCGATTCCACCTCCGCCGTTTCGAAGCTTGGACAATTTCGTTCACCCCACTTTGCCCGTGTCTTTCGGAAGAGACGCTAAAAGCCGTTGGTCCAAACTCCTGCGTTAGCTCAAGATTGGGCTGTTTGGAGTATAACTACTTGAGACTTGGGGCCCGGACATCTTATGGATAAGATACAAACATAGAATGTACTATTTTGTTGGTCACAAGAGATCGTCTATACAACCTTGAGCCACACATTAACAACACCCATCTTAATAAGACGCTTACAAAAAAGCGATATCATCATCATAATGGTGACTACAAGAAAAAAGTAAAAAGGTAGCGGTACATTCATATTTAGCGCGGTATCCTGTCCTTGGGACCGCTCAAAGTGCTTTACACTTTACCCCCGGCAGATCTGTTCTTACCAACGCCATCTAGACTTCTTTGGGAAGCATTCAGCCACGCTGCAATTACTGCCCATAACCACATATGTCTGTAGCCAGATACTCATTTATACAGCTAGGTGAACTATGGCAACGTTGGGTGAGCGAAATTGCCTAAGCTTCGAATCGGCAGCAAAATTATTCGAACTCGGATTCTCTCGGCTGAGGGTCCGATGTTCTAACAGCGACACCACCGCGCCACACACAACAATACGATCATACACAATGACAACAGTTCAGCTGACCACCTTCCCTGATGTGTCCTGTTGTCACCACGGACTATGGATAGTTGTCGTAGGCTACGTTCTTGTTCACCTTGCATTAGTTAATTATGTATCTGTGGTTTAACGTTCACCTGTCTTGTGTTTCTTTGACTCTGCTGTCAAGGGACTGTTGTCTCTTTATCTGCGTCTGGCGCACATATTCACCCACGTTGATGTTTTCCCACACAGTCAGTTCTCTGTCGAGAGGTTCTGGATATGTCATCGCTAAAACACATCCCATACATGTCACAGTAGTGTATTGACTCTTACAAGTAGCAAGCATTATGACATCTGACGTTTAAACCCACAGAGACGTGCTCTACGTATACATTCCTACTGCTGAGCGAACAGTGGCAGTAAACATGTATGTGAAGTCCCTTTCGCGATCTAAGTGGTAATTGTTTCATTTCAGTTCCGATGTCTCGGAGGCGAAACGCAAGTACCTCGGTAATGGTGGGTGGTTGCTGTTGCTATATCCACGGTGTCTGAGATCAGGTTCCCGAGGAAATAGGCGCATTATTATCATTGTTATTATAACGAACATGTGTAGTACTTTATTCCAACATAATCAAGACATGCAGCAGAACGTCATGTAATGTTATATGGAGATTTCAATCACAACACTATAAACTGGAATGAACTTGAAGTAACAGCAGAAGGACAGTCATTTTTAGACTTGACACAGGACCTTGGCTTGATTCAACCTGTAGAAACAGCTACAAGACAAGACATGGAAATGTGCTAGATCTTGTTCTGACAACAACTCCAAACTTAGTGAGAAATGTGCATGTAACAGAACCATTTGGCTCAAGCGATCACAACATAGTAGAGTTCACGATGGTATGTAGGACTGAATACACTGATTGGAAAAATGAATATTATGACTACAGAAACGGTGACTATGTAGGCATGAAGGAATATCTACGGCAAATTGACCTCAGGAGTAAACTAAGCAGAGCAAATTGTTTAACAGAAGAAGCGTGGACAATACTGAAAGCTTCCATAGAGGAGGCAGTGAGTAAGTTTGTACCAAAGAAAGTCAGGAGAAAGAGAAGCAACAAGCCACTATGAGATCTACAGAGCTAGGAGGAAAAACGGATTGAGGTGGTGGAACAGATACTAAGAGACAAATATCCACCAAGACTATATACAGTTCAAGAGAGGAGAACGCAAAACATCAAGACTGGTCCGTCAAGCAAAGAGGAAACTTGAGGGGAAAACATCAAACAAGATCCAAAGTTGTTCTACAAGTTGTTCTACAAGTATGTTGGATCACAACTAAAAGTGAAAGAAACGGCATTACCAAATGAAGATGAAAAGGGTAACATAGTGATCAATGATAACCTCAAGACGGCAACAACATTTAACAATGATTTCGTGACACAGTTCACTCAGGAGAATCTAGACATAATTCCAGACCCGGTTAGGATGTTTCAAGGAAGTAGCAAAGAGGAATTAAATAGTATCACTTTTGAGGAGTCGAGAATATGCAATAAATTAAAGAAGCTAAATACATACAAATCTCCGGGAACAGATAAGATTTTCCCAATTGTGGTAAACATATGTGGTGAAGAATTAGCCGGGCCATTGAATGCATTGTTTACAAAGAGCTTTCAAAGTGGGCAGGTACCACAAGACTGGCTTGATGCAAATGTCATTATAATTTACAAGAAAGGACACCATTCCAAGCCAGGAAATTACCGGCCAGTTAGTTTAACCTCACAAGTATGTAAGGTGATGGAGTTCTTCATTTTGGATCCATATCTGAACATCTCAAACAACACAAGCTGATTCTAGATTCACAACATGGATTTCGACCAAAAAGCTGTCTTAGTAATCTGCTAACATTTCTAGAAGAAGTGACTTCTTATATTGACAAAGGATATCCAGTCGACGTCATCTACTTGGGTTTCAGTAAAGCGTTTGAGTCCCTCATAGCAGACTCATTTCAAAAACCGCTCATGGCATTACGGGCAAGACCAACAGATGGATAGGACAGATAGAAGACAACGAGTGTGCGTACGTGGTGCGGAGTCAGACTTGCAAAACGTGATCAGTGGTGTAGCTGACTGAACCACAAGGATCAATACTCGGCACAGTGTTATTTGTTATCTTTATAAACGACATTGACTCGTCTGAAGTAAACTCCCTGTTAAAGTTTGCTGATGATATAAACACGTTGAGGCAAGTTCCTGAAGTTGAATATGCTTTCACTCCCCAGGAAGACCTCCATTCTATGTATAAATGGAGTCAAGCTTGGCAGCTATTGTTCAACTTCACTAAATACATATACCTGCACATTGGATACAACAACCCGAACTATGACTATTTTATGGGAGACGCATAGAATCGATAGATATGGAGAAAGACCTAGGAGTACACGTTCATAAATCACTGAAAGTTAAGGAGCAAGTAAACTACGTAGTCAAGAAAGCAAATAGACTACTAGGGACAATTCGTAGGGCCTATACAGACAAAAACATGAAAAACATCAAAAACGTATACATCACCTTGGTCCGACCCATCATCGAAAACTGCCAACAGGCACGGAGCCCATATCTTCAGAAAGATATAGACAAATTAGAAAGTGTCCAGAGGAGGGCCACTAAGATGCTCACTGGAATCTCTAAGCTCCCATATTATCTAAGATTGCGAAAGTGTGGCCTCCTGTCTCTACACGATAGGAGGAAAAGGGCTGATATGCTTGAAGTTTTCAAGATTATTAATGGATTTACTGACATAGACACCAAGATAATATTCGAGCTAATCCATACCCCCCGTCCAGGAAGACAACAAATCAATAGTTCGACACCACAGCCGCCTAGATGCACGCCACAAGTTCTTTTCACAGCGAGTAATCAAGCCATGGAATACCCCAGCAGGCAACATGACGTTGAAAACACGTTGTTTCAACGTCAGGTTCCACGTTTTGGCGATGTCGGAAACTAGTTGGATTTGAAAGTTGTA
The DNA here is from genome assembly GCA_963662155.1 of Lamellibrachia columna. NCBI lineage: Eukaryota > Metazoa > Annelida > Polychaeta > Sabellida > Siboglinidae > Lamellibrachia > Lamellibrachia columna. The sequence continues at coordinate 54,017,943 of OY759270.1, read as the reverse complement.
TCAACGTCAGGTTTCGACGTGGTATCGACGTTTGTTTTCAAAGTTGTAGCAACGTTAAAAACTAATTGGATTTGAAAGTTGTATCAACGTCATGTTTCCACATTGTATCGACGTCTGTTTTCAACGTCGTGACAACGTTGAAAACTAGTTGGATTTGAAAGTTGCATCAACGTCAGGTTTCCACATTGTATCGACGTCTGGTTTCAACGTCATGAACACGTTGAAAACTAGTTGGATTTGAAAGTTGTATCAACGTCCGGTTTCCACATTGTATCGACGTCTGGTTTCAACGTCATGAACACGTTGAAAACTAGTTGGACTAGTTGCATCAACGTCTGGTTTCTACGTTGTATCGACGTCCGGCATCAACGTCGTAGCAATGTTGAAAACTAGTTGGATTGTAAAGTTGTATCAAGGTCAGGTTTCCACGTCGTGACAAACATAGCAAATTGGTTTAATTTCATTTGTGTATCAACGTCAGATCGCTATAATCAACTTCAATTCTTTACAGGCGTTTAGTATTACATTTTTAGTTCCATATATTACAATGTATTTTGGCAATACTTAATCGGGTCTGTAGCGTATATGTAAATTGTGTAGCAGAGCTTGGATCACCAATTTGATTTTTTTCAAAACAGTCAATTTCATGGTCGCATAAACAAAACATAGATATTCACTTTGTTATGAAGCAAGAAACAATCGCTTGGTAGGGTACCTTACCAAGCGATTGTGTCAATGCACTAACAGTAAACAATTTCAAAACAAAATATAGCAATTACTGCCATAACCACTGATGGGGGGGGGGGCTATATATGAGTTAGAAGGCTGCCTGCCCCAAACCACTGATGGGGGGGGGCTATATATGAGCTAGAAGGCTGCCTGCCCCAAACCACTGATGGGGGGGGGGGGGGCTATATATGAGTTAGAAGGCTGCCTGCCCCAAACCACTGATGGGGGGGGGCTATATATGAGTTAGAAGGCTGCCTGCCCCAAACCACTGATGGGGGGGGCTATATATGAGTTAGAAGGCTGCCTGCCCCAAACCACTGATGGGGGGGGGGGGCTATATATGAGTTAGAAGGCTGCCTGCCCCAAACCCTTTCAAGGTATGATTCAAGACATAAGTACTTACCGAAGTTATTTTCCACTTTCTTAGGGTCACAATTGTTGCATAAACATCGAAACAGCCGGTAGATTTGATTGAGAATAATGAAGGGCGGAGGCACGGGTGGTCGGTCGTGGTACTCCTTGATGAGGAAGTACTGCTCGAAGGACCAGTGTTCATCTGTGTTTGTCTCGATCTTATTGAAAGTATAACTGCAGTACAACAAATAAATACCCTTATTACTTTGGGAATATATTTTTCAAAACAATTACTGTTTGGTCTTCGTGAAATTAGGTGAAAATAAGCATATGGGAACTACATCAGCGTGTAAGTTGATTCCGTATTCTGTTTCATGAAAGTACGTTTGATGCCTGTAAGAATAGTGGTATTGTTCTTTCGTGTAGTTTTGGTTTACAGAATGTAGCAGTTTATTTATTAGAATAATTATTCCAAATGTACGAGAGCGCCATTGCAAAGTTTTTTGTACAGAGGAGTCAAATGTTTTTTCGACATAACATCTGAAGTCTTATGTCACTCACCTGAACATAGCAATGAGAAGATTGAGCATCAGAACATTTGTAAAGAGGATGTAAAATGCCAACAGGGTCTTTGGAACAAAGAGCGTGTTCTCGGGGCATCTCGGCAAAGTGCTGTTGGCTGTTGGAGTTGCCTCACACGTCAACGTTCCTGTTAATCCGGCACATGACAAGTGCATTATCGTAGTCAACATACTTGTCATTGCCTGGAGGAGTCGACATAACACGTTTGACAACTGAATACGCCACGCGTGTTAACACATTTGTTATTTACACACAGTTCTAGAAAGTAGGGTTTTGTTCAAATGCCAGAATTGCGTTTATGCACACTGACTCATCATTGTTCTTATTATTAACAACAATAACACTGTACTTAAAATCGAATATTTAGATAAATGAAATTAAAAGATAAATTGTACTCATGAATAAATGCAACAGAATATGTAACTCTCAACAGAAATTTGCAAACATGTAGGCCTATTACAATTCGTAACAGAATAGTCACCTGGCAAAACAGATACAATTATCAATCCAATTTTAAAAGAAATAAGTATAATATTAAATGTGATTCATGAGTAAATATATTATTCCGAAAACCCAGAGAAAACACATTTTTTCGATTACGTTGAAGTTGATGGCAAAATGGTAATTGGTAATAATAATTTCCAATAAATACATATACAAATAACCAATACAGGATTTCAATCTTGAAATTTACAGACTTTCAACTTTAAGTCAATATATAAAAGTAAAACTGTTTGCATAATTGATCATTTACATCCAATGTCTAGCTGTGTGTATCAACATAAATATCGAAGCCAATAAACACTGAAATTAGTGAAGTGGTCACTAAATTATTAATCAATAGCAACTGGTATATTTCCAAACAACTAAAAAATGGCTAAAGTGATAAAATAAAAAAGCCGACGATTCTAATAATTACCGTCCGATTTCTGTTTTGGAACTTGAATTGTGAGGTTGTAACACAAACATACTCATTCTCAACATAACAACATACGTTTTTCATCTAAAGAACAACTGACCTTCCAGTTCATCGAGGAAGAGTTCTCCATAGATCTGGAAATATGCTTTCTTGAATATATCCTCAATGAGAGAGAACTGGAGAGGAGAATTCGGATAGAGGATTACTTGCAAAGTGACCCCATATGCTGTCACAAACACCATCAGAATGATAATGAAGTACGCCATGTCCACCATCTAAAACAACAATAACCGACAGTTGTCATTATTATTGGAGACTACGTAGTGTGTGCATGGAGGCTGGCATGGTGTGGATGGAGGCTGGCATGGTGTGGATGGAGGCTGGCATGGTGTGGATGGAGGCTGGCATGGTGTGGATGGAGGCTGGCATGGTGTGGATGGAGGCTGGCATGGTGTGGATGGAGGCTGGCATGGTGTGGATGGAGGCTGGCATGGTGTGGATGGAGGCTGGCATGGTGTGCATGGAGGCTGGCATGGTGTGGATGGAGGCTGGCATGGTGTGGATGGAGGCTGGCCTGGTGTGCATGGAGGCTGGCATGGTGTGGATGGAGGCTGGCAGGCCGACTATCAAAAAGACAGGAAGTGGTGAAGTGGCGAGGCAGACAACATGTCGTGTGTATATAGTGCACTACGAGGGTTGTATGAAAACGTAGGAGGAAGAAGGTGAGGAGAAAGGTCGCGATTAAAACACTTGTAGCACCTATACAAGAAAATCGACCTGAGCTCTTTATAAAGGGATCGTTGAGGAAGAACATATATGATAATAATAATAAACTTCTACAGCGCTTAAATGATCAGGAAAATCAGTTGAGAGACGTAACGAGTCAGAATCGACAGCCAACGATTTAGGCTGGAAACACAATTTTGAATAAATATGTTTTCAGATATTGTTAGATGATGTGAGCTGCCTAGGCAAATTTGAAAGAAGCAGGGCAGTAGCCAAATGATATGTAACAAAGGACAATTTAAATCTGATTTGATGAGTAACAGGATGTCAGTGTCACTGCTTCAGTAGGTGTAGTATTGGTGAGAAACGAGGCGCCCTGGGTACAACATGTGCAAGACAATTTTGTATACATTGGAGTTAATCTATGTAGTATACCAATGTTGTTTTGCAGTGAGTTGCAATAGTCAAGGCTTTGTTAGTAGCCGAATTCGATGCAGTTCACGTACATTGTAGAAACATGATATGCACACTTGAGAAATATACTAGCGGAAACTGAGAGTACTGTTAAAGACAACACGTAGGTAGTGAACAGTACCTAGTAAGCTGAGTGCCGTAAGTTTGCTATTGTCCAGGTTGTAGACTATGTCATTGTGTATCTTGAGAAGAACCGCTTCGGTGGAGAACAATTGTTTATATACCGACTGTATATTTTGTGATAAGTACTTTTTATAACCGTGTTCATGAATGCGAATAGAAACAACCTTTTAAATACCTTTGAAGAAAACTGAGATCAGAGGACGGTAATTATCTAGGTGATTTTTTTTACAGAGTTTGGTTTTTGATATGAGGAATTACAAGAGCTTGTTTGAAATCATGTCAAATTCCATACTGTTTCGATGACAACGTTTTGCTAGAACTAGGTCTAGTGACATTCATGGTGGTGGAGGGCGACCCTGCGCAGTTTTCATTTATTTTGTGGCATGGTTCTCAAGACGTTTACTTAATGTTTCATGGTATTGATTAATAAATTCGCATAGCGTAGATTTAAGTTGTATAAACAGATCAGAATTTGCGAGATCATCACAAAGGATGTTTATATTACTTTTTTGTCGGTCGGAAGTCTTGGACCGACATGGAGACACAATCCAATGACCACAGTAAGGTGATCTGATAAATATATGGTGTCGTTGTCTTCCTTTTATTATAACGACTTACCATATGCCTAATCATGACAAGTTTTGGCCCGAGTTTCCGATGAATCGAGAAGATATGCAACATGCGTAGGTAGAACAGCATCAAATCCAGAGCAAGGATGATCCGGGCTACTTCGAGACACCAATGACACCTGGTGGTCGGCAGGAAACGGAAAACGTAACCAACGACAAAAGCCGCCATAGTGACTATGTCATGTCTGCTCCCATTGTCTTTGCAGTACTGACACAAGCCCATGCTATATGCCTGGATAACAGACCGTTATTCTCATAACACACGATGCACAATGAAGACAAGTCCACATGCTAGATGTGTTGTACGAACCAGGAATGGTAGTAATTGTGGTGTTACGGAATTGTCATTCTGGACAGATTAAACAAGATTACCATCCAAAGCAAAACACCAGATGTCAAGTGGACAAGGAAACCATTGGCTTATGGAGAGTCCAACTATTTATCATCTTTGTGTAACCCGCCATTCTCAGATATGTATCAATTCTGTTTTTACACATATTCAAGCTGCTAGCGTTTGCACAATCAGCAGATAATGTGTTCCGTTCATTCGTCTATCTTCCTTCATTGAAAAAAAATATTTTATAAATATTTTCACAACCATGCAATAGTTTAAACAAATAATTTGATCTCCTCTTAATCTCCTATTCTCTAGTGTTGTTAAACCACATTCATTTAGGCAGGTTTTTTATAGCTAAAGTCTCTTAGTTCTGGAGTCAGTTCAGTTGTTCTCCACTGCACTCTTTCCTGTGTATATTTCTCCTTCCTGTGATATGGCCTGGATTGTACACATTGTTCTAAATGAGGCATAACTGTTGCTTTATGCGGATATAGAGTTACCTATTTTTGTTATTCGTGATATTTCTCATAATCAACCATATAATTCGAATACCATTTGCAGCTGCATTCACACATTGAACTGAAACTGGATATATATGGGGATTTATTTAAAACGTGTACCAGCGCACTTGTTAAATATATCCCATACGAACACGATATTCGTCCAATAAGCAATGGGGAACATCCAGAAAAAAGATCAGTCATCTGTGTGCATTCCAAAATCAGTGTCTGATGTTAATTAGAGTAACACGTTGTATTTCTATCTCTCTATCAATATAACGTAGCATCATAGTATAATGTAATCGTGTATGACACATTTATCGTCAAAATGTTTCTTGAAAACATTCTTGGATGCAACTATATATAATGTCAGGTAAGGGAAATGGAACGTTCGTGTGGATCTCACCTGTCGGATTTCCTCCAATATCAATGTGCCAACCCAGGAGACAAGAATGTATTCTTCAATTGAGACGACAGGGTGGAAGCTTGTCAGTAAGATGAAGCTGAAGAGTCCAATGAATCCCAGAAACGACACCTGTGAAGCAAATTATTGCTGCTCATATTTAAGAAGAGTTGGAAAAACAATAATTCCCGAAGCCAGATCAACATATACAATTCAAACACCCTTTCTGCCATGTCATATATGCAAGACTGGACGGCCTTGACTGCATATAACTGGACGGTTTTGATGCCAAGTAACGTGAGGAAATCTTACGAGTATGGCTAGGCGTACATTGCTAAGCTTGTTGCGAATCGTGTGTTTTATTTAGCTTAAAATGGATCAGTCGTGCAATGTCCGCTGGTCCGCAACTCAACAAAATTCGAGTCGATTGTTGATTTGGCCGGCGCCACAGTTGTTGAACCGATTCGAAAACTTACATGTCAACCCCCAGTTAAAAAGAGGATTGATCAAATATCCCACTTTTAGAACACATTCTGAGTAAATAACTGGCGTGATTTTCTAGATTTTAGTTGCACAAGTTAGTCTTTATTAACTATGTCATGTGCATAGCCCCAAAACTTTGTTTCGGTTTAACTATGTTCAAACAATCTATACTTACAGTGTTACAAGAAAAGACGATAACAGGAGCGTGAAAGAATGCAATCAGTTTCTCGCAGTATGTGCCTTCACGAAATTTGTAATGTTCTGTGTCTTCCTCGGTATTACAATCAGCAGTCCTGCAACGGCACAACATAAATCATAAATACTAATAATAAGACTGAAACATTAGTGGTGTATCTGAAGGCCTATCAAAATGACAAAATGTTCGAGTTCGAGTTAATCAACATATGCGTAATCTCATTAAATGTCTAGTGTTTCACTGTAACATTTGCCAAATAAGTAAACCAACGAGACGAAGCTTCGCAAGACAACTGTAGATAATACAATAGTGACATAGAAATAAAATCATACAACTATGTGTGTGTGTGTGTGTGTGTGTGTGTGTGTGTGTGTGTGTGTGTGTGTGTGTGTGTGTGTGTGTGTGTGTGTGCGTGCGTGCGTGCGTGCGTGCGTGCGTGCGTGCGTGCGTGCGTGCGTGCGTGCGTGCGTGCGTGCGTGCGTGCGTGCGTGCGTGCGTGCGTGCGTGCGTGCGTGCGTGCGTGCGTGCGTGCGTGCGTGCGTGAGTGCGTGAAGGTTTCTGCACTAATGTCATGTGAAACGTGCTTAATTATTTGACCAACTCACCCTATTTGCCTGCCGTTGACGACAGAGTTGGCAGTCTGTAAAATATAACCTCATTGTTAATTAATTCATCAACGTGCATACAACATTTGTTTGGTATAGGCACACGATTAACCTGCTAGAGGTCACATCTAGTTGAACGAAAACAGAAACCCGACATCTCCCGAGCAAGATACCCTCATTTATTCTGTCGATGTTTTGCGCCATATTGCTTTGAGTGGTCTGGGTGTGTACCCGTTGCCACATTTGGTAAATGTGTGATTGCTTAGCTGGTTATTTCTACTTTACACGTTGTCCTCGAGGCACTACTCTTGTGCTGACTCCAGTTTGTTGGGCCAAAAATGAAAGTTAGATCTGATAGCATTCTCTCCCTCTGTACAAAACTCCCACTTTCCCACAACATTCCCTCCCTCTGTACAAAACTCCCACTTTCCCACAACACGACCACTTTTGGGAGCCCTTGTTGCAGACATGCAGTGTTCTTCCCAATCACTCTAACTGCCGGAGATACGTGCATTAGCGTGTTGCACTTTAGATTACTTGATGATGGCCACGATATCTTTAATATAAAATAGTATGTGACTCTGTATGTATGGCTGGCTGGCTGTCTGTCTGTTCCCGCACATCCTAATCATATTTGGGATAACGCCGGGCAACTCAGTTAGTCTGATATAAAATGACGTTTTCAGTTACCTGTGTCGACATGACGTGAGATCTTCCGCGCATCTCTTGGGGGTAATATATATTAACTTAGTCATAATTTTTTAATCGTTTTCAGTGATTATGTTATGTCTGTTTTCTCCAGCCACACCGCTTACCGTGTTGGTTGTCGGCACGTCACTGCTGCCATCAGTTCGTTCCCACGCATCTTCTCGGAATGTTATCAACTTCGGAACAATTAGTGCTGATAGAAGCAGACAGACGCCCAGCTAGAAAGGAAGCGTGGATTAAATTTAATCGCTAGTACAACAGTCATAATACGCTTCTGTACTCAATGTTAAACACAATATTAATCATACCATGTACCCTTCGATTTCCTCGTTTTCTAGGATTTTGAAGTTTAGCATAAATATATAAGTATGTGTGCATACACACGCACAGGTAATCACACGCACGTATATGCCTGACTGATTGCATGACTAAGCAAATAAAAATATGTTATTTCTATATTGTTACGAGTTATTTACTGCCTAAATATGTTTCACCTGTTGATATAACATATATAATAAATAATTAGATGTGCTATTTGTTGTTTTTATTTTATCAAACGCCACATTTATTTATTGTGCATATATATAGCTTGAAACTTATTTATTGTAAACTTATTTATTGTAATGTCGACACTTCAGTTTCACTGTCTGTTGAGAGATGGGAAGTGACTGGGGAACAGGCGCGGGGTGTAGGGAGAGCGTAGGCGGGTAATGGAGACGACAGTGAAATGGGAACAGTGACGAAGGAGAAGAAAAACAACAATCAACGACCGGTATCGATGCTAACCTCATCTCGGACTTAAGGGATGAAGAGGAGAGCAACAGTTGATTCCACTGTATTTTGTATTTGGCTGAATAAAGTATTATATATTTACCAATAGGACAAGGTGTACTGACCAGAACTGGGTGATGTCCTGCTGCCATCTTGCCCATCCATATTCTGTCGAACACAGATTGGCAGGCGACATGCGCGATGAACACCTTGCTGTCTGCCTCCATTGCTAGCTTCAGGGGAGTTTTGTTGCCAAAATTGGGCATTGTCCGGGTGAGTAGCAATTGTGCCTTCTTCTCATCCTCGTTGTAGCATTCTGTCAGCGCGCCTACCGCCAGACTCTCACAGTAACTACAAAAAGAAACGTCTTGTGTAGGTGCCACAGCGATATCATCATACATCGGGGCATCTAATGTTGTTAGATATTAAAGAAATGTTATGGATATTTTGCATATCACATTGGTAATACTGACAAATAATAATAATGCAGTTTATTTTTACACTCATATCCAGAGAACAACTCTGTTCAAGGGTGTTTACAATGATTAAATGTACTAAAATGTGCGTAATAAAATTAAACGTATAAAAAAGGCTTAAACTTCATTAAAACAAAAATATACTAAGCAAAGATAAGCTAAAACGTCGATTTTTCGTAATGCGAAATGTCTGTCCAGTTTCCACATGTGCATGCATTATATATGTTTATATATATATATATATATATATATATATATATATATATATATATATATATATACATATATAATTTATATATATATATATATATATATATATATATATATATATATATATATATATATATATATATATATATATATATATATATATATATATATATATATATATATATATATATATATATGTATATATATATGTATATATATATATATATATATATATATATATATATATCTATATATATGTATATATATATATATGTATATATATATATATATATATATATATATATATATATATATAATGCATGCACATGTGGAAACTAGACAGACATTTCGCACTAAAAAAATCGACGAATGTGTACGACATAAGACGCTTCGATATACCGCCGGGCAAAGGAATGCGTCATCAAATTCAGAATTTATGTGAATGTTTTTCATAAAATATGTTTTATGAAATAGTATTTTAATACGAATTAGTGTTTTAATAACGGTCTACATCATGATCACTGCAGCCGTAAATGACATTTGTAAATAAGTGTTTTAAAGGGAATAACAACAAGGCACTAGCTAAAATGCTTTTTCGGTGTGCAACGTTTAATAGTGTATGTACTACATGCCAAAATAAAGCATTAGAACATTTAAATTATATGTTTAATGCGTCTAACTCGCAAAGCGCGCGAAGTTAATAAAATGTACGATCACGTGGTTTTGTGACGTCACATGGGCGACTTGAGTTTACATTCAGTCAGTGACTTCTTTGCAATGCTTCAGTTTGATTTCACTCGCGTTACTACGACGAGCGATGGCGATGTAAATTTTCCAGAATAAAAAGTATAATATAAAGATTTCGAGCCGCTAGCGACAAGTGATATTGCAGAATCATCTTTGAATTTGGATCTTTCAGAGCAGTTTAGTGACGCCAATAGCCTTTGATTCGATCTTGTTTCCTTTCTGACCGAACCATGAAAACGACCACATAGAGCTGCCAAACTTCTCCTCGTATATCTTCCATACACATGTGACGTGGTCAGACATTAATCTGACTTCCATAAAGATAAAAATAAACAAACCCTTGTCATCTCATATGCCTATCTTCGCGGAGCTAGGAGTAGACCTAGAAGATATAGTTAGCTTTTGTATGTGTAATTTGTTAGAGTTTGTTGGAAGTTAGAGTTTGACCACGTAACGTTTGTGTATGTATGATAAATATATGAGGAGAAGTTTGGCGGCTCTAGGTGGTCGTTTCCATGGTTAGGTCAGAAAATAAACATCGCAATAGCAGGAGTAGCGCTGACGGGTGTTGGTGACTTCGGTGGCTCGTTGTATTCACAATACAATTATCGTTTATCATTGTCATTGCCCTGATTTGATTTAATAAACAAAATCTTGGGAGAATTTCCCCTGGTGAGGGGAAACGCATAGAAATATGATCGTCTCGCTGACTGCGAGTTAAAATGGAAAAAAATATATAGCGCCGTATTTTATGCGAAAGGAAGTGAATGCTGTAAAAGAGTTTACAAAGTAACAATTTCGGGTAAATATGGAACTAAATCAATTAACAAATGAAAGAATAAATATTATGCTTTATTCACAGTAAGACACACAATAAGTACACAATCGGTTGGGTCGAGATCACTATGTATGTTGTGTTCCGAGGCTGATCACCAGATTTGCGGGCCGAACTCTCCAAAGAATGCTGTCCGAATTCACCGTGAGCCGACATCACCTGTATCCGCGCTAACAGCTCGCTTCGATCCTAGGCAGACCGCGGTCGTCGATTACCGTGTCGCTGCCTGTGTTCTACGGATTGGTGGCATCAACACTGATTCCACTACAGGGAATAATGTTGGCACAACATCCTCTTTCAAAGAGACTTTAGCACCCTGATAACCCAGGGCTGCACCTTCTCTGGTCCGGATCGCAGTCGAAACAAGTTTTCTCGAAGCGAGCAAAGCCGGCTGTGCTTCGTCGGATTGATGTTTTTTTTTTTTTTTACAAAGTTGGCTCCTTAGAGAACCTAAGCCAAATACAAGTTACTATGTTCTCACTACTGTTTCTATTACAATCGAATGCCGCATAATAAACCATTCTAACGTTCGCTTCTAAACCGCTATTGCTGTCAACGGTACAGTGAATAAATGGAAAGTCTCAGCCCCGTAGCATTTCCTTGTCATAAGTGACGTCACGTCAAAACTTGACAATACACGCGGGGAAATCTAACTATAATCGAGCTAGCGTATGTTTGTATGTTTGTTCACGTTTTCCTCCTAGACGGCTTGCACCTCGGGCGCCAAACGTTCAGGGATTAATCTACGACCCCACGAATGAAACGTAACGCCTTTATTGTTTACCCCGTATATCAAGGGTTCTTGTTGGCTTTATGGAAAATCAAATGTTCGCTACGTAAAACGTTAACTTCAACAATCGCAGAAACCATGCGCGCGCGCGGCGAATACTTCGGTAACCGTAAACCGTTTGAGAGAACGTAGCGCCATCTGAGCGGTTTATATTAATTATAGTAGAGTCGCACCCACGTATTGGCCAGAGGTCGCAGACCGAGGCCCAATACAAGTGTACAGAGAAACGATATGTTGGTATGTTCGGCGAGATTGCCTATGAGAGAAACAAATGCTACTCACTCCATGTACTTCAACAGCTCTGTATGTTGTGTGAGGTCTCTCTCCCGCCCAGCCATTGCCTTCAGAAGATTCCGTGCTAGTAATGCTGCAGCAATCCTGTCCTAATCATTGTGTAATGCGTTTTAATATTAGTTCAAACGTTTGTGATTAGTCGGACGAGCAAGGGCACTGACTATTGCATATGTCGCCAATTCTTTATTAATTTAACCGCGGATGAAATACACGACATAATGTAGGTGGCTTTGGTGGTGGTGTTCGTGGTGGTGCTAGTGGTTGTGTTCGTAATGGTTTTGTAGTGGTGATAGTGTTGTGGTGTTGGTGTTTGTGGTGTTGGTAGTGGTGTTGGTGGTGTTCGTGGAGATCATATTATATGTTATTAACTGTTCATTTTCGTATTGCTCTCTTATTGGCCTCAAACCGTATTGGCCCGAGGGGCTGCGGCCTCGGCTGCCCGAGGGGCTGCGGCCTCGGCTGCCCGAGGGGCTGCGGCCTCGGCTGCCCGAGGGGCTGCGGCCTCGGCTGCCCGAGGGGCTGCGGCCTCGGCTGCCCGAGGGGCTGCGGCCTCGGCTGCCCGACGGCCAATAGCAAGGCAATACGAATATGAATAATTCATCAATGTTCTATTAGATGACATGTGTAAACTATCACGTGTATCAAATGGCGTTAAAATAATTTACTCGCCGACCTTCGGCGGCGAGAGAGAACTTTACCAATCTGATGCTGACGCCGTATTCGCTCAGTAATACTGTCAATTAATAACATATTTCATAACCACCTTTCCCTGCTTCCAGAAGACTTCGGCAAGATCAAAGTGTCGTTGTAGAATGGCCCGGAGAAAGAGCAGAAAGATCTGCCCGTTGCTGTCGCTATCCTTTATGTTGGCGATCGCCTTTGCCGAGTCCTGCCCGAGCAACTCTTTCAGCTCCTGCTGGACGCCCTTGTCCCACTGCATGCACACATATCATTGCATTATCGTGCATTGATGCAAACAACCAATTCATAATGTTGAGGTTATATTTTGAATATCAGGGTGGCTCCTATGCTACCGACGACGCAAGCTCTTAGTGGGAGTCTCACTGGCCCATATTAAAAATATATTTTGTTTTCAAATAATCGCATCTACTGTATGTAATTATGGGCCAAAATAAACATTGTATTATATTGTAGTCAACAAACAACGCAACCCAATCACGTACAAACGTACGAGTCCAGAATACCCATTCTTTGCAACCAATCGACCAAACGTGCATGTACCACCCAGGTTGCTCGGTCGGTCGGTCGGTCGTTCGTGCGTGCGTGCGTGCGTGCGAGCGTGCGTGCGAGCGAGCGTGCGTGCGTGTATTTCGGCAAGTTTGTCGTAAATATTTTTTTTTTAATAGACATTCACCTTCTCAGTTTTTAGAAACTCGTGGAAATCGATATATTCTATGAAGAGTTTGACGAAGTCGACTCTGTTGTTCAATATGGCATTCTTCAAGAGCTTCTCAACAGTTTTCATCTACATTCCATGTGAAACAAATTTAAATAAAATAAATATATATATTTACATAGTATATATATATATATATATATATATATATATATATATATATATATATATACTATGTAAATATGTATATATATATATATAAATATGTACTATGTAAATATATATATATATATTTACATAGTATATATATATATATATATATATATATATATATATATATATATATATATATATATATATATATATATATATATATGTACTATGTAAATATATATATATATATATATATATATTTACATAGTACATATGTATATATATATTTACATAGTATATACATATATATATATATATATATTCTTCGGATAATGCATGCATACGTACATGCATGCATATATACGCACATAAAAAATATCGTTGTGAAAAACACATTTATTTTCAAAAATGTTAAAGAACCAAATAAATATTAATATACTACTTATATTAGTCTACATATTTGCAATGATATTACGTGTAGGCCTATGTCTTATATATTTATGTTACAGAATAGAATACCCATTCTTTGCAACCAATCGACCAAACGTGCATGTACCACCCAGGTTGCTCGGTCGGTCGGTCGGTCGTTCGTGCGTGCGTGCGTGCGTGCGTGCGTGCGTGCGTGCGTGCGTGCGTGCGAGCGTGCGAGCGTGCGTGCGAGCGAGCGTGCGTGCGTGTATTTCGGCAAGTTTGTCGTAAATATTTTTTTTTTAATAGACATTCACCTTCTCAGTTTTTAGAAACTCGTGGAAATCGATATATTCTATGAAGAGTTTGACGAAGTCGACTCTGTTGTTCAATATGGCATTCTTCAAGAGCTTCTCAACAGTTTTCATCTACATTCCATGTGAAACAAATTTAAATAAAATAAATATATATATTTACATAGTATATATATATATATATATATATATACTATGTAAATATGTATATATATATATATATAAATATGTACTATGTAAATATATATATATATATTTACATAGTATATATATATATATATATATATATATATATATATATATATATATATATGTACTATGTAAATATATATATATATATATATATATTTACATAGTACATATGTATATATATATTTACATAGTATATACATATATATATATATATATATTCTTCGGATAATGCATGCATACGTACATGCATGCATATATACACACATAAAAAATATCGTTGTGAAAAACACATTTATTTTCAAAAATGTTAAAGAACAAAATAAATATTAATATACTACTTATATTAGTCTACATATTTGCAATGATATTACGTGTAGGCCTATGTCTTATATATTTATGTTACATAGAACTAATACGCTAACTCTCAGTGGCCACAATTCTGTCGTTCTGTGAAGACGGTTGGTTATGTATAAAAGAGGGTTTCATTTGAAAAATTAAACCATCTTTTGTACGCAACAATAAAGACAGTAATTATCTCATAGCATATTTGAGAACCAATGATGTCAGATGTTACAGAGACCAGTGGGTGCTGTTAGTTAGCTTACCTGCCACTTGGCGTCGTCCTTGAGCATCATACCCTTAGCAATGTCAACACAATCCAATGTCAACGCCAGTTCCAGCTGATTTTTAAATTCTTTTCCAACTAAACAGATTTACCACGGTTTTTTCACGGAAACAACTAAATATGCAAATAAAAACTATTGATGATAACTGTAAATCGTCCTACACAGAAGAGACAACTAATAGTGCGTAGCAGTGTCTTATTTGATAGTGAAACCGTCGTTGTATGACAATGGCCTCAGATACGCAAAAAAGAAGATAAAAGATAATAAATCACATGGAGTTAATGGGATACCACCAAAACTGCTTAAGGAAATTGTAGAGCAAATTAGTATATCATTTGCAACTAATCAATCCCAACATGTGAAACTAAAAGCTAGGTCATGTCTGGTCAATCTCTTACACTTGTTGAAGAAATTATAAAGTGGGTAGATGATGGGTCTCCAGTGGATAGTGTCTACTTTGATCTTCGGAAAGCTAATAACAATCTGGAATCAATATAATAAAACATGTCAACAAAGCGCAGAGCATCACGAACCTTTCAGAAGAGCCTGTAGAATTTGGATATCAATTTCCATGGATGGGTTAGACGTGTCCAACTTAACAACAGTCATGTAATCTCGCTTTCTCTGACAACACTCTATCACCTTCGACAGCAACCTCTCTTGATCTTCAGGTTTCTCGGCGGGAAAGGTTTCCTGGATCATTTTCTTCACGCTTTCTTTCACGCACCTGGTGAATAGCATCATCAATATTCACAGCCACAGAATGTTTGCTTTGTAGATACAGACTTGACATCAGCTACATATCCATAAACTACAAAACATTATTACTTTGTATATTTACAAAACAATAACATGTAAACCGTGGATAAAACTATAAATACAATTATAAAGTGGATGTTGTCTCGTGAAAACTCCTTTTATATATTCGTATTCAATGTCGTGTGAGAGTTGAATTGCACATGACATTAGCTGTAATTAACATAATGATTTTGTCATACCTTGAATAAAAATCGACATTTTTCGAAACAAATATGTTCGTATTTTGCACTTTTTAGTAGTGTAAATTGAAAACATTGACAAAACAAGCACCACATGTTCAATAATTGGGACTAAACAATGGCTAGCACTATTCCCATATAGTCGTTATTTCTTTGTGTAAGCCATACGTACTCATCTACTGCTATCACATTACACTGTACGTTTGCATTGAACATATACAAAGTCCTTACTGACATATGAAGACACGTCACGTGTTCTACTTACTCATACATAGACCTGTCCTCTGACTCAGCATATGTCCAGGCAAGGATGTCAGCGGCACGACCAGAACCCTGAACAAAACAAGAAATAATTTGCTTTTCTTTTGACTCAAGCTATATATTATCGCATTCTGCATGAGTAAAGCTGCATGACATGATTACGAATTGTACGTTACATAATGTACGTTGCAGCGTGAATGTGCATCAGTTAACTAAAAACTTAACTCCTGGACCGAGTTGGTCGTACTTAGGGTTTCCAAATATTTATGTAGATTGTAAAATAGAGGATGACAATTCCACGGAAGGCACACATAAATCTTTTATTAAACATTCGTGAAGATATATTGATTATGATACGCAAAACATATATGCTATGTCAGGTTTCATATTCAAATTAATTGTGGCGCATCGACACTTTGTTCAAGAAAACGAGTTAGAATTTGACACGCTGTTATTGGTCTTCTCCAAATGTTTCAGCAAATACTATTGCAAATACGTCATAGCTATTCATGGTTTTCTTGTCCTCATCATGAATTTATAATTAGTTTACTAACAGCTACGATGACAACGGGCATTCCTTCCATGATTGTACTGTGTACTGTTCGTATCGTCCCCGGTCCGCCTTCTATCACCACGCTCACGGTCGGAATCTTGTCAGTACCTGAAATTATTGTCAATATTGCCGCAAGGTGGAACATCCTCAGTAATACCATCTACGATGCAGCGATAACTGCATCTGGCAAGAGAGAAATACCAAACCAAGAATGGTTCAATGCTAACCTACATGTTATGGTACCCGTCATTGAAATCAAACGAGAAGCCCTACTTGCATACAAACACAATTCATGCGAGAAGACACGGTGTGTTCTCATATCTGCACGGAGCATTTCACAACGCACAGCAAGACGCTGTGCAAATGACTACTAGCTGAAACTGTGCGAGAGTATCCAAAGCTCAGCCGACTGCGGAAACGTACGCGGCATGTACGATGGCATCAAGAAAGCTGTTGGCCCCACTGTAAGGAAGATGGCTTCACTGAAATCCACATCAGGAGAGATGCTCACAGACCGGGATCAACAGATGGAGCGATGGGTTGAACATTATTCAGAACTGTACTCCCGAGAAACAGTCGTTACTAATGCTGCTCTCAACGCCATCAGGGACTTGCCTATGATGGAGGAGCTGGACAACGAACCCACAGTCGAGGGCCTGAGCAAAGCTACTGACTCCCTCTCTTGCGGCAAGGCACCAGGATGTGACAGCATACCGCCAGAAGTGATCAAGTGTGCGAAACCCGCCTTACTACAGCACCTACATCAACTGCTCTGTCTCCGCTGGAATGAAGGAGCAGTCCCCCAAGAAATGCGGGATGCTACAATAGTCACCTTGTACAAAAACAAAGGCGACAGCAGTTACTGCAACAACTATAGGGGCATATCATTATTGAACAGTGTGTGGAAGGCCTTCGCTTGGGTCCTACTAATCAGACTTCAGAAACTTGCTTCACGTGTCTACCCAGAATCCCAGTGCGGGTTCAGAGCAGGAAGATCCACCATTGATATTAACTTCTCAGTACGCCAGCTCCAGGAAAAGTGCAGAGAACAGGGAATGCCCCTTTACGTGGTGTTCATTGATTTAACCAAGGCCTTCGATCTTGTCAGCAGGAAGGGACTCTTCCGCCTACTTGAGAAGATCGGCTGCCCTCCCAAGCTACGCAGCATGGTGGTCTCCTTCCATGAGGACATGAAGGGTACAGTTGTGTACGATGGTTCGACATCGGAGCCCTTCCCTGTCTGCAGCGGTGTCAAGCAAGGCTGTGTCCTTGCTCCAACATTGTTTGGGATCTTCTTCTCCCTCCTTCTGTCATATTCCTTCGACTCTTCCTCAGACGGTATCCACCTGCACACCAGATCTGATGGGAAACTGTTCAACCTGGCACGTCTGCGTGCCAAAACAAAGGTGACAGAGGTATACGTCAGGGAGATGATGATGCAGCACTCACTGCCCACTCAGGAGAGGCCCTCCAGAGGCTGGCCGATCGCTTTGCACACGCCTGCAGAGAGTTTGGACTCACAATCAGACTGAAAAAAAAACGAACGTCATTGCGCGGGATGCCAGCCATGTACCCTCCGTTGAGATCAATGACTACACCCTGGAGGTAGTAGAAGACTTCACCGACCTCGGGTCAAACATCTCCAACAACCTTTCGCTGGACACTGAGATAAACAGGCGCATCGGAAAAGCAGCCCCAAAGGCTGGGAAGCAGTGGCCGGAGACCGCACTGCTTGGCGTCAGGCAACACGCAGAGGCATTGAAAGGGCAGATGAAAAGAAACACCAGCATGCGGCTGAGAAGAGGATGCGGCGAAGAAAAAAAACAGCACTACCACCAATGTCATCCTGTTTTGTCTGCTTTGGCTGCGGCAAGGACTGCCACTCAAGAATCGGCCTTCACAGCCACAGTGGACGCTGCCAAAATTTGATAAGTTAACAACGGGGCGCATCAGCATCGTCTCTTCGAGACTACGCTCTGCCTGCTATTGCCGCTGTTTTGAAACTTAGGCAACAACATTGATAAGATACAGTAAGATACGTTGGTCCCTTATAATATGGTGTCCATGCCAGGGGAAGTAAACAAACCCAACACAGGAGATAAATGTGTGTCCTGTCGTGGATTCGCAAACACTACCCGAGGGTGTAGGATGTGGCGCTGAATTTACTGCTAGTTCTAATAAAATGAAATAAAATAACAGAAAGAAGATGGGGGAATTAAGGGAAGAGATTGGAAGGAAGAAACACCCGAGGATGAAGGTAGTGGGGAGGATGAAGGTAGTGGGGAGGATGTAGGTAGTGGGGAGGATGAAGGCAGTGGGGAGGATGAAGGTAGTGGTCAGGATGAAGGTAGTGGGGAGGATGAAGTTAGTGGGAAGCTTGAAGGTAGTGGGGAGGATGAAGGTAGTGGGAAGGATGAAGGTAGTGGGGAGGATAAAGGTAGTGGGGAGGATGAAGGTAGTGGGGAGGATGAAGGTAGTGGGGTGGAGGAAGGTAGTGGGGAGGATGAAGGTAGTGGGGAATATGAAGGTAGTGGGGAGGATGAAGGTAGTAGGGAGGATGAAGGTAGTTGTGAGGATGAAGGTAGTGGGGACGATGAAGGTAGTTGGGAGGACGAAGGTAGTGGGGAGGATGAAGGTAGTGGGGAGGATGAAGTAGTGGAGAAGATGAAGGTAGTGGGGAGGATGAAGGTAGTGGGGAGGATGAAGGTAGTGGTCAGGATGAAGGTAGTGGGGAGGATGAAGGTAGTGGGGAGGATGAAGTAGTGGGGAGGATGAAGTAGTGGGGAAGATGACGGTAGTGGGGAGGATGAAGGTAGTGGGGAGGATGAAGGTAGTGGGGAGGATGAAGGTAGTGGGGAGAATGAAGGTAGTGGGGAGGATGAAGGTAGTGGGGAACATGAAGGTAGTGGGGAGGATGAAGGTAGTGGGGAGGATGAAGGTAGTGGGGAACATGAAGGTAGTGGGGAGGATGAAGGTAGTGGGGAGGATAAAGGTAGTGGGGAACATGAAGGTAGTGGGGAGGATGAAGGTAGTGGGGAACATGAAGGTAGTGGGGAGGATGAAGGTAGTGGGGAGGATGAAGGTAGTGGGGAACATGAAGGTAGTGGGGAGGATGAAGGTAGTGGGGAGGGTGAAGGTAGTGGGGAGGATGAAAGTAGTGGGGAGGATGAAGGTAGTGGGGAGGATGAAGGTAGTGGGGAGAATGAAGGTAGTGGGGAGGATGAAGGTAGTGGGGAGGATGAAGGTAGTGGGGAACATGAAGGTAGTGGGGAGGATGAAGGTAGTGGGGAGGATGAAGGTAGTGGGGAGGACGAAGGTAGTGGGGAGGAAGAAGGTAGTGGGGAGGATGAAGGTAGTGGGGAATATGAAGGTAGTGGGGAGGATGAAGGTAGTATGGAGGATGAAGGTAGTGGGGAGGATGAAGGTAGTGGGGAACATGAAGGTAATGGGGAGGATGAAGGTAGTGGGGAGGATGAAGGTAGTGGAGAACATGAAGGTAGTGGGGAGGATGAAGGTAGTGGGGAACATGAAGGTAGTGGGGAGGATGAAGGTAGTGGGGAACATGAAGGTAGTGGGGAGGATGAAGTAGTGGAGAAGATAAAGGTAGTGGGGAGGATGAAGGTAGTGGGGAGGATGAAGGTAGTGGGAAGGATGAAGATAGTGGGGAGGATGAAGGTAGTGGGGAGGATGAAGTAGTGGGGAAGATGAAGGTAGTGGGGAGGATGAAGGTAGTGGGGAGGATGAAGGTATTGGGGAGGATGAAGGTAGTGGGGAGGATGAAGGTAGTGGGGAACATGAAGGTAGTGGGGAGGATGAAGGTAGTGGGGAATATGAAGGTAGTGGGGAGGATGAAGGTAGTATGGAGGATGAAGGTAGTGGGGAACATGAAGGTAGTGGGGAGGATGAAGGTAGTGGAGAGGATGAAGGTAGTGGGGAACATGAAGGTAGTGGGGAGGATGAAGGTAGTGGGGAGGATGAAGGTAGTGGGGAGGATGCCGGCGCTATATAAAACGTCATCATTAGGGGAAGGTCGGGTAAAGTGGGCCCCTTAAGCGCCGATTGACCTACATTTTAATTTTGTTTTACAAAAAAACGTTAATTTGTGCTACACTACCCAGTTAAGTATATTGACTACATGTATGCATACAATTGCTACTCTATCTTAATAAATATTATAAATCAGAAGTGTTTTAAAAAGACACACATTTTTTATTGAACAAAACATGGCGGCAAAAGTAGGCCCCCTCACAAAGATTTGCAATGCCACTTAATCGTCACATAAACCCGCCACGCTCATACCCGGCACACTCACGGTGTGCCCACTGGCCACACTCACGCTATGCCCACTGGCCACACTCACGCTGTGCCCACTGGCCACACTCACGCTGTGCCCACTGGCCACACTCACGCTGTGCCCACTGGTCACACTCCCCACACTGTATCCAGTTTTCGCCTCTTCTGCTGTTGGAATACAATTCCGAACAGTATAAACAAGGCGTAGTGCCGCTATCTTCCTTCTTTTTCTTATTTTTCTTCGGATGCCCTCTCTACTTTGAACTGCTTGAGCTTGGTTGTGGGCAGGTTACCGGTCTCCCTTTGGCCTCGAGCCCTGTCTGGGCTGTCCGTAACGATGCAGGTCTTCCCTCCCTTTGTTTCTTTCCGCCCTGTAGCCTAGTTGATTTTGGGTACCGGCGAAACAACCGATATTGCAATGTGGGGCTCGTGTCGATGTGTCGGTGGCGACCGACATTACAAAGATGTGGATTTGCATCCATCCTGTCTCGTGCGGTATTGCTATTGACGCGGGGGTGAGCGGTCCATCAGCTCGTTTTCACCCTCTTCTTCGGGAAGATGAACAATCGTTGTATAAATAATCCAGCAGCACTCATGCAAATGTCTACCATGAAAAGTTGTCCCCTCTCAGCAGATGACAGTTAACCAACCTGTTTCTTTCCCCGACTGGCGATTTTCTTAGATGGTCGATTGGGTACGGTAGTTATTCGTCTACGTTGTAGACACGATCTGGGGTAAACCTCTTCGCATCTTGCACCGTTTCCAGTAGATCGAAGAACGCGTTGACGGCTCCCTGGTTGAATGCTCTTGTGCGAACTGCCGATGTAGGTTCGGGTGTTCTCAAAGGAATCTCGTCACTGTGGCGAGCCATAAAGTCATGACACCAGTCCTTTCCAGCTACGCCAGTCCTGCGGTAGAAGTTATGTTGAATGCCGTTTGCTTCTGCGTAATCATTGCGACGGGTGAAACCAAAAAGCCTGCTCTCCATACGTTTGATATACGCAACGGGTTCTAACTCCATCGCTGGTGATAAAACAGGTCGGAATCTGCCCAGACCCTTTTTTGCTGCAACCGCAATATCTCCCACTCTCTTGTATCTTCGTTGCAGGATGGAGCGGGGAATCCCAAACTGTTTAACAGCACGCTTGAACCCCGTGACTTTTCCGCACACAGCCTCGGTAGCCAACTGCATGTTGGCATCATTCCATGGGGCCCACTTTGGCCTCTTCCAAATATTATTGGTCGGACGCCGTGCATTCACGTCACAATTAAATTGCGCATTCAGCTAAATATAGACTATTGTTATATATACCACATGTATGGCTATATACGAAAATGTGGAGTTTGCAAGACACATCAATTATTTTAAGAAAAGTGCATAAAACACAAATTTGCAAATCACCGTTTTCAATTCGCGCCAAGCAGATAACTACGACGTTGAGTTGTGTCCCCTGGTGGGTCTACCAAACACTACTACCGTTCATTTGACTGTAGTGCATGTAATGATCGCTATGACACTGCGGGCCCACTTTGGCCGAGGGGCCCACTTTACCCAACCTTCCCCTACCATTATATTTCTTGCTACGATTATGCGGCAGCGTCATAAATTATTATTATTATTATTATTGTAAGATGAACATAACATACAGTAGTTCTTTGAGATATATGCTTCCAGTCTGGCTCTGAAGTCTATCTCGACGCCAGACTTGTGCTGAGTGCCGTCGTCAACAAGGACGAAGTGGGTGTGATTGGGATCAAGGAAGCTCTGACACGTCGCCTCACCGTCCACTTCATCCACATCACCCCGGTGAATGCGGTACTCGGCAGGCCAGCTACCCTGTCACAGGGAACAAAGGGAAACTGAAATAGCGAAATGAACGTAGAATTTACATAAGTGATATTAAGAAATAAGAAATACAGACAGTTAGTTCTGAAGTTAAAGCAGGAACGTATTGGGCAGATCATATTCTACATACGTTTGCCAGTACTGGGAGACAGTCGAATATGTTGAGATGCTTTGCTGGGAGATAATAAATGCCTATGGTGAATGGACGCTATCTTAATGGAAAGACAGTGGCAGTCTTGCCGACAGTTGACAAGGGCACAGGTTGCAATAATTTAAACTAGATGTGCTGGGAGATTCGTATGGATGCCTAAGAGACGACAAGAGGTAACATTATAAATAAATGCCAAAGGAAAGACTAGACAACAGTTCAGAAACAAGATATACATGCAGGTGTCTAAAAGCAAAGAGCATAAACAGTAAGAAAAGCAAATAATTAAACATCTTGGTAGAAGATGTTGACCTTCGCTTGATAATAACTGAAACATGATTCAACAAAGACATCAGATGCTGAGCTAAATACATGTTTAGGACTAACAACTAGCAACGATGGATAGTGGCTTGAAAGGGTAATCACATTATTGGGTTGATTAGGAAAAATATTGCATATAATTAAAGAAAAACGTACCAGGATACGCTAAGACGAATACATAGGAGAGCAACTGAACTGATTCCAGAACAGAGACACTTACGTTTAGATAAACGCCTGAACAAATGTGGTTTCACAACAACGAAGACGAGGAGACTGAATGGTCATGAAAATTTATGAAGGTGTTTTTCACACTTACTACAAGGACAGTACAAGAACTAGAGGACACGAATTAGCGTTAGTAAATAAACACTGTATATTGGATATAAAAAGTATACAATATAACAAACGAATGGAATAAATGTATGTGCATTATATAAATGCAAACAAACAGTGTGGATACATTAGCGTTGGACTCTCGATACGCCAAAGGCTTCGTTATCCAAATGTAATCTGGCTGTTTTGCTGTGGGTGGAAATCTTGATAAATATTGTTATGATTTACCTCGAATATCTATGCATACAATTCCGTAAGTGAAGAATACGTCACGTTGAATATCAATATATATATATATATCATTATGCGTACCAATTTAAGCTGTTCTTTGTGAGAAATGGTACTTACACCTTTCTTAACGAGCGATTCCTTTCCTTCAACACACCCCCATGCGGCAATTCCTAAGCACACCAGGCCAGCCTTTCTGCCGTGGGCCACAGTGTGGTGATGTATGGCGTTACCAATTTCTTTAGTGACCCCGGCATGCATGCCACCAGTTATGATCCAGGCTCCTTGGAAATAAATTGCATCGTTAATATAATACTAATAATATGTGTGTGTGTGTGTGTGTGTGTGTGTGTGTGTGTGTGTGTGT
The DNA here is from genome assembly GCA_963662155.1 of Lamellibrachia columna. Lineage (NCBI taxonomy): Eukaryota > Metazoa > Annelida > Polychaeta > Sabellida > Siboglinidae > Lamellibrachia > Lamellibrachia columna. The sequence goes on along the minus strand of OY759270.1, from coordinate 53,993,654 downwards.
GTGTGCGTGCGTGCGTGCGTGCGTGCGTGCGTGCGTGCGTGCGTGCGTGCGTGCGTGCGTGCGTGCGTGCGTGAGTGTCATTTCAGGGCAACTTTTTTGCAATATTAGCTAACATTAATCTATGAATAAAATATGTTAGTGAATTAATCTATATCATATATCATGGAACAATGACATTTGTGCACGTTAAATGTTATATATTTCACTGTATTCCAAGTGTATGCCTTTGCCATATGTCTAAAACGTGTTTGGGGGACAGGTAGATGCATTCTCAAGTACGGTATAATGTGCTGCAACTATGTTGTCATTCCGTATAAACTCCCTTTATGTGTCTGCTTGTGTCTGTTTGGGCGGCATATCTTTTTTAACTCTACAGTCAGTTTTACTGTGTGGCATGCTTTATATTTTGATGTATCACAACTGCATGACCTCACATCATTTGACATGACAGAAATACCTTTTAAATAAGAGTATTTCGCACTGCAAATTATGTATAATTTTGTGCGCAGCGCCTGTTTTGTTTACCTGTTTTCTTTGCTACCTTCACGAGACCCTGTCGAAACTTCTCAATTAATTGAGGTTTCATCTGGAATTTCTTTCCACCCCCGATCACAGATATTAACAGATTTGGCGGATCTAAATGCACATAGTCCTTCAGTAGTTTCTGCATCACTGCCATGTCCGTCTGGTGGCTCACGCGGTAATACTGCAACGAAAAACGTCAGATGTATAAGTGCTGTAACACTGTAATACGTGATAGTGAAAGGTCGACATGGGACCCAGATATGTACTTTTAAAACGTGCAATAACACCATTTAAACATATATTGCTAGCGGAGTCGACCACTAATTTAATCCTCCAAGTAGTTGCTTAGATAGTCTGTATATTATGTATTTTAAAGACGCCGATATAAATATATGCGAAACCCGTTTTTTATTATGGGCTATCCATAAAATACGTCACAATATTTGTTTACGTTATTGAGACCACCCCACCCCTTTGTAACGCTTCTTCACGCTGGTACACACCCCCTAACACTTCGTTCGTTTTTAGAAAGACCCCCAACCTAATTCGTTGAATGTCATGTAGCCTCTATCCTAGTTACACTGTTCCTAACTAATGTTGCTTTGTGCTCTCTGCCTTATTTAAGTCTGAAGAAAATATTTCTTTCAATATATTCATAACTATTCGATATTTTTGCCTGGACTGTTTGGACTGCCTGGGGTGTTTGGACTGCTTGGACTATTTGGACTGCTTGGACTGTTTGGACTGTGTTGACTGCCTAGACGGCCTGGACTGTCTGGACAGTCTGAACTACCTTGACTGTCTGGACTGTTTGGATTGCCTGGACAGTCTGAACTACCTTGACTGTTTGGACTGTTTGGACTGCTTGGACTGTTTGGACTGCTTGGACTGTTTGGACTGCTTGGACTGTTTGGACTGCTTGGACTGCTTGGACTGTGTTGACTGCCTAGACGGCCTGGACTGTCTGGACAGTCTTAACTACCTTGACTGTCTGGACTGTTTGGATTGCCTGGACAGTCTGAACTACCTTGACTGTTTGGACTGTTTGGACTGCTTGGACTGTTTGGACTGCTTGGACTGTTTGGACTGCTTGGACTGCTTGGACTGTGTTGACTGCCTGGACTGTCTGGACAGTCTGAACTACCTTGACTGTCTGGACTGTTTGGATTGCCTGGACTGTTTGGACTGCTTGGACTGTTAGGACTGCCTGGACTGTCTCGATGGTCTGGACTGGTTGAACTGTTTTTATTGCTTGGACTGTTTGGACTTGCCTTTGCAGTGGGGTGGCCGAGAGAACCGGAGAACTCCACTTGGCCGTAGGCATCGGTCGGCTCCATCCGAGTGTCCTTCTCGACGGTCCACGAACAGGTAACATCGCTTGATTCAGGATGTTGGAGAGCTTCTGTTTCGTGGTCATCTTGTGGATATCCACATTGGCAATCGCCACTACAGCAGGAAACAAGTCTCAAATAGTTAGCACATCGTCACAACTACTGAGTTGCTGTTGTTGTTGTCACGGAGTCACGGAATGGCATGATTAACATGACATCACACACCAATACTTCTGGTTTGAAATACAATTATTATTATTATTATTATTGTCGTCCACGTCAACTAATTGAATGTCTTGTATTATGTACCCTAAGCTTGCTATCATGTATCTGATAAAATATGTGGATTGATACATTATACTTGTGCATGGTATATATATATATATATATATATATATATATATATATATATATATATATATATATATATATATATATATATATATATATATATATATATATATATATATATATATATATATATATATATATTATAATATATTCACTCACTCATCCATGCTTGTTGCCGCGTATTTTCGACATACACTCTTCTTAATGTTGCGTGGAATCCACACGTGCCCTGGTAAGGCTGCAAGTGCACTTCTGTAACTCTGTAACATTTAAAATAAATACTATACATATTATGATACGAAGGTTTTGTTTTGTCCAGTAGTGAAAAACGCAACTAGATTTAAATTAAATAAATGCGGAAACCGTAAATGAGCCGGCACCTCACTCGATTCAGTACGGCTTCCTATAACACTACGGCTTCCTATAACACTACGGCTTCCTATAACACTACGGCTTCCTATAACACTACGGCTTCCTATAACACTACGGCTTCCTATAACACTACGGCTTCCTATAACACTGCGGCTTCCTATAACACTACGGCTTCCTATAACACTACGGCTTCCTATAACACTACGGCTTCCTATAACACTACGCCTTCCTATAACACTACGGCTTCCTATAACACTACGGCTTCCTATAACACTACGCCTTCCTATAACACTACGCCTTCCTATAACACTAAGACGTTGGCCTGCCAGAAATAAGTTTCTCTCGGGGTTGTTTTCTAAGATGTATCACAATACCCAAGTCACCGGACAATTGGACACCGTTTCGTATAACAACGGAACACGGGTGTCTGCACCTTCCGCTACGTCATTGGGTAGTGTATGGATATTGGTTATAATGGCTACGCACGGGTGTACTTGACTTTTCATACGTTTATTGAATTCCCAGGGGTATGAGCCAGGGAGGACAAAGGGTACAAATACAAACACCAACATAAGAATTTTGAACGGCAATGTTATACCCGTACTTCTATATTTCTCTAAAACACAACGCATGAAAAACAGCCCAGCATAGAACAAAAACTATCACGTTTCCAGACCAGAAGCTTGAGCAAACTTCTAAGTATGGAACGAATTCATCACCAACGAGGTCCATAGGCAAATGCAGAGCCAATTAACTCAACAATATCGAAAAGAAGATGAAGATATTTGGGGCATGTCCTTAGAATGCCGTCAACAAGAACACGAGAGCAGGTGCGGTACCGGAAACGATCTGGAAAAGGTAAAATAGGAAGCCCAAAAGAAACGTACAAACAGAACCACAGGAAGACCCAGAAAATAAATAAACAGAACCTAGAAAGAATGGCTGCAGAGATAAATGGATGGATTCGATTACTATCTGCCTTGTGTGCCTGACGGCACAGTGACTGAGTAAGTAAGGAGTCAGGGAACTATGGACGAGAGCCTGCAGATTTTAATCAGTGATCGAAGTATCACACAAGCCTGATATTCACAGTTTTAATTCGCAAAATTACAACAATACAAACGTAAAAATATCTTAAACTTGCATTAAAATCGTGCAGATGACTTCAGATAAAAGCAACCTCTTTCCGAACTACAATCTGGTAGTCCAGGGCTCGTTCGTTCGCAAACATTGCGCCTCTTCACTTCACAAGACGCTCCTGTGCTTCTGAATCATAATAAGCAATGTTTGAAATTCAGCACCATTTTGAAATGCTGCTAAAATGTTTATACATATTTTACTTACATCGGACCGACCAGGCAGCGCAGTCGGGTTTCTTCTCCGCATTTCCATCGCTGGACTGGAAAGTACAGCGTCGCATAATGAACAGTTCGTACTTGCTGTAGGCTACACAGCATTGTCATGACGTGTAACTATTGATAAACAGTTTCCTTTTGAAGGCATATCATTGTCGTTCAGGATATTCCACTGGCTTTCTACAACCGCTTACTTCCTGGTAATGGGCCAACAAACAACTTTCTACAACGGCTTACTTCCTGGTAATGGGCCAACAAACAACTTTCTACAACGGCTTACTTCCTGCTAATGGGCCAACAAACAACTTTCTACAACGGCTTACTTCCTGCTAATGGGCCAACAAACAACTTTCTACAACGGCTTACTTCCTGCTAATGGGCCAACAAACAACTTTCTACAACGGCTTACTTCCTGGTAATGGGCCAACAAACAACTTTCTACAACGACTTACTTCCTGGTAATGGGCCAACAAACAACTTTCTACAACGGCTTACTTCCTGCTAATGGGCCAACAAACAACTTTCTACAACGGCTTACTTCCTGGTAATGGGCCAACAAACATGGAATTTTACATATTTTACGGCAGTGTTTGTTAATAGCAGGAATCCATGCTAGATCAATCACTCATATGATGAGGGAATAGGTGTGGGTGGATGCCACCCTCGATTTTTAATTTGAATGCCATTTTCAAATACCAGCACTCAAGTAGATAACAACGCTATTTGATCCCGTGTTACTTTGTGACCTTCAAATGCAAAATTTACGATGGCATCCACTCACTCTTATCTAGCATAGATGCCCGTTATTAAGGTGACCGATTACCCTGAAATAACTGTAATTAAACTTTACATTTTAAAGGTTGTTTGAAAATCATTAGACCCCAAAGATTAAAAAGGCAAAAAAGTCGGGGGGTCCCGTGCAATTTTTTTTAATGTCTGACATAGAAACAGCTACGTCACCTGCAAAATTATCAAAATACTGTACTTTGATCATAATCAGTCGTAACACGAGATTTATTTACTATTTAAATATAAAAACACGAATATTGCAATTTGATATGTTCATATTTCATAAAGCATAATATGTCAAACACGAATAAAAAAATCGTAAAATTTATTATTTTATTAATTCGCGGAAAACAAAATTTTATGGCCAACTTTTACTTAAATGACTTTACTGATTGTGGTCAACTATGGGTTTTGATAAACATTTTGCTATTTTTGCTGCTGACATAGCTGTTACTATATTAGATATTTCACACATTTTCACCCAACTTGTTTTGCCTTTTTATATCGATAAATAATAAACGAACAGTTTGGCCAAGTTTTACTGAAGTTGTGCTACGGGCGTAGTTTCAACCAACATTATACCACGGATAGCCATGCTGATATCGGCGTCCACAAACGTATGCTTAACATTAGATTCTGAGAACGAGGCAGCCGTGCATTATCTGGATGGATATATCACGGTAATAAGACTACCTGATTGGTCTAGAGCATTTTACTGTGGTATATCCACTCAGATAACATACGACTGCCGTATGAAGTGAAAAAAATATGCTCAAGTGTTAATTTACCGTTTTATAATAGGAATAACATACTTTTTGTTGATGTCACTCGAGTGTCACCTGCCATGCAACATCACAAGTGTCTCCGGCTCTCGTAATGTTATCTGGCGGGTAACACTCTCGTGACATCAACAAACAGTGTTGATTTAATCGCTGTCCTAACAATGAAGCGCACATCAATGCGCCTGTATCTTGATTTCATGGTAGTCGGCGACTTTAGCAAACAATGTTGTCAAAAGAAATTGTAGAGGACTTGTCCATGTTTGGCTGGTCTACTATTGCGGGTGTCCTTCCGTCCCGCGACATGCAGTGAAACAATAGTTTCTGTCCGCCCCGCACGTTGAAGCGGGGGAACATCCCGCAGTCAGCAACATACGCACTGATTGTTTTACATTGTGTATACTGGGGGTTCTCAAGTCTCAAGTCTCAAGTAGTTATACTCCAAACAGCCCAATCTTGAGCTAACGCAGGAGTTTGGACCAACGGCTTTTAGTGTCTCTTCCGAAAGACACAGGCAAAGTGGGGTGAACGAAATTGCCCAAGCTTCGAAACGGCGGAGGTGGAATCGAACCACCGTCCTCTCGGTCGACAGGCGGGTGCTCTAACCATTAGACCACCGCTCTCCACATGTGTGTACTAGGGTTAGGTGTGTACTGGGGTTAGGTGTGTACTGGGGTTAGGTGTGTACTGGGGGTTAGGTGTGTACTGGGGGTTAGATGTGTACTTGGGGTTAGGTGTGTACTGGGGGTTAGGTGTGTACTTGGGGTTAGGTGTGTACTGGGGATTAGGTGTGTACTGGGGTTAGGTGTTTACTTGGGGTTAGGTGTGTACTGGGGTTAGGTGTGTACTGGGGTTAGGTGTGTACTGGGGTTAGGTGTTTACTTGGGGTTAGGTGTGTACTGGGGTTAGGTGTGTACTGGGGTTAGGTGTGTACTGGGGTTAGGTGTTTACTGGGGGTTAGGTGTGTACTGAGGTTAGGTGTATACTGGGGGTAGGTGTGTACTGGGGTTAGGTGTTTACTGGGGGTTAGGTGTTTACTGGGGGTTAGGTGTGTACTGGGGTTAGGTGTGTACTGGGGTTAGGTGTGTACTGGGGATTAGGTGTGTACTGGGGGTTAGGTGTGTACTGGGGTTAGGTGTGTACTGGGGTTAGGTGTTTACTGGGGGTTAGGTGTGTACTGGGGTTAGGTGTGTACTGGGGTTAGGTGTGTACTTGGGGTTAGGTGTGTACTGGGGTTAGGTGTTTACTGGGGGTTAGGTGTGTACTGGGGTTAGGTGTGTACTGGGGTTAGGTGTGTACTGGGGTTAGGTGTGTACTGGGGGTAGGTGTGTACTGGGGTTAGGTGTGTACTGGGGTTAGGTGTGTACTGGGGTTAGGTGTGTACTGAGGTTAGGTGTGTACTTGGGTTAGGTGTGTACTGGGGGTAGGTGTGTACTGGGGTTAGGTGTTTACTGGGGGTTAGGTGTGTACTTGGGTTAGGTGTTTACTGGGTGTTAGGTATGTACTGGGGTTAGGTGTTTACTGGGGGTTAGGTGTGTACTGGGGTTAGGTGTGTACTGGGGTTAGGTGTTTACTTGGGGTTAGGTGTGTACTGGGGTTAGGTGTGTACTGGGGTTAGGTGTGTACTGGGGTTAGGTGTTTACTGGGGGTTAGGTGTGTACTGGGGTTAGGTGTGTACTGGGGTTAGGTGTGTACTGGGTTTATGTGTTTACTGGGGGTTAGGTGTGTACTGGAGTTAGGTGTGTACTGGGGGTAGGTGTGTACTGGGGGTTAGGTGTGTACTGGGGTTAGGTGTGTACTGGGGGTAGGTGTGTACTGGGGGTAGGTGTGTACTGGGGGTAGGTGTGTACTGGGGGTAGGTGTGTACTGGGGGTAGGGAGGAGCGCCGTGCTGAAGTGACATTATGTCAAAAGCACACAAGATAAAGATTCGAATCAGTGGCGTATCTAGGATCTCGCGAAGGGGGAGGCCAAAGGGGGGGCAAAGGGAGGCCAAAGGGGGGGCCAAAGGGGGAGGCCAAATGGGGGCAAGCTTAGTCATCCATTACTTTACCATGCTACAATATTATAGCCGCGCAATATACGAAAAAAGTGTGAGTGCACGTGCGTGCGTGAGTGTGTACGTGCGTGCGTGTATGTATGCTTGTATGGGTGCATAGGCAGACCGTGGCGACGACCAACGAGATCACGACTATACGGTGCCAGGATAGACATTATTTTATTAGAGCATGACTTCATTATGCACGTGTGATAGTGTAAGTATACGCGTGTTGTTGTGATTAGATCGCTTTGCCTAGCTTCGCTGGCGTGGCGCTCGCTATTATACAGTGCAATAGTACATCGCTGGCTTGTTGGCTTGTTGGCTAGCTGGCTGGCTGGCTGGCTGGCTGGCTGGCTGGCTGGCTGGCTGGCTGGCTGGCTGGCTTGCTGGCTGGCTGACTGACTAGCTACAGTTGTCAGTTGAACCGCACTTGCACAAGTTTGGACATATTATATTTTGAACTTAATAAGGACGTGTGCTATGGTATGTGTTTACCTGCTGGGTTGTTAAAGGTTGGAAATGGTGCACGGATATCTGCTCACAGAACATCTACTCATGGAACATCTGCTCACACATCTACTCACATAACATCTACTCTCACAACATCTGCTCTCTGAACTACAACGCACATTTTAACGTTGAATACTGTGAGCACCCGTTTTCTACTTCGTTAATTCACGTGGATGATTACGTACCGCGTGAGAAGATCTCTCTCTCTCTCTCTCTCTCTCTCTCTCTTGGTTTCTTTCTTTTTTTTGTTATTCCTTTCTTCTTTCGCTTCGTCTATCCTTCCTGTTGCTGAGAACACCTCACTCGGCCGCCAAGACCCGAGTACCCTACCCACGAGTACACTCAAAGCACAGGCGGGTGGACCTTGGGACAACACACAGCCAATCATACTGTGACGCCAACGGCAATATACATTATATGTTCTTAAACACAAGATTATTGGAGTTTTGAATGTATTTGAAATACTGATAGTATCGTCTAAGTGCACAGTGAGAGATATGATCAAACTGTCGCCGTGTTCTTTGTAGTGTGTATATTCAAGCGTGTCGCCTCTTTGCCTGCGTATACACCTGTACACCTGCACACCTCGAGGCGGAGAGTATACAGAATGGTTTAATAAAACATGTAGGTCAGGCAGCTGTGAGCCGTATATGTGAACCATGCATGTGAACTATTCATGTGAACCATGCATGTGAACCATTCCTGTGAATTATACATGTGAACCATACCTAGCAATAATAAATAATAAGGGATAAATGTGTGTTATTTACATTAGAGCATAAATGGGTAAATTACCTATGCCGAATGCACCTGTTTAATCAGGTGAAACGATTAACGCCACGACGTGCACGGAAGTTGTATATTACAGGGATGGTGCAACCAATAGTTGACTACGGGTGCGTGATATGGGGCAGCTGAGGTCAATCTTTGCTTATGAATGTTCATGAAATTATGAAGCAATATGCACGTATAATTCTCAGTGTTAAAGACAAACGACATGTTTCAACAGTAACACTATTTTGTAATCTATAGTAATGTATAACATCATACACGGGCTTGCCAAGGCTTACCTTACAAATGTATTCATACTAAACAACAGTGTGCATGGCCATCACACTCGCGGCTTCACAAATACCCATGAAATTCGAAATTTGTAGAATGTTTTAAAACACTGTTTTTAAAACATGTCAAGAAAGATCTATGTAATTGTGAACATTTTGAACTTGACAGGCCTGTATGAATGTTGATGTTTTAGAAATTGTAAATTGATGGCTTTTACTCAATGGTTTTAATTGAATTAATTAATTTATTTATATATTTATTGATAATTTATTTATATATTTATTTATAATTTCTTAAATTTTTAAAAATTGTAAATCGTAAATTAATGGCTTTTACTCAATGGTTTTAATTGAATTAATTGATTTATTTATAGAAAATATTAATGTAATTATTTTATTATAATGCCACGTTTTACGTAGGTATTTATTTATGTTTTATTTTGTTTATGTATTATTTTAACGTGTATATTTTATCTTCGTTATATAACTGTGTATGTAAGAGTGGATGTGATTGATGGCCCATTGACAATCATTACCACCACCACCACCACCTCCACTTCCACTTCCACCACCACAACCACAACCACCATCACCACCTCCACCACCACCACCTCCACCACCACCACCACCACCACCATCACCACCTCCACCACCACCACCTCCACCTCCACCACCACCATCACCACCTCCACCACCACCACCACTACTATGCACATAGCAGAAGGACAAACCAGGAAGGGTGGGAGGCAGGGATATTTGAATGGTAGAAGGGAGTGGGTAGAACTGAAGGGAGAAGGAATAGTAGCTAGGGGACGGATGTTCCAGTAGTGACGAAGGGATGGACGGTTTGGACAGGGTTGCCTTGGTGTATGGACAAGAGGAGGGGAAACGTTGCGGAGACGATGGGAAGATAATTATACAAGGTGGAAAATGTAACGGAAAAGCTAGCATGTATGAGTGGAAGTGATGGAGCGGGATATAGATGGAGAAGAGGTAGGGAAGGAAGATTGGAAATTATGGCAAGAGAAAAAGTAAGACGAGAGAAGGGAAGAAGGAAGTGATACTTCAATAGGGGAGAAAGGGAGACTATAAAAAGGTACAGGGAGAAGAATATTTTTGAATTGAAAATGTAAGTATGGGGGAGGAGAATACACGAAGGGAGAGGAAGGGAAGTGAGGGGGAATGGTGAAACTGAGAAGGGAGAGGCAGGAAAGAGAAAATGTACAAAGGGAGAGGGGTGGTAGGAGGAGGTAAGGTGTGATAGGGAAGTAACTGGGACTATAACGGAGAAGGGGTAGGGATACGACGGACAGGGAGAATGCAAGAAGGGGTATGAAGGTAAGTCAGAGGTGAATAGAAAGAATGTAAGAACATGAAAGCACAATGTAAGAGGGATAGGGTGGCAAGAAGGGAGAGAGAGGAGTGTGACTAGTTCGTGTACTGCTGCACCGCCCCAGCTGTTATCCCTCTTACATGTGACCACTGGTGTCTGTATTACTACAACTACTACTGCTACTGCAACTATTACTGCTACTGCTACTGCTACCACGTGCCAGTTATTGTTATCTACATTCACTATTGGCTTCCATTGGGTACCTCAGTACCTAATTAAACTAATTAGTCCAATTTTTTTCTGTACAAACCAAATAATTAGCTCTTCCCTAAGCACCCTTGGACCTTTGTAAGTGAATTAACCTCCACTGTCAACCCGCAGACCTCCCCAGTTGAGCAGGTATGTAAAATAACAGTAACCGCAGGCTGCTACAGCCGTCAGGGGCCAAACCTGTGACAGCTCAATATCCAAATGTGTTCATAATATAAGGTCCTACACCCAAATTTGGTACTTTTGTTGCAAAATGCACAATGTTTATATATTTTTTAGTTTATGCCCCCCCACTATATACCCTCCACATCATTAATTTATGCCGCCCCGCCATACACCCTCCACATCATTAGTTTATGCCGCCCCGCCATACACCCTCCACATCATTAGTTTATGCCACCCCACTATACACCCTCCACATCATTAGCTTATGCCGCCCCACTATACACCCTCCACATCATTAGTTTATGCCGCCCCACTATACACCCTCCACATCATTAGTTTATGCCGCCCCACTATACACCCTCCACATCATTAGTTTATGCCACCCCGCTATACACCCTCTAAATCATTAGTTTATGCTGCTCCGCTATACGTCCTCCACATCATTAGTTTATGCCGCCCCACTATACACCCTCCACATCATTAGTTTATGCCGCCCCACTAAACACCCTCCACATCATTAGTTTATGCCACCCCACTATACACCCTCCACATCATTAGTTTATGCCGCCCCACTATACACCCTCCACATCATTAGTTTATGCCGCCCCACTATACACCCTCCACATCATTAGTTTATGCCGCCCCACTATACACCCTCCACATCATTAGTTTATGCCGCCCCACTATACACCCTCCACATCATTAGTTTATGCCACCCCACTATACACCCTCCACATCATTAGTTTATGCCGCCCCACTATACACCCTCCACATCATTAGTTTATGCCGCCCCACTATACACCCTCCACATCATTAGTTTATGCCGCCCCACTATACACCCTCCACATCATTAGTTTATGCCGCCCCACTATACACCCTCCACATCATTAGTTTATGCCGCCCCACTATACACCCTCCAATAATAAGGACTGTTTTTTTCTGGATTAAGCTTTAGCTTACTTAATTCCACCAAAAACAAAATATCAGTGAGACAATCACTTAAAGTAGAAATAGATTCGTGTGCATTTGATTGTGAAAGTGATATGTAAACCTGTGTGTCATCAGCATACAGGTGACGACTGAGAGTATGATTAGTAATGACTTGGCTGAGAGACGTAGTATATAAGCTAAACAGAACAAAGCCAATGATGGATCCTTGCGGCACTCCGAATGGAAAGCGTTGTGGGCAAGATAGTGTGCCAGATATGTTAATGCTTTGGTGTACATCTTAAAAATATGATTTGAACCACTGAAGAGCTGTGCTAGACTGTGTCTATGAAGGCGTTGTAAAAGGATTAAATGATCAATCGTATCGAAAGCAGCTGAGAGATCTAGTAAAGTGAGTGCTGTGACTTTGCTATTGTCCATGTTGTCAACTATATCATTGTGCATCTTGAGAAGAGCCGTTTCGGTAGAGTGGAATCATTTATAAGCAGACTGTAGATCATTTGATAAGTGATGTTTATAAATATGTTCATGAAGGCGATTAGCGACTACCTTTTCCAGTATTTTTGATAGAAAACTGAGATTGGAGATAGGACAATAATTCTTTAGGTAATTTTTACACAGAGTTTGTTTTTTAATAAGAGAATTTACAAGAACTTGTTTGAAATCCCGTGGAACAACTCCGCCCTGCATTGAAAAATTCTTTCAAGATATCGATGACGACATTTTGCTACAACTATTTCTAGAGACATCCTTGGCAATGGAGGGCGAATTTGTACACTCTTAGTTTGTTTAGGAGCATGTTTATCCAGACGTTTATTTAATGTTTCATGGTACTGATTAACAAGCTAGCATAGATTTAGATTGGATCAAACGATAAAAATTTGCAAGATCATCATGAAGTGTACATGTATTTATGTTAATTTTATTTATTGGTCGAAATTTTATAAGTGTTTTTTAGGTCTTGACCACTCCCACCCCCACTGCATAACTTCATAACTTGTCAACATCTGATATGTCTTTGTTGCCCCATGATTCAGTTACACCTATTATCTGAGGGTCAATGACTTATCGTAATGTCTCATTCGTTTTTCTTGTTTACTTGCATTTTGGCAGACGCACTTAAATCCAGCTTCAGATGTTCCTGGACTAGTCTTTTCCGTTGTATATGTCCTGTTGGCCTCGTGTCCTTTGTGGGGCATCTCAACTGCTTGTACCAGTACTCGTAAGTATCGAGCTCGCTCCTCCATAAATAGCTGCTGAACCAGAGTGTTGATCACCATCCTCCTACAAGTTCGATATTCCTAACACCCGTCCTTCCATTACTGGGCAAATCCGTGACATAAATCGTCCCTGGTAAACAAACTGTCATGTCGTCGTCCTTGTTTAGTTTCTTTCTCAGTGTGGAGTCCCCCATAAACACCCTCTCTTTTATCATAACAAAGTCATACTAGCTCTGGTCTTTTCGGGTGTTTCCCGTCTGTATTCTGCCCAATGTGCCTTCCAGTTATCGCTCTTTAAACTAACCCATGGAATGCCTCCTTGTTGTTTTCCATTGGGTGATTGAGAGCAGATTTTAAATAAATGCCAAACTCACTTCCTTTTTGCTTTAAGACAGCAGGAAATATAATTTCATTTCGGCGCCACCTGAAGTCCCACCATTCTTAAGCTCACTGATCCTCCTTAGATACTCAACGTACTCTTTCAACTTTTGACGACTTAAGATAGAGATTGTAAACCGATCAGAAACTGCCTAATCCTTTGTATTGTGTAATATCTTTGGATCTAATAAAGATATACTAATAAAATGGTCTGTGTTCCTTGGGATGTTATTTAATTTAAATAATTGTCAATGGTCTATCGTGACATTTAATGTAATGTTGAAGTACCTACTGAATAAATGTATCTGATCTTAAATGAAAACTTTGGTGGACATTTGCAGATTGTGTTTTGGAAGAATATGCCACCCTTTCGTGCCCTTTTATTATCAATACTATTAGGGAACATCTTTAATTAATAATAAACATTGCTTAACTGACATTAAATCTGACACCTGGGTTCACTGGTACTCACAGACTTTGGGTAAATTATATCATATTTGTTTGCCATTATGCACCATAACATGTAGAAAAAAGCTGCTCTAAAATGTTATTTTTTGCACTGAGTATGTCTTCGGTTGCTCTGTTCACAAACTGTTCTTTCGATATGGAATTGGTAATTGGTATTTTTTAAGTGTAATTGGAATTGGTATTTGGAATCGGTGTGTAACTGCAATTGCTATAATGTAATTGACCCCCAAGTCTGTTCACACGTGGAAAATGTAACACGCATGTCCATAAAAAGATCAACACAGCAAGTGAGTTTCACAAAGTTTAATGGAAAATGGAAAGCTTTTTTACATAACTATAGCTGGCTTTGTCCACGGGACAGGCTGAACTTGGAAAATAAATGTGCACACATACACATATCCCAACATGTAAATTTCTAAAATGAAATTGGTCATAAGAAACGCTGTATTAAAAATTTCCAAAAATATTTCACAACATACGAAAATATGCATCAACTAGTACAAATCTGAATCCAAAAACGGTACTCTCATAAGAGCACCTGGTCGTGTACACCCTGTGACAAACATTGTGAAATCAGGTGAAATAATGTCATATGAAAAATATGTTGACAACAAACAAACGGCCACAATGAGTAAGTGTCTTGAGTTTAGTGTCTTGAGTTTAGTGTGCTCATCACAGGCTAGACATATACCGCACTCAACAAATCACCAATACCAGCTACCCATACTATAGGGGCTCTCAAATAACTTAAAAAGCAGTTCAGTAAGCGAAACAAAAACCACAAAAATGAGATCTTCATGCTGGAAGCTTAAATAGAAAATGAGTGATTAAAATAACGCGAGGTCATACACAGTTCGTGACTATGCGAACTGCAGAGACCTGATATTCTGAATCAACTAGTTCCATTGGAAAACATACATTTATCAGACAGACACCATTTTACAGTGAGGCCAAACCTTTGGTTTACAGGAAAACATGCGCAGATAGGTGTTAATTGTTAGTGCACATTTTATTTTCACACATAAATCTTTGCAATTCATAATCAGAAACATGACTCCACTGTTGTTTTTATCAAAAGGCCATAATTAGGTATTTAGCTAAAAGATAACTGAAATGTTGATTCAAGAATGTGTGTTCAGTTGTTTAAAAACAGAGTAAAAGGAGCTTCCATATGGATTTGGAATATTTAAATAAACTGCCAGCATAAACATCCGTAAAAAGGTTCATTTACGATTCTCAAAACCAATAATTCTAAACCAAGGTACAAATGAAGTTTGGCCCAACTGCAGAAAGCATGTCAACCAATCTGGTTTACAATCAACACATGCCCACAAACCAACTTATGTAAGAGGCCAACTTAAACTATCCAACCTACCACGCCTAGCCACACATGTAGAGGCTGCCATCATATCACCGATACATCCCAAGAAAGTGCGCACAGTTATCGAAAGCAGAATTACAGAACAATGCAAAAATCGCACGTACACACAAACACTAGCGCCACGCAGTGGCTGATTCCTTGTGCTGGCGGCACGGCCAGTGAGATCATCGACACAAACGCCAGGCAGTCTGATGCCTGCACTACCAAGAAAAACTTGCTCGGCATTGGCAACATGAGCCGGCATTATCTAATTCAACATAGCTATGTACTAGAGAAAATAAAACGTAGGAATGATTCACTTTGACTGGTTGCCAAACTAAGTGGCAGTTCACACACATCTACACACACGATGCACGTACATTAACAGCAATATATATATATATATATATACCAACAGAAGTATATACAGGCACTTAATATGTCTATGTCGCTATGACTCTTGATATAGACCTGGTCTCGATTTAACACTTACAGGTGTTTCTGTGAAATAATATTGGACAATAATTACAACATGCATATCATAAAATGATTTTAAATTAATAAATATAAGACCCATGGTCCCGATGCTAAAAATGTTTATCAAGAAACTTGACAAGGAACATTGTAGATAAAAATACACATGAAATGGTATGAAGTGTTGCATGAAGTTAAATAATAACGGACTTGACACAACTATTTATGTTTACTTACTTACTATCATACAGCGTAACTATGACAAAACCCTGGCAAATAACCTAACATATAGGCTGACTTCTAGAAATGACCATATAGAGCCACGAAAGAAATTTTAGAAAAAGAAATTATATACCTATAACTTTTATAAATCTCAGAAGACACCACTGGCTGATGCAAAATTATGAGTGGCGCCCTCTGAGGGATACCACTGAATTAAAAACATAAACAGTGCCAGGGCATCAAGTTTTCACAAACAACATGAGAAAATTGACTTCTGATGTGGCTTCACCAAGCAAAATAGATGATTTGTTGGACGGACCACAAAACCTGTTTACCAGTTCATATAAAACAACCTGCCTCGTAATGCAACTATGTAAAAATCCTACCATAAACCATGAGTCGTAGCAGAATACGGCAATGGTCTGATACTCAATTGAGAACACTTTTCACATGGAAGAAACTAAAACACTACTTTGAGCACAAACCACCAAAGTAGATGCTTCAAAAACCCCTCCGAGATCAATTCTAGTTTCACTGCGAACAGTCCTACACACACAAATTACAAACGATACATCTTATACAAACAACGACAAGTCACAAGCAGGTCACATCAAAGAATCCAAAAACATTCTTCCTTTGATTTAAAAAGCAAAGCTTACACATAATAACCACCACACAAGTGTATTAAATACCAAATTCATAAAGTCGACATCCGTATCCCAAAAGGAATATTTGACCAATAACGTGGTCAATTAAAATACATCTTTAAAATTTAACTATGTATTAAGCAAATAAATTACAAAAGTACAATAATATATAGCAACGTAAACAATACACTTATGTGTAAATTACACACATCAACCACCGGAAGCACAAAGTGGCTACGGTAGTGACAGATTAAATTATGCTATGGAATTTTTTAAGTCTTACAACCATAACTATGACTTTAAAAGGGAACACAAACAGCTGCACACATGAGCTTACAATGTCATAATAAATAAGACTTAACAAATGATAATGAGACAATTTGGGTAGCAGATACATGACGAGATCATTATGAATAATTAGTTATAAAACTGCTCAGACTACGACCTGACTGCATTCGTGAATCGCCCCTTCGCTATCATTGGCTTGCAGACAAGGCATGTCAGGGGACAGACAGACTGGACTGGGGTACTCGTGGACTGCTCCATACCCCCCACTCACCCCCACGTCGTCCAGCATTCTGGTGAGCACAGGTGGCGCCACTGGTTGATGCAGCTCACCAGGGGGTAGCACTGGCATGTCACCTGGTGGCAGCATCGGCATGTCACTTGACTCACCAAGGGGCAGTGCCGGCTCACCCGCCTTCTCTATCTGCATGTCGATCTTGGTCTTGCGGTCCCAGATGTGCGACATGCCGCGGCGGTAGCATTTGTGCTTCTGGAAATGTTCCTTGCGAAAGAAGCCGCGACTGCACGTGGGACACACGTAGCTGTAGACACCACGGTGGATGCGCATGTGGCGAGAGAAGTTGGAGCTGCGATGGAACACTTTGCTGCAGTTGGGACACACAAAGCACAGCTGGTCACCGATCATCTGGGCCTGTTTGCGCAGCTTCAAGTAGTTTCCCTGCTTGACGACCTTGATGAATGCATTGAGGGCGTTCGTGCCACCTGGCCTGTCGGCATCGAAGCACGACACGGCATACTCCCCCGTGTCTAGCGAGATCTTATTGGTCGACTCCATCGACATTTTTGTCATGGCGCGAAATGGGTGGTTCGGCGGCTGGAAGTCAGTGAGCAAGGAATCGTTATCAGAGACCGGGAACAAGGATTGTCCCTTGTTCTCCTTCCCCTCTTCCTTCTCCCAACAAGTCTCAAGCTTCTTCACAGCTTTGCTGTCAACATACTTTTCATATCCAGAATCTGTTGGGGAGTTTTCGACCGGTTGTGGTGGAGTCTCCTCACAGATCTGTAGTTTGAAGAAGTCATCATCATCGTCATCATCATCGTCATCATTGCTGAGGCCATCAACAAACTGGCAATTGCTGTCGCTCTTGGGTGGAATGACTTTCCTTGGAATGGTTCGTTTGCGTCGTGACTCAGCCATGGGTACTTGGCAGGATTGCCCATTGGCGAAGGAAGGTTCATTCTTCACTGGTACGCTGGCTAGTTTACTGAGATCTTCAGCCATGTCTTGTTCTTCAAGACTCTCTCCCTCCACCGATGAGTCAGACACGCTCACTGGTGTGTTCTGCTTGTCAGGAGAAGGTGGGACTGATGACGGGTATTCAACTCGCAGCACTTTGTCTACGAGTGATGGTAGCGATGTGTCAGTGAAGTTATCAGCCGACCGGCTTGGCAAGTAAGAACGACGGTTACACTTGTGACGCAGGAAGTGCTCCTTGCGAGTGAACTTGCGATGACAAACTGCACACATGTGACTATACACGCCCTGGTGGAGACGCATGTGGCGGCGATAGCTTGAGCGGTAGCGCAGGTTCTTGCCACACTCTGGGCATATGTTGGATGATGGTGATGCGTCAGATGACGGGGTGTGGGGTGGTGTCCTGTCCCCGTCTGTATCTTCCGAGAGTTGTGCGGATCCATTTGAGGCACATAAGGCTCGTCTGAGCAGGGACTGGTCCATGCCCGGGCCCGGGGGCGTCTTTGACCTGGGAGTGACAGGGGATGACACGTCACTAGTGACTGACGTCTGGTTCTGCGGAAAGTGACATGGTATTGTAGGCACCCTCAGTGTGAACTTGTTGTGGACTTCAGCAGGACTATCAGTTGTGCACGGCGACATCTCCCTCTTTGGCACGATCCACTTGTTGGCATTCACGAACATCGCATGATCTCGCATTTCCTTGCCCCCATTCTGCACATCATTCACAGGTGGCATCACCTGGTGGCCATTTTCATATTTAATAGCAGTTACTGGTTGGACAGTGTTCTTGTCAGGCGTCACCTGATAGAGTGGGGGTCTGCTGCGGTGACTGGTTGGAGTCGTTTGACACGACGGAAGGACGGGTGATGGCTGCTTCAGGACATTGGCTGTGTATTGCAGCCACGTATTCTCTGTGTAACCGGCATCTGCAACATCCATGCAATGTTCTACAATGCACGCCAATACCGGAAAGTCGTAAAAAAACAAGCTAATAAAATTTGCCCCCCCCTGCATCAAAAACAGTGTGCTTACTGCAGGGTTGGCAAGATTTTGAAGAAATGTCAAAATCCACGGAGTAAGATGTCATAGCCATGGTAAAGCACCACCTTTGACTAGAGCTGACACAGAGCATTATAATATTATTCATAGCGCTGCTGTTTGTTGAATGTTAAAGTTTAACCATTACGTACATTATCTTGGAACAAAGCAATGAATCACAATGATAATGAGCAGAACAGAAGGATATAGATACGCTTGAACGCATACAAAGGAGAGCAACTAAAATGATTCCAGAACTGAGAGACCTTAGTTATGAAGAATGCCTGAAGGAATGTGGTTTAACAACTCTAGAGATAAGGAGGTTAAGAGGAGATCAGATTGAAGTTTTTAAGATATTGAATGGGTATGAAAATATTGATAGAAATACGTTTTTCTCACTCAAGAAGGATAGCAGAACTAGAGGACATGAGGTAAAATTAGTAAAGGATCAATGTAGATTGGACATCAGGAAGCACTCGTTCTCACAGAGGACAATAAATGAATGGAACAAATTGTCTACAGATTGTGTAACTGCTAGCAGTGTGAATATGTTTAAAAACAAGGTTGACACATATCTCAGGAGGGTGGGTTATAAGTAGATGAACATTGTTGGACTCTCGATAAGCCAATGGCTTCCTTGTCCATTTGCCATCTGGGCCTTTGGCTTGGATGGCAAATCTTGTTAAATCTTGTTAAACAGGAAAATGTGCTGCTGGGCGATTCCAGCCAAAGTGAGTCTGAGAGGTGACTTTCTATAATTGCATTATGATGAAAATATTTGGATCCATTTACTACTTCTATATCTTCTTGTTAAAAAGTCTAAAAAATTAGATTTTTGGGGGGGAAAGTAATAGCCATATTGAAATGAAAAGAACTAGGTGTACTCAGATATCACTATGTTACAATGAATTGAAAAATAAAAACAATATTGATTGTAAAAAGTTATATGCAAAACAACACTAATGTAATAATAATTTACACACCATATGCATGTGTTCAGTCTCAGATGATGTCACTGTTCCTTTTTTTAAGTTATTTTTATTTTTCATTTCCAAATGGTTTATAAATCAACACATGCCTACCAATGTAATACCAAAATATAAAATACATGCTAAAATATTTAACTATAAAAATTATACCATATGAATTATAATAAGTGCCACGTGTGTAACGCTTCATTACATGCGTGACACCTAATATCTATATATGATGGTGGAATGTAATTTCACAGGCTTTTATTTGCCATAATAAAATAGTTGCTAATATGTGACAATAATAAGGGGGCAAAATTGGCAGAACAACACTAATTTAATAGTAATTGACACACCAGTAATTTTCTCTTTAAAATTTCTGATTTGCATGTGTTCAGCCTCAGATGATGTCACTGTTCCTCTTTGTTTTATTAACAAGGCATAAGAATGTTTATTTATTATTGTGTTGTAAGCATATGTGATTACAACTAGCTGATACAATTATTGCAATTTGGAAACATGTGTCGTAAGCTGTTTATACATTTTTTATCTCATATCTGAATTTCTAACAGATCCTGCAGTGTCCTGTAGATTGACCTTCATGTAAAATGGAAGCCATTTAACAACCATAATTTGACAGCCATACCTTTAGCAACATAACCTAGCTACTTTTGTTTATTTACATTGCCAGATTATTATAATTAATGCTGAACAACCACTGAACAAAAACACTGAAATATAGTGTATTACTACACTTCAGGAGGGAACCCCCTGGAATACAGCAGTCTCTGGAGCACAGTTAATAAAAAAATGGCTTCAAGGTTCTGATTTAATGAGCTTTGAAATTGTTACAGTTTGGCACACAGCTATGCTACAGGCAGGCATAGGGTCAATTCCAATTCAGAATAGGAAGTTAGGAACTGACTCTCAATTCCTATTCCAGAATTGGAACTGATTTATATTTGGAATTTTACTGTATTTTTTTTCTGTAACGTTGATGTTGGTGCACCATGTTATGAAAACAAAACAATCTGTCACATGTGTACAATTGTATACTGTATTTTATTCAGTGTTATGCAATAATATTATTATGATCCAGACCTGTTCATTCCAAGGCCATTTAAACTTCTCTGTGAAGCATAAATGTTGCAAAACTGTTTGTTTTTGATGTTTGTTGTTGATGTTGTTCATACATTCTATCTTCGTCGTATTTACTTTCTATCTACAAAGTATTGATTAGCAAGTGGGTTACCTAAGAAGTTGTTGGGCTACTTCACTTTGCAAGGTTGGTAGCCCAAATGGCTACCTTCCATGAATTGCTAAATCCCACCTCTATGAGTTACTGTAACAGACAGTAAAACCAAAGTCAGACCATTCAGATCTCATTTTCTTTCTCAGTGGACAAGGTTTATTTCCCTATGGAGAATACATGTTGGTGATTAGGATGTTGAAGACTCAAAGTTTACAGTAAATTTGATGAAATATCAATGATACCACATCTGATATAAACAGGAGGAAACTGTTCAAAACTCAGATTAACGACCCAACTGTTCATGGCTGTCCAAAATGTCTTGTTAGCAAAAATCCAGGAGAGGTGTCGCAGCAGAAAGTGCATATCAAATGGTTGAATGCCATTTTTTATAGCTAATCTGATATATCTATATATCTATATATATATATATATATATATACAGATGCATATATATATATAGATGCATTGAATGAATAATAGTTAATTTGTTAATCATATGATTAAATATGATTGTGCACACATTATTTCAAGTACAAATAAAACTGTGTTAAAACAAATTGGATTAAAATTTTTCCTTAGCCTAGGATCTTAAAAGTTGGAATTGACAGGAATTGATCATGCACACATGATTTCAAGTATATATATATATATATATATATATATATATATATATATATATATATATATATATATATATATATGTATGTATATATATATATAGATGCATTGAATGAATAATAGTTAATTTGTTAATCATATAATTAAATATGAGTGTGCACACATGATTTCAAGTACAAATAAAACTGTGTTAAAACGAATTGGATTTGAATTTTTCCTTAGCCTAGGATATTAAAAGTTGGAATTGATTTTGTAAGGCAGAACTGGGATTGATTTTTTGGAACTGACTGGAATTGAAATTGACTCAGTGTAATTGACACTGTTTGCAAACTATATGTCTGATAATAAGTTCCATAATAAGGTTTAGCAATCTTTTTTAATTACGCTGTTTTTTTGTGGGTTTGGTGAATATAGATAAGAAGAAATGGATGAGATTTTATTGTTTATAGCACATTATGGCACATTAAGTAAATATAATTTATTGTTTTATTACACTTACCGGGTAGCTTACTTTGTTATGTTGTGTTATTACAACATGTACCAAAAATGTCATATTATTATGAAAACAGTTAATATCAACTAAGAATATTGTCAATTACTAGGTCAATTTCACATGTGTCACACACATAATAAAAATGTGTCACACATGTAACGCCACATTTATGTTTTATGAAAAAAATAATAACCAGCCATATGCATATTATAGCTATACACACTATACATAGTTATGATAAAGCAATTTATTAACATACTTCCATAACTTCACAGATTTTTGGCAATAACTAATGCACCTGTCTGAATTTAGATTTCTCACAGATCACACACATTGTTACCATGTAATATATATTTTTTTTATTCATTAATGATAAAAAAATTATTTTGCATATTTTAAACAACATGTAAAACAATGCTATGATAAAAATTAAAACAATCAGCAATAAATTAACATGGATATACAAAGTTTTAAAGATGAAAATGCTGTCTGAATGTCACACGCGTAATGCTGGAATCGCATCGCTCCTTGTGTTCAGTGATCAATGTGATGTTGACTAACCTGTGAACATGTAGCCATTGGCCTTGTACTCGGATAGTTTGAGATCAAGCCAGAGCATGAAGGCAGGAAGGATGCTATAGTCGGCCTGGTTGACCAGTGCAGTGAAGCCTTCCTTCAAGTGTTGAAGGTCAAGGGAGCCCATGCTTGTAGCAGGCTACAGGGGCTTCATGGCGGGGCCTACAACTGAACACACTCTATACATCACCAATGTTTTCTGACTACTCAAACTTATACAACTTTAATTTAATGTATTTACGTATGATTTGATCAATGATGACCATCAAATTCGTTGTAGATGTACGTGTCACATGTGTGCCTGCATGTATATACTGGCTGCGCCTAAATTCATACAATAAATATGGGAAATTGCTATTAATTACCTAGGAAAACTGTTTACATGTTAATAACCAATAAAGGTATTATTATTTACATAATATATAGTTTATATTATAAATGCAAGGAAAGTCCAATTTGTATATTAAGACATACTAGCAATTAGCTAGGAAACTGTAAACACAATTAATTAACATCATAATATAAGGGGCTGTAGATTAATAAATTTGATTTGAGGTAAAAAGCAAGACAATGCCGCCTTCTAAGTTCTAGACTACTAAATGTACACAGATCATATATCCAGGTTACTCGTGTTGAGGCTATTGAAGCCATCAGGTTCACAACAAGTATTTTCTGGCAATGGCAACCAATATGTATAGATGTCAATCCACAATTATACATGGCTGGATGTAAACAATAGACTATCACATACTGTACCTACTAACGTTTTATAAGTAAATAAATTACTTCATTAAGCATAACAGCCAAGCTACATGCATGTATAAACATTAACTTGGTGAAATTATTTCCATACAAAAGAATGATAATATTTTTTTGGTTTTATCAGCAGTACTACAAATTATGAATTTATAGATTGTTTAATATATAAAGAAAACCATACAATGTTTCCTAAAGGTGTTCCTAACTTTAGTCCTATGCAACACATGCGCCACCCCATTGGCTGTGTCTACAGTGAGCCCCGTCATCAGTCGGTACAATTGTTTCTGGCATTGTTACCTGAGCTCATGCACAGACTTGCACAATCACCACCAGATTGACAAACGCAGATAATTAAAGGATGTAGAAATGTAATAGAGCAACCTCGTGGACAACACAAACAAGACCAATATAATAATTCAGACAAGAATCACGAACGTGGTATCGAATGTAGCAAGAAATATTTACGGAAGCTTTCTGTCGGCATGCAAATGATTCATGCATACGCGTTAGCCGTTGCCATTCGTCGATCACAAAAGATCACCCGACCAGCACAATGTTTACACAAAGTCAAAGATCGCCAGAAAAGCCACCAAACGTTACAAATATCACACCAAACGATACGCACCCATGTTGACATAATATTAGATTAATACACAGTAATCGCCCATTTCGCTTGATTGCCAGATGTTTTGAAGATGAGGCCGTGTCGTGTGCGTGTTGTTTTGTTTGAGCACTCCCCAACGTCCGGTATTTATAGTCAAAGAAAAGATAATAAAACAGAGAAAAACGATCGATTTTTCCGTTTCTGTCCAACTACAATAATGTACCATTGTTAATTAATTTACACAGAAATACAATCAAGTGAATTACAAAATATCTTTAAAAGAATTACTTACCTACGAAATCCGCTCCTTTTCCTTTGTGATTTCTATCCGGAAGTACATAGGTACGTGGTGCAATATGGCTTCGTTTTACACGTCTATTGTAAACCCGTTATACCGAGGTTAAAACGACACGCATTCATTTCATGCATTAGCCTCTTCGCGTGCATGGGTAATTTTGGACTTTAGCAGTAACATGGAAAAAACAAATGTGTTGCTATATCCACGTTCCATATAAACGTGTGAAATAAATAGACAAGTACTTCGTAGCTGTCAAGATGTCACCCACGACTTGCAAATTTGGTTTTGCATATAATTAGATATAGGCCTACTCACGATAGGCTTGGCTTTTAGACATTGAGACTATGAATCATAATTTTATTCGAACAACATAAAACATATGAATTGCATTTACCATAGCTTATGCTATGACATGTAACATGCATGCAACATTTTCCAGGATTCGTGCGAGAAGTTTGTATAAAAATATAAAAAGCTGCGTGCTGGTCGACCAAACTAACTCGATCCCGGATCTACCAGTCGCGTGATTTGACCCGCAGTTAGTTTAGTCAAGGATATGCGCCTCCCGGACACACACGCTTATCTCTATAAATAACCATTTACACAACTAACTATTTATATAAATCTGTGCGCAGGCCGCCCACAAGAACGAGGATTTCTGAATAACTTCAGGCAAGGTGCAAAACATATTGATTTTGGGCCATCCGTGCAGTATTTTCTAGAAATAATGTGCCCGCTATGAGTATTTAATTAACACTGCGGTGTTTCATGCGGATCACATGAGGTGCATTTATGTACCATGTCATTTATTTAAAAAAATCATTATTTGTATTATTGATAGAAATGATTTTTCTCACATAAGAAAGATAGCAGAACCAGAGGACACGAGGTAACATTAGGAAAGGATCATTGTAGATTGGATATAAGGAAGTACTCGTTCTCACAGAGAACAATAAATGAATGGAACAAGTTATCTACAGATTGTGTAACTGCTAGCAGCGTGAATATGTTTAAAAACAAGGTTGACACATATCTCAGGAGGGCAGGTTACACATAAATGAAAAATGTTGGACTCTCGATAAGCCAATGGCTTTCTTGTCCATTTGCCATCTAGGCATTTGCCTTGGATGACAATCTTGTTAAATCTTGTTGCTTTTGTTAAACTGAATACAGTTATTTTCATTATTATTTTATGTAAATCTTAATGCTTTGGATAATGGGTAATTTTACATTTTGTAAATTTTGTGTCCGTCCCAATGGCATATTTTAAAACAATACAAGATCGAATTACATCAAACGTATATCTCCGTATATGTTTTATATAACTATTTATAAAATGGCTTTGTTAATCTGACATTCAGCAGTTAAAATGTAGATAATATTTCAACAATGTATTATCATTACAAAAATATAATAAATATCCCTTCACTAGCTGTTATATATAAGGACATCAAACATTATAGTCCTTAAAAATATTGTAGTCAAACAATAATTGCAAATATCACAAACTAAACCAAAGCGGCTGTGACGGAGTGGACAGAATATTCTAATTTTGTCGACGATCGTCATTGTGCTGCCCGTCTGAAGCTTGAAGGGTAGGGTAATTATTTGGGTGCACTTACAAAGACATGGTCATCACTTCATTTTCCAAATAATTATGTCTTATGCGCTGCTACAATCCTTCCTTTATTTAATCTCCAACAAAATAATATCATACTTCTTTAAGTTGGGACCTGTAATTAACAATAATTAACCCCAACATTAATCAGCACATATGGTGCCACAGTACACAAGGATCCTTGGAGCGGTTAGCTCACGTCAGCTCCCGCCCACGCCTCAAACAAATGAACTGTAGGACCTACCGTCAATTATGTATTTAGGAGGCATTGGGCTATGCCCCACTTTGGCTGACATTTTTTTATTTGTTTCCGTATTTTTGTTGCGCTGCCACATGGTAAGCTAATGGGTGAATGTGCTCCCCCCACCCCCCACTCCCCACCCCCACCCCACCGGCGTGCCCTTTGCTAGATCCTTGATACGGCACTGCCTGCCGAGTTGAGATTACCGGTTGTGTCACCGATTACCAACGGAATAACTTATGCCCTCGGTTAAGTGGGTGTGTTGACCTGGACAGATGTTGCGTCCTTACCGGATTAAGACACACTTTCTTGTTACCGGACATTCTATGGTTCGTTAAGAACGGACATAAAATTACGTTTACTTTCTATTATTAGAGAAACGCTGTAATGGATATGATTCAGACACAACGTCGATGTCATGCCTACGCTACGCTTTCTGCGTCTTTAACGATATAAGCGTTGCGCTACGGTCGACTGCACACCACAGACCCACACATCCTGAATGTACCCGTAGCTCTTCACCACACAGCCGAACGATCCAAGATGCACGAATTTTGAACAACTCCTTCCTTTTGTGAGAAATTAAATCAATTGCAAAGCAGATTTCTGTATATTTAAACGACCCGTGTGTGATAGATGAGTGTCCGACACTTGGTCACAAAACATCTGGTCACACGACATTTGGTCACACGACATTTGGTCACATAATGCAGGCGATAAGCTATAACCCCAGTACGCCTACCACGTGCGTCATTCGTCACACGTTTCAATGACAAGAATCACCCCGATGGGTGAACGGCCCAGTTAGTGGGTTTCTTTCAGGTTGTCCTTCCCTCAGCCCTTACTGTGTCCGTCCCCTTGTCACGAGACTCGGGTACAAGAGGGTCACCACGAGACTCGGGTACAAGAGGATCACCACGAGAGTCGGGTACAAGAGGGTCACCGCGAGAGAGTACAGTCGGGCTTCCTTAGGAGAGGTTGTGAGTCACATCACGGAGCTATTTAAACCCGTGACCAAGTCTTGGGCTGAGTCATCAATATGGTTTCATTAGCGACGCCTTGTGAGAAACACGTTTCTACCATGTCACCGATCATTGTTCATTGCTAAACGCTGTAAGAACATTTTCATCCCTCTTCATCTTCAGCTCTAGACATCACCCACTGCAACATGTGTCAAGTTGATCCTATGGAAGCAAAATTTACTTACCCAAACAAAAAGTTTTTTTTTTCAAAATGGGGGGTTTGACCGAACCCCCTTAATTACAGGCATGTACATCGTATTTCAACTACAATACGCAGTATGTGATAGCAACGTAAATAATTCGAAAAATAAAGGTAAATTGTTGCTCAAGATTAGGTGTCAAGTGTCAGTCTCTGTAACCGGCAGTGACGAGAAGACATCTATATCACTGATTGGGCGATATTGTTGTTTTGTTAGTTGGTTACCGGTAAATTCAAATATAACACACCAGGTACACCGCTTTTGAAAATAATTGTTGGCACCAAAGACCCGGACTTGTGCTATAATAACAGATCTTAACTACGTAGCAAGATCGATAACTAAACGACTATCGTTGGCGTCACTGCATTTCTTGCCTTCAAAAAATATTAATTGTGTGGACATTATAACGGTAGACCCCCAAACCGTTATGCTTGGACTGATGTTTTCTGTTGTTCTGGTGGTACTATTTGCTAAGTGGGGCGGTGGCGCGGTGGCGCGGTGGCGCGGTGGCTCTGTGGCGCGGTGGCGCGGTGGCTCTGTGGCGCGGTGGCGCGGTGGCGCGGTGGCGCGGTGGCTCTGTGGCGCGGTGGCGCGGTGGCGCGGTGGCTCTGTGGCGCGGTGGCGCGGTGGCTCGGTGGCGCGGTGGCGCGGTGGCGCGGTGGCGCGGTGGCGCGGTGGCGCGGTGGCGCGGTGGCTCGGTGGCGCGGTGGCTCTGTGGCGCGGTGGCGCGGTGGCGCGGTGGCGCGGTGGCGCGGCGGCGCGGCGGCGCGGCGGCGCGGCGGCGCGGCGGCGCGGTGGCTCTGTGGCGCGGTGGCGCGGTGGCGCGGTGGCGCGGTGGCGCGGCGGCTCGGCGGCGCGGCGGCGCGGCGGCGCGGCGGCGCGGCGGCGCGGCGGCGCGTTGCCACAGTTCACTCAACTGTATAACTGAGTATCTGGCTACACACACAGGTGGATATGTGAACGAATATTCTTCGCGTAGTAATTGCGGCGTGGCTTAATGCACCCCATATAAGTCGAGATGGAGTTGGTGAAGTGTAGAGCGCTTTGAACAGTTCCACAGACTGTGTACCACGCTATATAAGAACGTACCTTTACATTTGAGTAATTTGACACCAGAGCCTAAGTAGTGCAGCTTGTTTTCACGTCGGTGATATTCATACGACGGTAGTGAATCCTGCGTTATCTTCTTCAAATACGACATATCACATTGGAGTAAATGTTTCCAGTTGAAAACACTGCTTAAATAAAATTTGAGAATGTCCTCGCTCCAACGATAACCGGAGTAGATGTTTACGTGTGTGCTCAGGCATATACGAGTGCTTGGTACGTTAAATATTCGCCGTTGTGTCGAAATATTGGCAATTCACTCTCGCTCAAACACCGGATCGGTCAACACAAAGAACGAACTGTCGTGTTTGTCCGCGTTCTCCGTTCAGTGTCACTGGGTCAGAGCCGTGTGCGACCAATTTCTCTGAATGCGATTGTCAATGAGTGTAATTGCACTCCGACAAGTCGCCGGCGGGTGATCGGAATATCAGCAAGAGATGCAGTGTGAGATTTCGATGTCAACAACATCATATTCTGTATACCGGTGGATCAACGGGGTCACGACAGTACGGCTGTGTACACCGCTCTCAGGTGTGGACCAGTCGACAGCGACATGGGACCGAGGAAGGAGCTCCAGTGTGTCTGTCTGTCTGTCGTGACGCTGGTCGCGGCCGCCTGTCTAGGCTACGATGTCTGCACGGTTAAGCATGGCTATGGTTACCAAGTTACCGCAGGTAGGTAAACCTGGCATGCTGCGATGTTTACAGCTATCTATTATAGTATACATAATAAGTATAGTGATTTTACTAAGTGTATATAGGAATGTTCTTACATAGCGCGATGTCCAGTTTTTGTGATTGCTCAAAACGCTTTAAGCTTCACCCCTGGCAGACCTGTTCACCAACGCCACCTCTACTTCTTTTGGAAGCATTCAGCCACGCTGCAATTACTGCGCGAATATTCATGCACTCTGTTTGTAGCCAGGTACTCATCTATACAACATCGTGAATAGTTGCAATGTGGGGTGACAGAAATTGCCAGATGTTCTAAGCGGCAGCAAAAGGATTCGAACCCTCGAATATCTCGATTGAGTGTCCGGAGTTCTAACGGCGACGCCACCGCGCCACACAAAACACAAACCTCCTCGAGCAGTCTACCAACAGTAAGAGAACAACACATGTAACGGCTTGGCGGCTTTCCGGAACACCGTCACCAGGCTGCAACTGAAATCACTGATTTTCCACGCTCCATTGCGCAATGCAGGTCTGCGCATCAAGATTTGGCCTGCAGAGCAACATACTTTTCAACAACATCAATCGCGAGTGCAAGAGACACAGTCGTCATCGAAATCGATGACCTACCAAGAAGAAACCGAAATCGAACCAGATTTAATTAATTTCCCCTAAGGTATTGACCCGAAGTTGTAGTTTCAATGGTATAAAAAGGGAACAACTTTGTACGTAATTGTCCTACAAATAACGAAGTATTTACGCATAGACAATTTACTATTTACGTATACCAATGAAGCCGTGTAGAAAAGTACATAATTAGTTATTACACATGCACATCGTTGACACCGTGACCTAGTTGACCTAGTTGCTGTGTACGTCTTCGCAATAAGTGTTTTGATGTTACCATGTAACATAATTTGTTTGTATTTCACAAAATACTGATTTAGCACTAAGCTTTGCTAAATATAGCACCGCCTTGCTTGCACTTACGTTTGCCCAATATTTACTTTACGATCACTCATGCCTTTACAAGTGTTCTCGTACGCGGCTGGGCTCGCCGTGGTCGCTGATTGTAGTGTGTGTATAGGTAGAAATTCAGGGTTAAAAACCAATGATGCAAGTTATACTTTTACCCCGAGTTGAGGATATTTTTCCCGGCTAAAGGACCGGCTGGTGTTATTGTCATCTGAATGTCAAATTCCTTGCATCCAGCAGGTGTCAGTAATTAAATTGTACAGTTATGTTCATTAATCTAGAAGCCTGGCGTAAGATTAACCAGAACATAACGGATTGTTGAATGTATTGATATTCCCACGGAAGTCAGTAGGCCCTATATGTGTCGGCAGCAGTCATTGATATAGGCAGGCGCGAAGTTAAACACATCTTTGTTCATGCTCGTTATTGTACAATGAAATCAAACGGTTACAATACAATACAAAAATACTTTATTCGTCCGACCAGGAAATTACAGCGCCGATCGACACTTATAACACGATAGAAACAAAACCTTTAATATTAGGTCTAGAGTTGACACATTACATGTGTACAATATAATTTACAGGTTACTTAGTCACATACACGTCTAATTTAGCGTTAAGAATTGAAATGGCAAAAAAGAATACTTGTAGCGGTTTGTCTTGATGTTAGGGACTAAAAATCTGCTGCTTCTGTGGCTGAGCCTTGAATAAAATTCGGCATGGAAGGGGTGTGAGGGGTCTTGGAGTATTTGCCTAGCTTTATGAAACACTTTCCCTCGATACAAAGACTGGAAGTTGTCTAACTGTCTACCAACAATACGACTGGCTCTGTGTATGACTTTATCCACCTCCCCTTGATCATGTTTTGAAACATTCCCACAACAACAGGTTGGCCCAAGATATAGTACTGGAAATGACTGCATTATTAAACATCAGAAGAAGATCCGCAATGAGTCAAAATTTCATGAGCTTCCTGAGACAGTGCGTCCTTGAATTTACCTTTTCACCCTGCTCTCAGTGTTCTCATCCATTTAAGTTTTGGATCAATCACAATTTGTTATGTCGAATGTCAAATGTTATATAGAACTACGTTGTACAGTGCTGTGTATTGTGAGGTGTTAACAAACATTGGGCATCTCTTCTTCTTCTTCGTCTTCATCCATACAAGTACTAGTCATCTGTCGGAATAATGACGTACCGTGTGCGTTGCAGCAATGGGAAGTAGAGAAAAAATTCACAGTGCAGTATAATCATGTTTTTCTTTTTCATTTTATCGAAAGTTGATCTTCTCTATTAAAGGTTGATCTGCTGGAGGCCCTGCCTGAAGGCTTCCAGACTGTTCTGATACACGAGGTCTATTGATCTGCTGGAGGCCCTGCCTGAAGGCTTCCAGACTGTTCTGATACACGAGGTCTATTGATCTGATGGAGGCCCTGCCTGAAGGCTTCCAGACTGTTCTGATACACGAGGTCTATTGATCTGCTGGAGGCCCTGCCTGAAGGCTTCCAGACTGTTCTGATACACGAGGTCTATTGATCTGCTGGAGGCCCTGCCTGAAGGCTTCCAGACTGTTCTGATACACGAGGTCTATTGATCTGCTGGAGGCCCTGCCTGAAGGCTTCCAGACTGTTCTGATACACGAGTTCTATTGATCTGATGGAGGCCCTGCCTGAAGGCTTCCAGACTGTTCTGATACACGAGGTCTATTGATCTGATGGAGGCCCTGCCTGAAGGCTTCCAGACTGTTCTGATACACGAGGTCTATTGATCTGATGGAGGCCCTGCCTGAAGGCTTCCAGACTGTTCTGATACACGAGGTCTATTGATCAGCTGGAGGCCCTGCCTGAAGGCTTCCAGACTGTTCTGATACACGAGGTCTATTGATAGGTCATTCCACAGCCAGGTGGTATCTGGAAAGAATGTCCCAATATAATATCCAAATGTAACTGTGTTGCCTGTAGGTTGTGCGACCTTACTGCTGTTGGTTGTCTGCGGGGTCCTACTCGACATCCTCCGTCAACGCCCGGCTGACAGTCACACCTGGCCCACGCTTCTACTGCAGTACGTCCTCATGACATTACTGGCGGCCGTCGGCAGCCGTGTGTATAACAAGTTCATCACCAGCAGCAAGCGTGTGCACAGTGTCCAAGGGGCCCTCCTGCTGCGGATTCTACAACATAACAAAGACACTGTCTACGGAACTGAACATGACTTCTCGTCGGTGAAGACGCGGCGAGACTTCACCGAGACACAACCTCTGATGACGTACGCCGACCTGAAACCCTACTTCGATAGGATCCAAGATGGCGAACAGAACGTCCTGACGAAGGACCCTGTCATATTCCTCGCGCTTAGCTCGGGGACTACTGGCAAGAACAAAGTGATCCCGATCACGTCGTTCATGAGGGGGCCTGCAGCATACGACATGGCCCCGCTAATGTATTATATCAGCAAGAAAAAGGCCCAGTTCCACATGCAGCGCGTGTTGATTCTCTCCTACAAGACGCGTGTCCAATACAGCAAATGTGGGCTGCCAATGGCGCCCGTTAGCACTCACATGAGTCGCTATTTCCCGTTCGTTGTCTCTCCAAGGGGGTCGTACGACATCACGAACGAACAGGTTGCCCTGCACGTCCACGCGGTCTTTGCACTGGGCGACCGGGAAGTTGGGCACATCGAGTCTCTCATGTCCACACTGGTGTACTCGTTTTGGATTTACATCGAACACAACTGGCAGCAGTTGTGCTCCGACATAGAACTGGGGCGCCTGTCGCTGACGACTGACCAGGCGGGACAAGAGATAATAACACAACTGAACGAGCACCTGCGCCCAAATCCGGCTCGAGCAACCGAACTGCGAGCCCAGTTCCGATCGTCAAGCTTCCACGGTATCGCCAAACGAATATGGCCCAATCTGCGGTTCGTCCGCATGTTGAGCACTGGAGGCTGCGCGCACCACGCCAAGGCTCTGCGCGACTGTCACATGTCGGGCGTGATTCAGGTATCTCTGCTGCACGCGGCCAGTGAAGGCTTTCTCGGTGCCAACGTCTTCTTCGACCCGGATAACTTCAACTACGCCGCCATGATTTCATACGGCTTCATGGAATTTATTCCCGAGGATCTTACGCATGAGCAACAGCCGGCAGCACTATTTGCGGAACAGGTGAGAGGGTTACAACACGCGTTTATTTTGACCCATCATTATTTACAGTAAATCAATTACATAACAAAATACATCTAAAAAAATGGATCAGGGAGACTCATATTAAGACCATGCTTGGTCACTAACATAGGAGCCACCTTGATATTTAAATGTTTAATTGGCATGTGGACTAAAAATAAAATAAAACATTCTTTCAGCTCTAGTTACGAATATAATGCAGTAAATGATTTACTGTTGTATACCCACGTCAACAATGCACAAGATGTAACAGTTTATTCACTCTGTATTACTGTTTGAAAATGTGATATTTAGGTGATATAAAGTTAGTGGAAAGCAACCAGGCACATTACTGCTTGCAAAATATCTACATAAACCAGCGTTGTCAACATGTGATATAATGCATCAATGTACTGTGGAATCCAAACGGTCGTTTCCCCGCTAGTATGTAAATATGTCATTGTTCAATATATTGTGGTTCTGTATTGAGACGGAAACGATGGTCAAATTACGAAACGCTTTGAAATCTAACTAGTCATTTCGCCTGCACATAATAATCTGTGTACTGTGTTGATGAAATACTCGTTAGTGAAACCTTGGTCATGTATATGACACACGTAGGTCTGTGAAAGACAGGTCTTTACAGTGTGATGATGTTCTCAGCTACAGAAAGACAACTTGTATGAGATTGTGCTGACCACACCAATCGGTATCTACCGTTACCGCACCGGGGACGTCGTCAAGGTGGTCGATCACCTTCACCAGTGTCCTATTTACGAGTTCCAGTACAGGTAACGGTGTGTGTGTGTGTGTGTGTGTGTGTGTGTGTGTGTGTGTGTGTGTGTGTGTGCGTGCGTGCGTGCGTGCGTGCGTGCGTGCGTGCGTGCGTGCGTGCGTGCGAGCGAGCGTGCGTGCGTGCGTGCGTGCGTGCGTGCGTGCGTGCGTGCGTGCGTGCGTGCGAGCGAGTGAGTACGTGGCAGCGTTAGTCCATGAGATCATTTCTGGAGATGGGAAAGTGGTGATAGCAACTCTACCATTGCAACTCTACTAACAGGTTAGGACAACTGTTGAACTTGTACTGGGAGAAGACGCCCGAATGTGTTTTCTACTCGGCCGTGGAGCGCGCAGTCGGTCAGCTGGACGGAGTGACCCTCGTCGACTATTCGGCCACGGAGGATCTCTTCGTTCAATACATCGAAGGTATACAAGGTTACACAAGCACTTAATCATCGCTGCTATAATAAACTTCAAAGTGGTAGTGGTTGTACTTGTAGTTGTGGTCATGGGTGTTGTATTGTATGTATATATATATATATATATATATATATATATATATATATATATATATATATATATATATATATATATATATATATATATATATATATATATATATATATATATATAAGACAGGGTGGGAGAGCAGAAGAAAGAAAAGAAAGATATGGAGAGGGAGATATAAAGGGTGCCACGTTCATTTCTGTTCGTCAGGGAACACGAGTTTGGTGAAACATTATGTCCTGATGATCGAACTGAGAGGACAAGACGGGATCGATGTAGAACTGTCAGACTCCGAGAAGGCCATGGTTCGTGTTACACACATTCTAAACATCAGCAATATATAGATACGATTTATGTTCGACTATGGTGAATGTTTTCGTAAATAATATGCAACTTTGCTATTAAGTTACGCAATAGCATAGGACCGCATTGGCTAAAATGTGTTGTTGTCCACATTTTATCTGTAGCCTGTTGTTATTATTATTACTATTATTATTATATACATATTGAATCTTATTTAACATTATTTGATACATCGACACACACACGTCTTGAAATATGGTGCAAACCAGGAAAACGCAAACAAATCGTTGTGTTAGCATGGAGGCCGTATCGTAAAAAGGACATAGACAAGCTAGAAAGAATACAACGAAGAGTAACCAAAATGATTCCAGAATTGAGAGACCT
The DNA here is from genome assembly GCA_963662155.1 of Lamellibrachia columna. Taxonomy (NCBI): domain Eukaryota; kingdom Metazoa; phylum Annelida; class Polychaeta; order Sabellida; family Siboglinidae; genus Lamellibrachia; species Lamellibrachia columna. Next base: position 53,957,979 of record OY759270.1, on the reverse strand, counting down.
TAGTTATGAAAGTCGCTTATTACTATGTGGTTTGACAACACTAGAGACCAGGAGACTAAGAGGAGACCAAATAGAAGTATTTAAAATAGTGAACGGTTATGAGGATGTTGATAGGAATATGTTCTTCAAACTTAAAGAAGGCAGTAGAACCAGAAGACACAAAGCAGCATTAGTTAAGGAGCAGTGTAGGTTGGACATGAGAAAGTACTCTTTCTCACAGAGGGTGATAAATGAATGGAACAAACTGCCAAATGATTGTGTTAATGCTAGTAGTGTGAATATGTTTAAAAATAGAATTGACAGATATTTGATAAGGGTGGGCTACACATAGATGAGAAAATTGTTGGACTCTCGATAAGCCAATGGCTTCCTTGTCCATTTTGCCATCTTGAACTTGTTGTTTGGGATGGCAATCTTGTTAAATATTGTTAAATCTTGTTAAATCTTGTTTGTGTATAATTGTGTTATTTAGTAATTGGTTTGTGACAGTTTGACGTCACCCTGTGCGCCATCTTTGACATGTACGCCACCTTCCGGCGTAACGGTAGCATCGGACCAATGAGAGTCGTACAGCTGAAGCCGCGGTCGTTTGAGCGGCTTAAAGAGAAGATGACTGAGCATCTGCAGAACCAGCAGTATAAAGTGCCGCGGGTGCTACGCAGCGTCGAATACCTGGGGTTTCTGCTGGCACAGAGACTGTAACAGCAGACCAGTGGGGTTCCTACTGGAAGAATACAGCGAGCTCACGTAGGCTCGTGTGAAGGTGTCTGGCAGGGTCCCATACTCCCATCTCCCACCTGTTTTGTGGACCAACTTCCCAACTTCCACCCAATTTTTTAGGACCAACCTCCCATGGGAGGTCTGGCAGAAAGTGCACTTCCTGTCAAACCCTCCTCTATAATGTACTGGAGTAGTCATCTGCATACTACGAATAGTAGACCTCCTATGTATATTCTATATTGTTCTCTCCCTTTGTCTTAATAACTTAATAGTATTAACGTAATACTATCATTATAGTTATCGAAAGCAAATTAATCACAAAGAATATCAATGTGCTTGATTATATTCTTGAATGTGTAGCAGTAGAAATTAACATTAAAAGAATAATATGTTGACAAGCTGTGTAAAGATTATGTGACAGTATTGAGCCCATTTTAAACAATGACCGCAACAATAAAACAATGTTTGTCTGTGGGGACGTCAACATAGATTTGTTGCAACATGAGTCACAAAACAGTGTGAGACATTTCCTAGATTTAAAGTCTGGCATAGGATTGTACCCGCCCATAACTAAACCTACCAGAATTACGCGCACTACTACCACATTCAGTGATAATATATTTACAACATATATTGACCAACACTGTGCTTGTGGACTACTCATAAATGACGTAAGTGATCACCTTTCAATATTTGCAGTGTGTTAAAATAAGATAAATAACCAAAATAAACACAACACAAGATGTATACGTCAAGTAAAAGAAGAAAATATTACGTTACTCAATTGTGAACGTTGTAAGCTCTCGTGGAAACACGTGCTGAATGAAAGGGGTTTTCCCAGACAAACTGAAAATTACTAAAATAATCCCCACATTTAAGGCTGGAAACAAAGAAAACTATAAGGTCATAAGTCCTATTCAATATGGATTTCGTGAAAATATGTCCACCTCATATATCTTAACTGAGTTGGTTAATAAAATAACTGCATCTTTAGGTAGCAAACTGCTTACAATGGGTGTTTTCATTTGCTTAAACAAGATTTTGATACAGGTCATTATAAATTGCTTTGTGAAAAAAATTAAATTATTTATCAAATTGATCACAGTTTGTTTATTTTGATGGATTCCATTCCAACTTATTAAATATATCATGTCGTGTCCCACATGGTTCAATATTAGGATATACACTCTTTATATTGTGTGTGAATGATTTATGTAACATTCCTAAACTTGTAAAATATATCTTGTTTGCTGTTGACATTAATTTGCTTTGCGCGAACAAAACCATCAGTCAACTTGTTACAATAGTATAATCTGTTCTGGACAAAATGCGGACTTGGTTTGCTGCAAACAAGTTATCCCTGAATGTTTAAAAAACAAGTTACATTTTATTTGATAATAATACTCTGAATGCTAATGTTGACATAACAAGCAATGGTGTAAATATTGATACAGTATGGGTTGTCAAGTTTCTTGGTGTATTAATCGATGAGAAGTTAAATTGGAAATATCAAATAGCTAGTGTTCAATCTGAACTCCAAAAGAGTACTGTCATATTGTATAAGTGTAGTCAGCTAGTAGACTTATAGTCTATGCACATCCTATATTGCTCTGTGTTCTTACCATATATTAATTACTGTTCTGAAATATGGGGAATATCGTACTAATATCAATGATATTGTCATACTCCAAACGAGAGCAATGAGACTGTTGTATGGTGCAAATCGACCTCTCTATTTTCCATGTCTACATGCATTAAAATTTGTAGACCTGGCAAAATTTAAAACAGCTGTTTTCATGTTTGAAGCATGGCAGTGCTAGTTGCCAGTTAACATTCAACAACACTTTGTGAGAAGAGACAATTCAACAATAACACGTCTAAAAAATCAACTCATGAGATGTTTTTTTACCACAAATATTAGAGCAATGATTATTTCTTTATATGGCATATGTCTCTGGGATTAATTAGATACTGAGCTCATTAACATTAAAACAATAAGATAATTCAAACTGTGTAATATAATCTAGTTACTATTACTAATTCTGAGCTAACAGAATATATAATATTTAAGTTTTTTATTTATTTGTCTTGTTTATTGCCTATGTAAATAATATTACTATATTCCTTATACATGTAGACATTTGAATTGTGTGTGATTTAGTATTTTCTAATTGTACCTCTTCTAATCACTCAAATGTTATTAAATGTGTTGCTATGTAGGGGATACATTATTTACGAGTTGCTTAACTTCGTGTGTATTCCTTTCAAACACCTGTGTATGACATTGAAGAAGAACAAGTCATGTCGACGCTATTGCAGCCATTACTATGTTTGTTTGTTTGTTTGAATAAAATGTATTGAATTGAATTTAATAGTCTGGAGGCCAAGTTCAAGGAAATGAAATGTAGACACCATTAAGCATTGTTTCTATTTGACTTTACAAATACCCCTCTGTGTGAATCAGGTTAGACTGACTGAATTAATAAACAGCATAACAACAACAACCATGTGTTACTTACGTAACCTTGGCTCACGCTGCATAACAACAACAACCATGTGTTACTTACGTAACCTTAGCTCACGCTACATATCAACAACAACCATGTGTTACTTACATAACCTTAGCTCATGCTACATAACAACAACAACCATGTGTTACTTACGTAACCTTAGCTCACGCTACATAACAACAACAACCATGTGTTACTTACGTAACTTTAGCTCATGCTACATATCAACAACAACCATGTGTTACTTACGTAACCTTAGCTCACGCTACATAACAACAACAACCATGTGTTACTTACGTAACCTTAGCTCATGCTACATAACAACAACAACCATGTATTACTTACGTAACCTTAGCTCACGCTACATAACAACAACAACCATGTGTTACTTACGTAACCTTAGCTCACGCCACATAACAACAACAACCATGTGTTACTTACGTAACCTTAGCTCATGCTACATAAAACGAATTAATTATTAGCCAAGCCATTTTCAAACACACCAAGTGATCTTAAACATGGAAACGTATTCTGATAATACAATATCATTGCCCCACACCTAATAGACGGGCGGCCAATGACAAGAAAAGTGCTGAAAAGTTGCATTTTTGTTACAAGCAGCCAACCATTTTAGATATGTCACTGCCTATGGTATGGGTTGTTGCACTCTCATTTTGGATTTTTAGGTCAGAAAACGGTTTTTATGTACCATTTAATATCAAACTGATCAAAACGGTAGTTTGGCTTGATACGGCATATTAATATATTAACAATGTTACTTGTTTCCAAGTCAATGTAAATGTTATCTACATAAGCCACAGATTACTGAATCGGAGTTTTTTACGGTCATATTGTGGTCCCCAAAATGCACAATTTAACAAAATGTAGTTAAACAACTATGTTAGCTATTATATTTCAGGATGTAATCAGTGGGTTACAACTTTCCAACCATTTCAGATTTTATTCACATGTGTTAATGATTATAGTACATGGCGTTGGCAAGGCAACATTTTAATTGTTAGGTGAATTATGGGTAATTTTTTGCTTTACATCAAATTAAAAAAAAATTCATCAAAAAATTTACTTTTCCGACACGAGGCCTACTGTCTGTTACATTTCGCCAACCTGTTTAACTTTTCTATGCGTGGGTCACTGATAACTGTATTATGTTTTAGCCGGCAATTTCTTTTTATGTTTGACTCAATACGGGCCATTTTTGTCTCACAAATTGCTACATTTGACCAAAACCATTTGACCAACTTGCCAACCATATCAGATTGTCTCCACCTACAATAGTGGTTATAACGTGCGACGTTCACAGGAAAAATATTGGATTTTGAGTGAAATTTGTGTCATTTTGTTTCTTAAAGCAATATTCGGCAACAAATTGGCCTTGAAAGCTATTTGGGCTATAAGAGGCCTACCGTGTATGTTAGATATTACCAACAAGTTTAATGTGCATATTGTTTTGACTAACGCGCATTTGATTTGGAAGCCGTGAACGTCGCCTTTTGTCGACGACATGATTTCGTTGTGCAATTTTACACTTTTAAGAAGCCATTCAAAAATTACTTAACGCCAGATGGTTGCCGTGGTACGTGCCAACGTTTCGGTGCATTACATGGGGGTGAAAGGGAAGTTCATAAAATGCGTTACGTAATTGTTGAATGACTCCAACGGCGCTCTGTAATTATTTATATTATAATATTTGTTAACAGATCAGCTATTGAAGTAGGATGGACTCCAAACCTGGTAGCCTACATCCAAAGGTGAAATGGACTCCATGCCAAAACTCCATGTACATCGAAGAGAAAGCGTGACAATGCAAACGTCGACTCAGTGGCAGTCCTTATGCGAAAGAAATATGAATCTCAATCGGATGCTAACGTTTCTCTGTGCTTGTTGTGCCGAAAGAAAACGAAGAATGGTCTACGACTCTACGGCGTGCTGGCGAAGATGGACAGAAAAGGCTGCTCAAAGTTGCTACTGAACGGAACATGTTGCATGATGTTGAATGGGCAGATGCTACTAAGATATTGCTAAGTATCCTGGAACAGGACTCAGAAGATTTGGGTTTGCAATACCATGCAGACTGCTATAGCGCGATTACCCATGCTAAATCACTCAGAACACTCAGCAGCAACAAGAATTTATACAATGAGCCCAGCAACAGAACGCCAAACACAATCGCGTCGAAGTAACATTAGGCATTCTATTGACTGGAATTGTGCATGTTCTGCCAAAAGACCAGCCAGAAAGATAAGATGCGCTGTGTTGCTAATATAGAACTATCTAAAAATCCATGTCATAAAATGATGTGATCATGAGTGTAAGGTTAGCCGCTGTAACTGATCTTGTAGCAGCTGAAGGAAAGTACCACTTGCGGTGCTGGTTGAAATTTGAAAGAAGAATGAAGCTGAATACTGATGAAAGAATGAGAAGCAGACATTGAAAGCAGAGAGAAAGGTTATACAACAGTTGTTCAATGCATCAGGGGCAGGTCGCAAGGTTTAAATGCAGCTTACCTTGAAGTACGAACTGTCAAGGGTACCACTTTCATTGGCAAGATGAACTACACTTCAAAGTCGGATCTTCTTGCCATTCGGTCGCACGACATGGATATAAAAACACCGCCATCTGTTTCCATGCCAACTGAAGATCAACGTGCACGTGTGTTGATCGATGGTCACGTGTGTTGATCGATGGTCACGTGTGTTGATCGATGGTCATGCACTTTTTCAGCAATTGGGAAAACCAAGCAGTTGCACTACGTTTGATAACTTCGCAAATATTTTTCTGAGGTATGTAATTAGCCATGTTACTGCGAGTGTCAAACGGGTGGACGTCGTGTTTGACACCTACATCAAGCAGTCAGTTAAATGAACAACCAGAGAGAATTGAACTTCCAAGAAGAGGCCGATGCGGGAGTTAATTCAACGCGGTGATGTCCCGTTGCCTAAAGTGTGAAGTTCATTAACGTCCCTAGATGAAAACAAGTCTGACTTGGCACACTTTCTCAGTCATTACAAGATGGAGCACGCTAAGAACTTGCCCAATGGATGTGAACTAGTCGTGGGGGGGGGGGTTGAAGACAACGAAAGCCCAAAATCAAGTGTGCGAGGAGATGTTGTTCATTTAAGTGTGAACCACGAGGAAGCAAACACGTGCCGTGTGATGCAGTCACAAGCACGTTCAACAGAATAGTAGTTGTGTGCAGAGATACAAACGTTCTCCTCTTGTTGCTTCACGTTATAGGCGACAAGCAAGAACTTGAAGCTTGGATGGTGAGTAGAACAGCTCGGCAAAAGAAATGTTATCATCTTCATCAGATACTTTCACAGCTAGCATTGACATTTTACGATTCCACGTCATCGCTGGACGGATTCGGTAAGAAGAAATCTTGGTGGTGTTGAAAGAGATAGCACTACTGAACACATAGACGAGTTCATCTGCAGGTTGTATGGTGCCCCAGACACATTTCGAGGTGTCGATCAAGCCCGATATGATATGTTTGAAAGGGGGCACAAGGAACTGGAGAGGCTACCACCAACAAAATATGCATTAGAGTAACATTTGACTCGTTCAAATTTCCAGGTGAAGGTGTGGCTACAGGAAGATCCTGGAGACGACATATTTCAGATTTGGAGGAGAAATTATCTCCCATTGTTGTGAACCTGTACATGGAGGACCTGGAGCAGAAAGTAATAGCCACAGCACCGGTAGATTGCCAACCGAGAAACTGGAAACGATATGTGGACGATGTCATTTGCCTGGTACACACAGGAAAGGCAAATAAATTACAACAACACATGAACACTGTAGACCCCACAGGTAGCATCATTTTCACGCGGGAAGACGAGGAGAACAACAGCATGCCCTTCTTGGGTCCACCAGAAAGGAAGATGGCAGTGTGAAGTCCACATTGTACAGGAAGAAGACGCACACTGACCAATACCTGAACTTTGCGTCCCACCACCCCAAACATCAGAAGTTATTAGTTGTCAGAACCCCTATGAACAGGTGTGAGACAATAACTTCAGAGGAGGGGGACAAGAAGGAAGAGGTGGAACACTTGAGAGGAGCTCTAAGAGTATGTGGCTATCCGTCCTGTGCCTTGAAAAGGTGACAGATAGCAGTAGGAATAAAAAGAACAATAAAAAACAAATGACAGAAATTACAGGAGCCAAGTAGTCATCCCGTAGAGGGGGTTTCAGAGAGAGAGTACACCGAGTACAGAATAAGTATGGAGTAGCAACAGGCATATCAAGAAAGCCATCTGGATCAGGAAAGCCAGAACACCCATCAACAGAGACGAGGGCAATTACGAACTGCCTCACGTGTACGATGACGTCATTCAGCGTCATCGGTACTGATGAAGTCAACGTGATACGTTGACGAAAGCCTCTACCAGGTAAATTAAGCACACATTGGATATATAAAATGGAAGTTCTCTGATTTGAAAACGAGCTATGCTGAAGAATGTTCAGTAATAACACTTAAATGTTGTTGTAGTTGCAAAATTGTATTTGATTTGAATTGTCATACCCGAGCATTTCTGTAAAAAATAGCTTAAAGCAGGATGTGACGTAACTGAACGCTGACGTCATAAATTTTTGTGATTTGTGAAATTGAGAGGTAAATGATTCCGTTTTAATGTTTGTGGATTATTACATTTCTCTCACACGGTTATATTATTTCATGTTATATAACATTATTATGTGAACAACAAATAAGCTACAACAGGATGCAAATAATCAAACGCGGATGCAAGGCACTAACATTTGCTAACAACTTTATAGAGACTTATAGGGAAAACATTATTTGAGTAGACCGTCCGATTTTATTATCTATTTTATTAGGCCTACCTCAAAGTATGTAATGTTCTGATGAGAATCAATCCCTTTTCTGAATAACGTTCTATTTGAGGTGGAAATTAGTGTCAGTTTCCTTGATTTTAGTTAATTTGTCATTGTTTCCGTTTCTTGCACCCAGCAATATATGAATTGGCGTCCGTGTGCACCAAACTACTCCATGATGTTGTTGAAAATGACACGTATGTCTTCCAATTCTTGTATTACGCTCTACATATAACACTCACGCAAATCTACCATTTTAGATACTTATCCCAGGCACATTGGCTACTCCAGAAGAGACAACAAACTACTCCGACAAAACACATTTGTACATGCATACATACATCCACACATGCACGCACGCACGCACGCACGCACGCACGCACGCACGCACGCAAGCATAGCCGTATTCTAACAGAATGTGCTGTTTGAAGACACTGGACAGTGATGCGAGTGGGTGACGAGGGAGACACCAGAAACGACATGGCAGAGTTGACACATGACGAAACCGGCGACAAACCCAGCAAACCAGAAATGGTCTCCGTTAAAAAAATGGCAAGTTTGAGTAGACCAATCACTCCCGTGAACGCCTTGTCATCGTTCATGCCACGCGCACCAAACACGTGTCTTAACAAACAGCGTGAAGGAACGGTATGCGTAGATTTACTCGACGAAATCTGGATGGCGTATATATGTATGTGTATATGTATGTATGTATGTCTCACACACGCACGCACGCACGCACGCACGCACGCACGCACGCACGCACGCACGCACGCACGCACAATGAAGGATGCCAATACTTTGCTCTGTTAGTTCCGGTTCACGACGAGGGTTGACCTTGCCCTGATGTTGGTCGGGTTCGGGAGCGCCGTCGTACAAGGGGCGGTGGTTCTCCTCGTACTGATCCTCTTCGGGGACATGATCGACTCGTTCGTCACAAACGAGCAAGACGTAGGCTTGAACTACACAACGCTTGGACTTACGGAGGAACAGGTCAGAGGGAACCCGGGCGCGCTCATGTGAGTACACGGCAACGCAGGTGGGCTCCACGGGTGTTGCACAGTATTGTGTGTGTGTGTGTGTGTGTGTGTGTGTGTGTGTGTGTGTGTGTGTGTGTGCGTGCGTGCGTGCGTGCGTGCGTGCGTTCGTGCTTGCGTGCGTGCGTGCGTGCGTGCGTGCGTTTGTGTGTGAGTGTGTGTGTTTGTGTGTGTTTGTGTGTGTGTGTGTGTGTGTGTGTGTGTGTGTGTGTGTGTGTGTGTGTGTGTGTGTGTGTGTGTGTGTGTGTGTGTGTGTGTGTGTGTGTGTGTGTGTGTGTGTGTGTGTGTGTCTCAAGTGGTTGTTCTCCAAACAGCTCAAACTTGGGATAACGCAGTAGTTTGTGGTGGACTGTGCGCATGCGTTGTGGGTGGTACATACAACTAAAAGACTATTATCTTTAATATTGCTGAAATGGTTTTAATCTGAGTTTTATTTATTTTATGTATAGGATGTTAAACGAAAATTAATAGGTTGGTTATGTGTATGGATACTGTCGCTGCCTTGTCACATAGATATTCTCCATACCCACACCATGGATAAGTTTACGCTGGGCACTGTGTTTTAAAGACAGTTTAAGTGAGTAGGTGTGGTGAAAGGGAGTTCCATAATAGCTTCTTGAAATGATTTTGGATTTTTTATGTTGGTAATTTTTGGTGGAATCATATTCCATATGCGATTGGCTCGGGGATAAAATGAAAAGACCATTGCATTTATGCGACACATTGGGGGTACGTATTGTCCACGGGTTCGAGAGCGGGTTAGTAGGCCTGGGGGGGGGGGGTGATCTCAATAATGTTATTTAGAATTTTGTAGAAGGTTGTGGCTTGTTTAATGACACGTCTTCGTTCGAGGGTTGGCCATCCAAGGGCAGTAATTAGATCTGCTGGATTTGTGTTTCGTCTGTAATAATTTTTAACAAATCTGGCAGCAGAGTGTTGCACTCTTTCAAGGCTTTTAACTTGTGAAAAGGTGTGAGGATTCCATATGGGTGAAGATTACTCGAGTTTTGGCCGGATAAGCATGTTAAAGGCTGTTTGTTTAACTTCGGGTTTACATGGGCCAAGAGTTCGTTTAATCATGCCTAAAACTTTCGAAGATTTTGTTATGTCAGTGACGTGATTTGTCCAGGTTAATTTGGAATCCAATTTTACTCCGAGATATGAGTGGCTGGATACAGTGGATAATAGCTGGCCAGAAAGCGAGTACTTGTGTGGGCTGGGTTTAGTTTTGTTTGTTATTGGAAGGTGGACAAATTTAGATACATTAAATTCCATTTGCCATTTGTCTGACCATGTTTGGAGTTGGCTTAGGTCAGTTTGGAGAATTTCGTGGTCGGTTTTGGAAGAAATTTTACGATATGTAGTACTATCATCTGCAAAAAGGCGTATAGAAGATTTGATGTTCCCATCTATGTCATTTATGTAGAGTAGAACTGAAGAATTAGAACTGAACCCTGTGGGACACCAGATGTGACATCTGTGATGTCCGACAGGGCACCGTTAACTGAGACTCTCTGTTTGCGGTTGGAGAGAAAAGATTTAATCCAATTTTGAGTGTTTCCAGTGATTCCGTAGGAGGTAAATTTTGATAGAAGACGTAGGTGAGGCACTTTGTCGAAGGCTTTGGCAAAGTCAAGCAGGATTGCGTCAATTTGGGTCTTGTTGTTCATAGCAGTCATCCAGTCGTGGACTGTCTCAATGAGTTGAGATTCACAAGAGAGTCCCGACTGGAATCCGTGTTGGAAGTGGAGAATGATGTTATGCTTGTGCAGGTGTTTCCACATATTGCTTAGGATGATATGTTCCATTACTTTACAGAGGATGCAGGTTAGTGATATGGGTCTGTAGTTAGCAGGGTCAGATTTGTGGCTCTTTTTTGTGTATAGGAGTTACTAGTGCTTGTAGCCAATCGTTTGGAAGTTTATCTGTGTTGTATGATTGTTGGAAAATTTCGGTGATGATGGGAGCTATCTGCTTTGCAGTTTCTTTAAGGACTCTGGCTGGGAGTTCATCTGGGCCTGTAGCTTTGTTCTGGTTTAGATATTCCAGCTGCTTTATTACGCCATCTATGCCAATTTCGAGAAGGGGGGATGTTGGGGTAAGTAGAGGGGGCTATTTTGAGGATGGGGTGCTTTTCTTGGGTAAATACAGAGCTAAATTTGTTGTTTAGGGCATTTGCTTTATCACGATCATTTATTATTGGCTGGTCGTTTACTCAAAGTTTGGGAATGCCAATGTTTTCTCTTTATTTGTCTTAATAAATTACCAGAATCGTTTTGGATTAGTTTTCAGGCTGTCTCCAATATGGTTGTTATCATAGCCTTTGTAAGATTTTGCTAATGCTTTAGTAGCTTGCTTTCGGAGTTCCTTAAGTTTTCCCACTGTTTAGTCCAGTTTGCTTTGCCTTTTTGTGGGTTTTGTTACGTTTTCTCTGCATTCTAATTAGTTCACGTGTTATCCAGGGGAGGTGGGTTTTAGCTTTTGTGTATCGTCTAGGTATGTTATTGTTAATCAAGGTAGTCAGACGTTCGCAGAAAAAGGTCCAGTTTATGTCTATATCCTGTGAGTTGGGGTCGATGTCGAAGTACTCACGATTTCGTTTGTCACACACACGCACGCGCACGCGCACGCGCACGCGCACAAGCACACGAGCAAGCGCACGCGCACGCGCACGCACACGCACACGCACACGCACACACACACACACACACGCACGCACGCACACTCAGCTGTTATCAAGTGTGTGTGTGTGTGTGTGTGTGTGTGTGTGTGTGTGTGTGTGTGTGTGTGTGTGTGTGTGTGTGTGTGTGTGTGTGTGTGTGTGTGTGTGTGTGTGTGTGTGTGTGTGTGTGTGTGTGTGTGTGTGTGTGTGTGTGTGTGTGTGTGTGTGTGTGTGTGTGTGTGTGTGTGTGTGTGTGTGTGTGTGTGTGTGTGTGTGTGTGTGTGTGTGTGTGTGTGTGTGTGTGTGTGTGTGTGTGTGTGTGACAAACTAAATCGTGAGTACTTCGACGTGGACCCCAACTCACAGGATATAGACATAAACTGGACCTTTGTTTGATTCAGAAAAGCGCTTCAGGATCACAACATGTCCACCGTTATTGATTCGAAGATGGATATAATCCAGTTTCGCTTCATGGACCGCATGCAGGAAATAGCCCTTTACTACATTGGTAAATCTAAGCACAATCGATAGCACACAGTCCGTATTTGTCCTTCCCTTGTTTAGTAAATAATATATATTTCGTTTATGATGCTTTGTTACACCACCTTTTTTAACATATAGTTATCTACTTTATAATTGTATCATTCAATTCTTCCACCTTGTCTCCCTTCCTTTCTTCTATCAATTTGCCGTCAATTTCCAGTCCACAGTTGATGTTGTCTCTTGTATTTCCTACCTCCCTTCTTTATCTCCGCCTTCTCTATTATGGTACCGTTCGTCTTTCTTCTTTCATGTTTTTCCACAGTTTTGTTCCAACTTTTTCAATACAATAATCAGTTACATTCACGCCGCGCTCGAGCATGCACGCACACACACAAACACGCACATACAAGCACACACAAACACATTCACACACACCTGCATACACATGGACGCGCAAGCGCAAGCGCACGCACACACATGCACGCGCACGTGCACAGGCGCACGCACACACACAAACATATTTTTCCACCACGTTCCTCCTGCTGCAGTTATCGGCGGTATCGCGATGGTGGCCGGCTACCTGCAGACGGGCTGCTGGCTGCTGACGTCATCTCGCCAGGCACACCGAGCCCGGCATGCACTGCTGCGGGCCATCCTCAACCAGAATGTTGGCTGGTTCGACACGCAAGATGTCCGACAGTTCAACAACAGACTGGTCGAGTGAGTTGTCCGTCTTTGTCTGGACGTTGTCCATCTTCTGCGCTAGCCTTAATGTCCGTTCATACGAGCTAATAGTTGGTCGGGCGACCCAGTGTCGACCAACCAATTGGAAGTATTGTTTCTCGAAAACAACTAGAAACGATGCGTACAATTGGTTTGGCCTATCGGGCTGTGTCGCCCGACAAACCGGACAACTAATCGTTCGTATGAACGTGCCTTTATACGAAGTTGTGGAGTATCATCACAGCCCGAGGACACCACTCGGGGTTACTCAACACAAAGTGTTTCCTTCCATATGGAGGTCTATCAATGCAATTTCATAGAGAGGGTGAGCTAACATTGCGCTACGCGTCTCTTGTTACCGCTCTTCCACCTCCACTATTAAGCGACGTCAACAAGTTCGAGGAGGGAGTCGGCGACAAACTGGGACACTTCTTCCAAGACACGACGACGTTCGTGACAGGGTTTGTGATCGGCTTCATCTACAGCTGGAAACTATGCCTGATCATCTTCGGCTTCACGCCGTTCCTCGTAGCGTCCGGCATCTTCTTGAACCACGTGAGTTGTGAGAACGTCAGAGGGAATGTAGGAGGATGTACTGGCAACACACTAGTCCTGTTGCATATTGTAGGAGCATGTACAGGCAACACACTAGTCCTGTTGCAAATTGTAGGAGGATGTACAGGCAACACACTAGTCCTGTTGCATATTGCAGGAGGATGTACAGGCAACACACCAGTCCTGTTGCATGTTGTAGGAGGATGTACAGGCAACACACCAGTCCTGTTGCATATTGTAGGAACATGTACAGGCAACACACTAGTCCTGTTGCATATTGTAGGAGCATGTACAGGCAACACACTAGTCCTGTTGCTTATTGTAGGAGCATGTACAGGCAACACACTAGTCATGTTGCATATTGTAGGAGCATGTACAGGCAACACACTAGTCCTGTTGCATATTGTAGGAGCATGTACAGGCAACACACTAGTCCTGTTGCATATTGTAGGAGCATGTACAGGCAACACACTAGTCCTGTTGCATATTGTAGGAGCATGTACAGGCAACACACTAGTCCTGTTGCTTATTGTAGGAGCATGTACAGGCAACACACTAGTCCTGTTGCATATTGTAGGTGCATGTACAGGCAACACACTAGTCCTGTTGCTTATTGTAGGAGCATGTACAGGCAACACACTAGTTCTGTTGCATATTGTAGGTGCATGTACAGGCAGCACACTAGTTCTGTTGCATATTGCAGGAGGATGTACAGGCAACACACCAGTCCTGTTGCATGTTGTAGGATGATGTACTGGGAACACACCAGTCCTGTTGCATATTGTAGGAGCATGTACAGGCAACACACTAGTCCTGTTGCATATTGTAGGAGCATGTACAGGCAACACACTAGTCCTGTTGCTTATTGTAGGAGCATGTACAGGCAACACACTAGTCCTGTTGCATATTGTAGGTGCATGTACAGGCAACACACTAGTCCTGTTGCTTATTGTAGGTGCATGTACAGGCAACACACTAGTCCTGTTGCATATTGTAGGTGCATGTACAGGCAGCACACTAGTTCTGTTGCATATTGCAGGAGGATGTACAGGCAACACACCAGTCCTGTTGCATGTTGTAGGATGATGTACTGGGAACACACCAGTCCTGTTGCATATTGTAGGAGCATGTACAGGCAACACACTAGTCCTGTTGCATATTGTAGGAGCATGTACAGGCAACACACTAGACCTGTTGCTTATTGTAGGAGCATGTACAGGCAACACACTAGTCCTGTTGCATATTGTAGGAGCATGTACAGGCAGCACACTAGTTCTGTTGCATATTGCAGGAGGATGTACAGGCAACACACCAGTCCTGTTGCATGTTGTAGGATGATGTACTGGCAACACACCAGTCCTGTTGCATATTGTAGGAGCATGTACAGGCAACACACTAGTCCTGTTGCATATTGTAGGAACATGTACAGGCAACACACTAGTCATGTTGTATATTGCAGGAGCATGTACAGGCAACACACTAGTCATGTTGTATATTGCAGGAGCATGTACAGGCAACACACTAGTCATGTTGTATATTGCAGGAGCATGTACAGGCAACACACTAGTCATGTTGTATATTGCAGGAGCATGTACAGGCAACACACTAGACCTGTTGCTTATTGTAGGAGCATGTACAGGCAACACACTAGTCATGTTGTATATTGTAGGAGGATGTACAGGCAACACACTAGTCCTGTTGCTTATTGTAGGAGCATGTACAGGCAACACACTAGTCATGTTGTATATTGCAGGAGCATGTACAGGCAACACACTAGTCATGTTGTATATTGCAGGAGCATGTACAGGCAACACACTAGACCTGTTGCTTATTGTAGGAGCATGTACAGGCAACACACTAGTCATGTTGTATATTGTAGGAGGATGTACAGGCAACACACTAGACCTGTTGCTTAGTGTAGGAGCATGTACAGGCAACACACTAGTCATGTTGTATATTGTAGGAGGATGTACAGGCAACACACTAGTCCTGTTGCATATTGCAGGAGGATGTACAGGCAACACACTAGTCATGTTGTATATTGCAGAAGGATGTACAGGCAACACACTAGTCCTGTTGCATATTGTAGGAGGATGTACAGGCAGCACACTAGTCATGTTGTATATTGTAGGAGCATGTACAGGCAACACACTAGTTCTGTTGCATATTGTAGGTGCATGTACAGGCAACACACTAGTTCTGTTGCATATTGTAGGTGCATGTACAGGCAACACACTAGTTCTGTTGCATATTGCAGGAGGATGTACAGGCAACACACCAGTCCTGTTGCATGTTGTAGGATGATGTACTGGCAACACACCAGTCCTGTTGCATATTGTAGGAGCATGTACAGGCAACACACCAGTCCTGTTGCATATTGTAGGAACATGTACAGGCAACACACTAGTCCTGTTGCATATTGTAGGTGCATGTACAGGCAACACACTAGTCCTGTTGCATATTGTAGGTGCATGTACAGGCAACACACTAGTTCTGTTGCATATTGCAGGAGGATGTACAGGCAACACACCAGTCCTGTTGCATGTTGTAGGATGATGTACTGGCAACACACCAGTCCTGTTGCATATTGTAGGAGCATGTACAGGCAACACACTAGTCCTGTTGCATATTGCAGGAGCATGTACAGGCAACACACTAGACCTGTTGCTTATTGTAGGAGCATGTACAGGCAACACACTAGTCCTGTTGCATATTGTAGGAACATGTACAGGCAACACACTAGTCCTGTTGCATGTTGTAGGAGCATGTACAGGCAGCACACTAGTCATGTTGTATATTGCAGGAGCATGTACAGGCAACACACTAGTCATGTTGTATATTGTAGGAGGATGTACAGGCAACACACTAGTCCTGTTGCATATTGCAGGAGGATGTACAGGCAACACACTAGTCCTGTTGCATATTGTAGGAACATGTACAGGCAACACACTAGTCATGTTGCATATTGTAGGAACATGTACAGGCAACACACTAGTCCTGTTGCATATTGTAGGAGCATGTACAGGCAGCACACTAGTCATGTTGTATATTGCAGGAGCATGTACAGGCAACACACTAGTCATGTTGTATATTGTAGGAGGATGTACAGGCAACACACTAGTCCTGTTGCATATTGCAGGAGGATGTACAGGCAACACACTAGTCATGTTGTATATTGCAGAAGGATGTACAGGCAACACACTAGTCCTGTTGCATATTGTAGGAGGATGTACAGGCAGCACACTAGTCATGTTGTATATTGCAGGAGCATGTACAGGCAACACACTAGTCCTGTTGCATATTGTAGGAGGATGTACAGGCAACACACTAGTCCTGTTGCATATTGCAGGAGGATGTACAGGCAACACACTAGTCATGTTGTATATTGCAGAAGGATGTACAGGCAACACACTAGTCATGTTGCATATTGTAGGAGGATGTACAGGCAACAAACTAGTCCTGTTGCATATTGTAGGAGGATGTACAGGCAACACACTAGTCCTGTTGCATATTGCAGGAGGATGTACAGGCAACACACTAGTCATGTTGTATATTGCAGAAGGATGTACAGGCAACACACTAGTCCTGTTGCATATTGTAGGAGGATGTACAGACAACAAACTAGTCCTGTTGCATATTGTAGGAGGATGTACAGGCAACACACTAGTCATGTTGCATATTGTAGGAGGATGTACAGACAACACACTAGTCATGTTGTATATTGTAGGAGGATGTACAGGCAACACACTAGTCCTGTTGCATATTGTAGGAGGATGTACAGGCAACACACTAGTAATGTTGCATATTGTAGGAGGATGTACAGACAACACACTAGTCATGTTGTATATTGTAGGAGGATGTACAGGCAACACACTAGTCCTGTTGCATATTGTAGGAGGATGTACAGGCAACACACTAGTCATGTTGTATATTGTAGGAGGATGTACAGGCAACACACTAGTCATGTTGTATATTGCAGGAGGATGTACAGGCAACACACTAGTCATGTTGTATATTGTAGGAGGATGTACAGGCAACACACTAGTCATGTTGTATATTGCAGGAGGATGTACAGACAACACACTAGTCATGTTGTATATTGTAGGAGGATGTACAGGCAACACACTAGTCATGTTGTATATTGCAGGAGGATGTACAGGCAACACACTAGTCATGTTGTATATTGCAGGAGGATGTACAGGCAACACACTAGTCATGTTGTTTATTGTATGAGGATGTACAGGCAACACACTAGTCCTGTTGCATATTGTAGGAGCATGTACAGGCAACACACTAGTCCTGTTGCATATTGTAGGAGGATGTACAGGCAACACACTAGTCATGTTGTATATTGTAGGAGGATGTACAGACAACACACTAGTCATGTTGTATATTGTAGGAGGATGTACAGGCAACACACTAGTCATGTTGTATATTGCAGGAGGATGTACAGGCAACACACTAGTCATGTTGTACATTGCCAAATTACATTAACGTTGAAAATGCAAAGACCAACGTGTACACCACGCCGCATAAATTGATATGTTCATTGTTTGGGACAATTCTAGTTCTGTCTACAGATAACGCTGTTTTGGTATCGTTTGAAACATGTATTTACGTAGTTATGTGAATTCAAGGTCAAGTTCCTCCGAGTATATCGAAACATTGTGACGCGCATACACGCATACGCAAGCACGCACCCACACACGCACGCACGCATGCACGCACGCACGCACGCACGCACGCACACCCACACACACACACACACACACACACACACACACACACACACACACACACACACACACACACGCACATACAAACACACGCACACGACATGCACACGCACAAACAAACGCACATGCGCGCGCACGCACACATGCACACCCGTACGCACACACACACACACAGGTGGTATAGAAATGACGGTCTACCTCCAGATGTTGACCGGCATGACGGGCAAGGAGTTGGATTCGTACGCGCGGGCGGCGGCCGTGGCGGAGGAGGTGATTGCCTCCGTGCGCACGGTCGTCGCGTACGGAGGCGAGAGGAAGGAGGTCGACAGGCAAGTAGGCCAAGTGGGGGGGGGGGGTACCCACCAGGACGTGTAAAGTGTAACACCGGGTGTGGGACGTGTAACACCGGACATGGGGACACTACCTGTAGTAGCACATATAGCAACCCCCGACCGCACAATCCGGTACATAAACGATAAGCCATTAGGGAATAACAGAATTGGGTAAATAGCAGTTAGTCAAAATACCACGTCTTAGGGGCGAACACCGAAAACAATGAATCGGTGGCAGTAATGGCGGCGTCATAGATGATTACTGTGGTTATTGGAGAAGCTGCAGTTATGGAAGTAGCATAGGTGTCAACCCGTGGAGGGTTCTTAGGCGTGAGAAAGTTCCGTTCCATTCCAGGGGCCGCAGGCCGCAAAAATCCCCCAGCCTATGGACCTTGTATTCCAAGAACATTTGAAGATATGTGAAGAAATTGTTTATTCCAGAAATAAAGTAAAGCTTATCTTCAACACGTGCTCACACTGTTTTCCAGGAAATATCACTGGTTGATGATCTGCTGTTAACCAATGACTGACCGCGTTTCAAACGTTATTCGGTAATAGGTGGATATTACCGATAACATTTATTGAGCCCTTCGCTTGCGACACACACAAATAGAAAGGGGGTGTGGCAGGAAGTGGGGGGTGTGGCAGGAAGTGGGAGGTTGGCCCTACAAATTGGTGGTAAATGGGAGGTTGGCCTAATAAATTGGTGGGAGGTGAGAGGTGGACTTTAAAAAATGGTGGGAGGTGGGAGGTTGACCTCCAAAATAGGTGGGAGGTTGAGACCCCTGCCATCACACCCCCCCCCCATAGATGCTGTGTCTCCATTATGGAAATTGTGTTTAATAATTGTCATTGTTAAACATTATGAAAATATGCGTGAGATTTGCCGTGAGACCGTGACATTTAATGCACAACAGTGAGTCTCACGGTTTACGCATGAGGGTTGGCAGGTGTGATGTAGTTCGTCTGTTGGGGTTGGCGCAAGCTGGTTCTGCAAGGGCGGTGGTGTTTGTGCCACTTTGTCTGATGAACAGATTATTACGATGACGACAGCACAAGGATCAGTCAATGTAAGACACCACTGCACGGACGACGTCATGATGCGTATCTTTCAAATACAATATTCGCCAACCGATTTAACAAGATTTAACAAGAATATGAATTACGATTTTGTTCAACCACAACTATTTTGATTACTTACTCAACGTTTCGGCTGTCATCGGCAGCCTTCGTCGGGAATTCTGGGATAGCTAGTTCTTCCCCTGCTCGCCAGTTGTCTTGGTAAGCAGGCCGTCCTATACGTGACTCAATCTATATCTCCCCTCGTCTCGATTCATGACTGGAGTTGTCTTTCGGATCAAGATGGCCTCTTTGATCCATCTTGCGTTTCTGTTACACTCTCTGTCAATCATTGTTGCCCCCTCCCAGTCTCTGATGCAATTGTTCCTGCCTACATGGTCTGTTATTGCTGACACTCTCTTCTGTTCCCTGGTAAATCGTCTGGTTGTGATGTTTTCAACCTCCTTCTTGTGTTCTTCTAATCTTGTTCCAAATGTTCTCCCTGTTTCGCCGATATATGTTACAGCTCTTACAAGGGACCTGGTATACACAGTCTGTGTTCTACTATCTTCCACTTTGTTCTTTGGATGCACTAGTATTCTTCTGATGTTTGATTAGGTCTAACCGATGTAGCGATCTCATGATGTTTTAAAATCCGCTGTATAAGTTATGTTATTCCTTTGACGTATGGGAGTGTGACCGTACCTTTGGATTTCTCTGTGTTCTTTTCCTTCTGAGATTGCTGTTCTTTCACCTTCTTTATGGTCCAACTTGGGTGCCCACAACTTTCTAGTGCTTTGGTAATGTGCTCTACCTCTTTCTCGCTGTCTTCTGGCTCTGATATGATGTTGTTGCATCTATCCAGTAACGTTTTGATGACCCCTAGTTTCTGGTGTAACAGATGGTGAGACGTGAAATTCATATATTGGTCTGTGTGCGTCTTCTTCCGATACATTAGGAATTTCACTGTTCCATCTTCCTTTTGTATCGTAAGTGTGTCCCGGATAGGTTGTCGCTCTCTTCTTCATATGTGAACTTAATGCTGCCTGTGGTGTATATGCTGTTGAGATGCTATGTCAGTTCTTGTTCACATCCCGTTCCTCACTACTTCCATCACATAAGAATTTGCGGTCCCAGAATTCCCGACGAAGGCTGCCGATGGCAGACGAAACGTAAGTAATCAAAATAGTTGTGGTTGAAGAAAATCGTAATTCATATATATATATATATATATATATATAATATATATATATATATTATATATATATATATATATATATATATATATATATATATATATATATATATATATATATATATATATATATATATATATATATATATATATATATATATATATATATATATATGCGTGTGTATCTCCTTATATGTGATAGCTCTCCTAATTTACCCTAGCATTTGATTGAAGCAGCAATCCCACATTGCTCTGAAACTTTCATGTCAGCACTCAATGTTATTCCTAAGTCCTTTTCTTGTGTGGTTCTACCTAGTACAACACTCCCATTTTATATTCTTCGTCCATGTTTCTGTGTCCTATGTGTATGCATTTGCATCAAAATTGAATAACATTTATCATTTTTTATCTAGATTATCCTGTACAATGTTTTTATCTGTATCATATCTAACCTTGCTGAATACTGTTGTGTCATCTACAAATTTCAGTACTTTGCTAGTTATGTCATCTTCTAATTCGTTTATATATATATATATATATATATATATATATATATATATATATATATATATATATATATATATATATATATATATATATATATATATATATATATATATATATTAACAACAGCATCTAGGGCATAATACTGATCACTGTGGTACACCACTCAAAACAAATTTCTAGTTTGAAATCTTACCATCTACTATTACCCTCTGTCTTCTGTGTGTAAGCCACTTTTCTATCCAGTAGATTATATCATTGCTTATGCCGTGAGCTTTTAGTTTAAGTAACAATCTTTGATGTGGCACTTTACCGAAAGCTTTCTGAAAATCTAAGTAGACAGCATCCACTGGTGACCCGTCATCTACCCAATTTAGTCATTTCTTCAAAAAAAGAGAAAATGGTTAGATGTATTTATTAATTTATGTTTTACAAGGAATTCCACCATGTGATCTCTAATTAATGTTTCGAGTAATGTGTACACAACTGATGTTAAACTCACTGGTCTGTAATTGTCTTACTTGTTCCTCAAACCCTTCTTAAATAGCGGCGTAATGTTTGCTTCTTTCAATGCTCAAGAAACTATTCTTTTTTTCTAATGACAAGTTTTCTTATCTTTCAACTTCTAATTTTTTTTCTATAATTTCAGGAGGTACAAATAACTGCCCTAAATGTTCTGATTTATTGCCCTCAAATTTAGTAACTGGAACTGGAAGTGAGCTGATATCTTATGTGATAAAAACTGAGCTGAAATACTCATTCAGGACCTCTACCATTTGAAACCAGTTTTAAATTATGTTTCCCCTGTTGTTTTCCAGTGGTCCGACCACATCTCGAACTTTCTGTTTACTCCTTACATAAGCATAGAAACTCTTGTTCTCCTTTTTTAAATTAGCTGCCATTTATTTTTCAAAGGTTCGTTTGGATTTTCTAGTTTCGGTTGTAGCTAGGTTAAGTGCCTCTTTGTAGTTTGTGTAGTCTTCTACATTTCCAGTGCTTTTATGCACCCCCCCCCCCACAGTATCTGTTTGTGAGCAATTTTTTTAATAGCTCCTTTTGACAGGTGTTTCTTCCTGGACCTTTTCCCTTGTTTTCTTTATGGAACAAATTTTTCAGTAATGCCCTCAATCTTATCTTTTAAGCAAGTGCAGCATTCTGTTGCTGTCTTTTTCTTCAGCACGTTATTTCAATCTATATTTGCTACATATGTTCTCATCTCGTTATATTTGCCTTTATTGAAGTTAATAATAATAATAATAAATCATAATTAATTATTATTATTATATTTATTATTATTATATTTATTGAAGTTCCTCCTCCATTGTTTTTTATGTATTCCCTGCTTTTACTTTTATATTAAAATGGATCTGGTTATGATCACTTTAACCCAAAGGTTCGTGTACTTTAACATTGTCAACTAATTAATTTTGAGAAACAAAATTTAATCTAACACATTCCCACCTCTGGTTGGTCCCACGACATGTTGAGTTAGGAAACAATCCTGTGTTAGAAGTAGAAACTGATGGTTGTCACCTCCAGCACTCTCTAATCATTTCCATTGTATATGGCCATGGTGAAAATCACCTATTATAACACATTCCTCTTTTACAATATGATTCACTTGCACTGTGAGATGGTTGCCGGCCTATCTAGTAACACGAACACCGCTCCGTGTGAGAACACGTCATTTACGTTCAGATATGCTGCCAACCTGACGGAGGCTAAGGTGTTTGGCATACGGAAGAGCCGAGCGAGTGGACTGGGCCTTGGCTGCGTCTACGTCATCATGTTCTCGGCGTACGGACTTGTATTCTGGTTCGGTGCCAAGATGGTGCAAGACGGCGACCTGACTGTAGGACGCCTGATCACAGTTCAGTAGGACCACAGTTAAACACGTGATCACAGTTCAGTAGGACCACAGTTAAACATATGATCACAGTTCAGTAGGTCCACAGTTAAACACATGATCACAGTTCAGTAGGACCACAGTTAAACATATGATCACAGTTTAGTAGGTCCACAGTTAAACACATGATCACAGTTTAGTAGGACCACAGTTAAACATATGATCACAGTTTAGTAGGACCACAGTTAAACATATGATCACAGTTCAGTAGGTCCACAATTAAACACACGATCACAGTTTAGTAGGACCACAGTTAAACACATGGTCACAATTCAGTAGGACCACAGTTAAACACATGATCACAGTTCATTAGGTCCAGAGTTAAACACATGATCACAGTTTAGTAGGACCACAGTTAAACACGTGATAACAGTTCAGTAAGACCACAGTTAAACACATGATCACAGTTCAGTAGGACCCTAGTTAAACACATGACCATAGTTCAATAGGACCACAGTTAAACACATGATCACAATTCAGTAGGATCACAGTCAAACACATGATCACAATTCAGTAGGACCACAGTCAAACATAATATATGATCACAGTTCAGTAGTACTACAGTGAACTGCAGACGAGCCCATTTGCAGACAAAAATGGCGACTCTTAAAGGTTCGTCTTCGAATCGATTTTGTTTTGTTTTGTGTCATTTTAAAATAATTTGGCAACGAAATAAAAATAACAAAGTGTCCACTACGACATGCTAGCTCTAGTATCCACTGCGACATGCTAGCTTTAGTATCCACTGCGACATGCTAGCTCTAGTATCCACTACGACATGCTAGCTCTAATATCCATTACGACATGCTAGCTCTAGTATCCATTACGACATGGTAGCTCTAGTATCCCCTACGACATGCTAGCTCTAGTATCCACTGCGACATGCTAGCTCTAATATCCACTATGACATCCTAGCTCTAGTATCCACTGCGACATGCTAGCTCTAGTATCCAATATGACATGCTAGCTCTAGTATCCACTACGACATGCTAGCTCTAGTATCCACTACGACATGTTAGCTCTAGTATCCACTACGACATGTCAGAGCTCGTTTGTACAAATGTGTTATTTCATTTTGTTGAACCCATCGGACAGACTACGACATTACATTTTACCGGATACGATCATAATTCGGCGAAAAGGGACAAAGGTGGTCCGGCTTTATATACTATGTATGCCATAAGGCTTTATATACTATGTATGCCATAAGGCTTTATATACTATGTATGCCATAAGGCTATATATACTGTGTATGCCATAAGGCGTTATATACTATGTATGTCATAAGGCTAATCACACATTGACAAGTTAACTGATCTAATAATCAAAGTAATTTGTGTCGATGATGTTAAAAAAGTTACGCACTTTTTGTTTATTAAACCGACTGCGGATATTACTTACTTATTACTTTAACATCAACGAACCTGATTCACAATGGGCTAAATCAATTGAGGACGGAGGTTTAATATCGCAGTTAAATTTCCATTCTCAACTGGTTTAGCGTATCACGAATCAGTTTCGTTGATGTCCTAATACGTAGTATGTGAATAGCTTAAGTAATATCCACAGTCGGTTTAATAAACAAAGTGTGTATTTTTGTTCAAATCATCGAAAGAATTGACGTCGTTAATCGTTAGATCTGGTAAGAGTCTAAATAGTGGATATCCAAAACAGTAAACACTTTATGGGGTCAAGGCCGATCATGGCCGTGACTTCCGTCCTCTCGCTGATCGCATGACAAAGTTATAAAATTTCACCAAGGGCGAAATTCATGAGTTTTCAGAGTTTCCATTTTCATTTAAATACATTCTGGATCAAGCAATAAGTAATTGAAAGGTTTGTCTGATGATTTCACAAAAACTACATAGAAAAGTTGTACAAACGAGCTAACATGTTGCCGTGGATGCTAGGTACGGTAGGTTTGAATTTTGCAATATTATTTTGAAATGAGTCGAGCAAAAAACTCGAATTTAGGAGGGACCTTTATGCACAGAACAGCAGAATTTGTCAAAGTTAAGTAAGGCCACGGATAGGTGTTATCAAAACTACTCAAGGTTACATACAGTTGGGGAAAACGCCATCACTTTTAACGTGACCTCACATTCATCACAACGAAAGAACATTGGGATCTATGTAACCGTTTTCTTCCCACCTTTGAAATGATCATTCCCGGACCTCTAGCGGGGTTCAATCTCACTACTCATGCCATTGCAGGTGTTCTTCTGCATCATTATGGCGGCGTTCATGCTTGGAAGAGCCGCCCCGTGTTTAGAGACGTTCGCGACAGGCAGAGCCGCGGCTAGGGCGCTGTGGCAGATCATTGACAGGGTAAGTAGTCGACATCAACCCTTCCTGGTCCCCTGCGCGTGCACCAAGCCACAACACTTTATTGATCCCCTGCCTGTCGACTAAGCCATAACACTTCCATGGTCACATGAATGTCGAACGAACCACAACACTTCCCTGGTCCCCTACGTGTCGAACAAGTCTTCCCTGGTCACATGGCGTGGACCAAGCCATAACACTTCCTTGGTCCCCTGTGCGTGGACCAAGCTACAGTATTTCCCTGGAAACTTGCACGTGGACCAAGCCACAACACGTTCCTGATCCCTGCATATCGACCAAGCCACAACACTTCCCTGGTTCGTTGCGTGTCGACGAAGTCTCAACTTTTCCCTGGTCCCCTGGACGTGGACCAAGCCACAACACATCCCTGGTATCCTGCATAACTTTATACTTGCGTACACTGTATACAGTACACTATGGACTTTGTTGTATACAGTACACCGTATACAGTACACTGTATACAGTACACTATGGACTTTGTTGTATACAGTACACCGTATACAGTACACTGTATACAGTACATTGTATATAGTACACTATGGTCTTTGTTATATACAGTACACCATATACAGTACACTGTATACAGTACACTACGGACTTTGTTGTATACAGTACACCGTATACAGTACACTGTATACAGTACACTGTATACAGTACACTATGGACTTTGTTGTATACAGTACACCGTATACAGTACACTGTATCTAGTACACTGTATACAGTACACTATGGACTTTGTTGTATACAGTACACTGTATACAGTACACTGTATACAGTACACTATGGACTTTGTTGTATACAGTACACCGTATACAGTACACCGTATACAGTACACTGTATACAGTACACTACGGACTTTGTTGTATACAGTACACCGTATACAGTACACTGTATCTAGTACACTGTATACAGTACACTATGGACTTTGTTGTATACAGTACACTGTATACAGTACACTGTATACAGTACACTACGGACTTTGTTGTATACAGTACACGGTATACAGTACACTGTATACAGTAGACTATGGACTTTGTTGTATACAGTACACCAGTATACAGTACACTGTATGCAGTACACTATGGACTTTGTTGTATACAGTACACCGTATACAGTACACTGTATACAATACACTATGGACTTTGTTATATACAGTACACCGTATACAGTACACTGTATACAGTAGACTACGGACTTTGTTGTATACAGTACACCGTATACAGTACACTGTATACAGTACACTACGGACTTTGTTGTATACAGTAAACCGTATACAGTACACCGTATACAGTACACTACGGACTTTGTTGTATACAGTACACCGTATACAGTACACTGTGTACAGTACACCGTATACAGTACACTGTATAGAGTAGACTACGGACTTTGTTGTATACCGTACACCGTATACAGTACACTGTATACAGTACACCGTATACAGTACACCGTATACAGTACACTACGGACTTTGTTATATACAGTACACCGTATACAGTACGCTGTATACAGTACACTATGGACTTTGTTGTATACAGTACACCGTATACAGTACACTACGGACTTTGTTGTATACAGTACACCGTATACAGTACACTACGGACTTTGTTGTATACAGTACACCGTATACAGTACACCGTATACAGTACACTACGGACTTTGTTGTATACAGTACACCGTCTACAGTACACTGTATACAGTACACTACGGACTTTGTTGTATACAGTACACCGTATACAGTACACTGTATACAGTACACCGTATACAGTACAATGTATACAGTACACTATGGACTTTGTTGTAATTTTCCATTGCGGTGACTAGGCCTCCCCCTTTGCGAGGTCCAAAATACACCACTGCTTATAACGTAATGTCTACTATTTGTTGTTGCCGTTTCTTTACATGTACCAATAGCACATTACCATGGTAATTTATATCCAATATGTGGAAATGGAACGGTATATAATCTTCTCATCTTCACGTCGGCTATACTGATAGTAGCACTTTACTTTACTTTGCTTTACTTAAGTTCATCGTCCCTTATCCACTATCTTAATTGTCCTGATTCAAAATGACATGAATTGATCCTTATGATACGCTCGGCGTACAGTGTATAAGATGACCGGATACACTGTACACTTATGTTCGTCCATGTGAGTGACAAACCACTCGTGCTGCCTCTAGTGGCCTCTGTGTCCCCTCACGATGTCGTTCTCTGTGTCGTGTATGAACAGAGGTGTCAAGTTACAGAATTAGGCGAAAGGGAAATCTCCTGCTGGAGATGAAAGGAAGGAAAGTATTATAGGAGTGGGATCCCCTCCCAGAATGTGGAAATATTTGAAATAAATTAAGGTATCCATGGTGCCATTTGTAGCATTGTAGATACATTTTGTATACAATTTGCAATTGCTTAAAAAGAATGAAATTATTTGAAAAAGAAAGAAGGAAAAGCAGGAGATCAAATTGTCAAAGAAGAAGGCGATCTCCTTCACATAGCAGGATACTTGGTGTTGTCGTTCGTTATTCAGTGTAACCGACTAAAATAAGTTGACTAGACTTAGACATATAGAAACAACATGTTTGATTACTCGTCACATCATGTCGGTACAACGGTAGAACGATAGCATGAATTCGCTTGAGGTTATAACCCCGTCAAAACACAAATCATTTATTGGTTAACGAAACCATCAAAGATTGGCACCTGTGTGTGAAGGTCGTTTTTTGCCAGATACCGCCCATTGACAGCGGCTCAGACGCCGGCGTAAGGCCGTCTCGCATGGAAGGCAACGTTGTGTTCAAAGACGTCAACTTCTCCTACCCGTCCAGAGCCACAGTACAGGTGGGCATTACTTAGGGTCTGGCTAAGGTACACGGAAGAGATTTATCGAAAATATATGGGACACTATTGATTCTCGTTTCGACGCGACAGTCGACGAAATAATGCACTTCCGGCCCCCAAGTGCACGCCATAACACGTGCTTGACGATGTTGCCAATTCGTTAGAAAGTAAGAAATGTGCGATGTGTGTACTTATAGATCTCAAAAAGACTTTTGATACGGCTGACCGCCAAATGCTGTGTAAGCTAAACTTGAACTACATGGAATTCGTGGAATTACTTATAATAGGATCATCGTAGCCAATTCGCAACCGTTGACGGCTACAGCGCAGACATCCAAAACAATGTGGAGTTCCACAAGGTTCAATACTTGGTCCTAAACTGTTTATTTTATTCTGTACATCAATGTTACGTGCAATGTGTTTAAACTAAAAGTTTTGAGTGGGGTACCTCAAGGGTCAGTACTAGGACCTATATTATTCTTAATTTATATCAATGACTTGGACGACAGTATAACAAGTAACGTACTGAAATTTGCGGATGACACAAAACTGTTTAGAAAGGTTAATACTGATGGTGATAAACAACATTTACAAAACGATCTAGACAGATTAGTGAAATGGTCTGAGAAATGGCAGATGCTGTTCAATTTTGGGAAATGTAAATGCCTACATACAGGACATGGGAACTTGAATGTAAACTATAAAATGGGAGATACTGTTCTGGGTACTACTGTAAAAGAAAAGGACTTAGGAGTTACAATGAGCGCTGATATGAAAGTTTCAGAGCAGTGTGGTATTGCAGCTTCAAAGGGTAATCAAATTCTTGGATTGATTAGAAGAAACATAACATACAAGGGAAAAAAGTTAATTATACCTCTTTATAAAGCAATAGTTAGACCTCATTTAGAATACTGTATACAAGCATGGAGACCATATCGTAAGAAGGATATAGATACGCTTGAACGCATACAAAGGAGAGCAACTAAAATGATTCCAGAACTTAGAGACCTTAGTTATGAAGAACGCCTGAAAGAATGTGGTTTAACAACTCTAGAGACAAGGAGGTTAAGAGGAGATCAGATTGAAGTTTTTAAGATATTGAATGGGTATGAAATTATTGATAGAAATATGTTTTTCTCACTCAAGAAGGATAGCAGAACTAGAGGACATGAGGTAAAATTAGTAAAGGATCAATGTAGATTGGACATCAGGAAGCACTCGTTCTCACAGAGGACAATAAATGAATGGAACAAATTGTCTACAGATTGTGTAACTGCTAGCAGCGTGAATATGTTTAAAAACAAGGTTGACACATATCTCAGGAGGGCGGGTTATAAGTAGGTGAACATTGTTGGACTCTCGATAAGCCAATGGCTTCCTTGTCCACTTGCCATCTGGGCCTTTGGCTTGGATGGCAAATCTTGTTAAATCTTGTTAAAAACTGGTGAAATGTATCATGTTTGCCGATGACACTAATGTTTCCGTGACTTAAAGCAACTTGCGCGTAGGCCTATTGTATGCGGCGAACATTATAAATTGCTATTATGGTTCTCTGTTAACAAGTTGTCCTTGAATATAACCAAAACAAACTGTTATTTTCTGGTCGAATACGAGTGCCTGATATAGATATCAGGATAAAACAGACACTAATAAAAAGAGTACGTGTTACGATATTTCTTGGAGTTGTTGTCGATGAGTCTCTAAATTGGAAAGACCAAATTAGTCGAGTAAAGTCTAAGTGTCAATAAACGTTGGTATCATGTATAGTTGTAGCAAACTACTTGAATGCCACAGTATGTACATGTTATATTCCACCCTGCTGTGCCGTATTTATTATACTGCGTGTGAATATGGCGTAATACGTACTCTACAAATTTACATTGTATAATCATGTCGCAAAAGAAGGTAATTCGGCTGATATATAACGCACAGCAATACGACCCCATAACTCCATTGTTTTACAAATCGCACATTTTGATGTTTACCGACTTAATACAACTAAGAACAATCATATTTATTTTCAAAGCTCATACAAATGAATTACACAGAGACACTCTTTGTCATTCACTGATAACATGTGTCTAATTTATCAGCATATTATGTCTCGGCGACAGTATCTGAACTGTTTGATAGGTTTCAGTTGAACCCTACAGCTGTGTTAAATGCATCGGCATTTTACACTTCACCTATGGCAGACATATTCATTCAAATGCCAACTCAACTTCTTTGGTGTTTAAGACTAATGCAGAACAACAAATGAGGATCCTTGCAGCAGGACTAGTGTTTGAACAAAGGTCCAACAAATCAGAACAATTCCTTCCACTTTGTTTTACGTCTACGAATTGTTTATCTGGGACTCGCCGTGCGAAAGACGTTGTGTTCGTGTTGGTGTGTGCGGGCGTTGACTGGACTGAGTCAGGACGTAGTCGACGGTCAGACCGTGGCCCTGGTCGGTGTCAGTGGTCTTGTGTGGTCATGGAGAATGTTTACCTTCAGGTGTTGACTGGACTGAGTCTGGACGTAGCCGTGGGTCAGACTGTGGCCCTGGTCGATGCTAGTGGTCTTGTGTGGTCATGGAGAATGTTTACCTTCAGGTGTTGAATGGACTGAGTCTGGACGTAGCCGTGGGTCAGACTGTGGCCCTGGTCGGTGCTAGTGGCTGCGGCAAGAGCACCGTTATCCAGCTCATCCAGCGCTTCTACGACCCACTCGGTGGCGCCGTCTACATCGACAACCAACCAATAAATGAGCTCAATGTCCGCTGGCTGCGACGCCGGATTGGGGTGGTCAGTCAGGAGCCCGTGTTGTTCGCAACGACGATCGCGGAGAACATACGATACGGGTTGGAGGAAGCGAGCCAGGAGGACATCGAGAGCGCGGCGAGGCAGGCGAACGCGCACAACTTCATCATGGAACTACCGAAGGTATTCAAACAAGAACAACTCTAGCGTGCGAAAAAAACCAGTGATAACATAATGTGTGTATATATATATATATATATATATATATATATATATATATATATATATATATATATATATATATATATATAATCGCGTGAACAGCGTTCGCCTTATTTCAAATAACACGAAAGAAAACCATACCAAGCAGACGACAGTTCACCAAACCATGTTAATGGTTCTCGTCTACCTTCTTCAAAAACAAGTTCACTTGAAGTGAAAACCGGGCGATTTAATTGCATGCTGCAGAGCGATTTTTCATAGGTAGTGCAGCACTGGTTCCAGACCTTCGATGTTGCTATAAGAAAAGTTCTGTTTTCGGACAGAAATATGATACATTGGTTGGTGAGCGTGGAGCACAATTGAGCGGGGGACAGAAACAGCGAATCGCCATCGCCCGTGCCCTCGTCCGTGATCCCAGAATCCTCCTGCTGGATGAAGCAACGTCGGCTTTAGACACGGAGAGCGAGGCCACTGTCCAAGCTGCACTTGATAAGGTGCAGTGTCAAAAATAAAAAAGTCTTCCCTTTCAGTTTTCATTATAATAACTCATTGAAATTGGATAAATCTTGTTAGCGAGATGGCAGAATTCCACGCTGTCTCTCCGTCATCATGAACGCTACCATGAGTCCTGGTACCACGAGTCCTGGCACCATGAGTCCTGGTACCATGAGTTCTAGTAACGTGCATATTGTATTTGAGGTATTATCTCTATTTGAAGTTACGTCCCCAATTTTCAGCTCATGTTGTAGGCAAACGCCTTATTTTAAGCCGCCTCGCACTTTGTTGTGTCCAACCACATGACCATTTAAAAGAAACATTTATCTTAAATACATACAAACATAGAGATTAATAATTTTGCTTGCTCGTTTAATGGAATTAAGAAATTGCCTAAAATTGTTCATTTGAAGACTGTGGTTGATTTTGTGCAACTTCAAATAGAGATTGCACCTTAAACAAGACTGTAGTTCTATGGGTAACGTTCCGTGTGTCTGTAACAATGCTTTGTGATATAGGCTATTGTGATATAGGCTATTTGTGCCACTGCCCGTATTTGTAATGTTCATGTTAATGGTGCAGGCACGCATGGGTCGCACTACCATCGTGGCGGCGCATCGTCTGTCGACCATCAAGACGGCTGACCTGATCATTGGCATGAAGGACGGCATGGCCGTAGAGCAGGGCTCACACGAAGAGTTGATGGAACACAAGGGCATATACTGTGAACTCGTCACTCGACAAGTATGTTAATTTGAACAAATCTCGTACTTTCTTACTTTCTCGTGTTGAAATTATTGCATATTTGTTTATGTGCGCGGTTGCATTAATTCAGAAATGTTGGACCTTTAACAGATATCACAACTGGGTGAACTGGAATCGGCCAACATATCAGGTATGACAGACAGAAGCCTAGTTCGTGTGTCAGCTTCAGCCGCTCACACATTCAACATGTACTGTAAAATAACATTCTGAAAGCAACTTTCATTGATCACTCAGCAATCTAGTTGCCTTTAATATGTAATCTTTATATGTCACATATTCTATTACCACACTATATTTAATTATTTGTAATTGACAACTGATATTTTATTGTCTAATTATTTATTAATTAATTGATTTATTAACTATGTATTTATTTAACTACCAATGATACTTTATATTTCATACTTTTATGTGTGGCTTAGTTTGTCTAGTTCAATTTTGTTTAGCCAAGTTTTAGTAATATTTAATGTATTATTATTATTTATATTTAAGCATTTTAGTTTTGTAAACACTATTGAACAGAGTTTTACTTTGGATTTTAGCGTATAAACAAAGTTATTATTATTATAAAGACGTTTGTTCGTTCCACCGCTGTAAGCGTCCATTTGAGGGATGTCAGATCCACAGTGTGACGTCACAATTTTAACCATGAGCGTGACCTCCATCAAGCTTCGCCTTAGCAACCATGTCTACGCACGCACGCACGCACACACATATTTGTGATATATATATATATATATATATATGTTTGGGCTCTAAATAATGGATCCATACTGTGACGTCACCATCTGAATAATGGCCAATGAGCGTGCGCCGTTGTCTCGGTTGCTATAGATCCACCAATTGCTCGACCATAACGCTTTACATCACATGGTTCAAAATTGATGGGTCCATCACGTGATTGTTTGCCTAGCAACATCAGCAGCCCGCCAAGCTTTCAGCAAACATGGCCGTAAATGTAAAGCTGCCAGACACTCCGTCGTGTTTATCGCTGATGTTTGGCTTTATGTGATCGAAAGTCAATGGAAAACGTCTGACAAATATATGCTTCCCCAGTATATTAGTTGGCATAACATGCCTTTGGAGCAAAACATAGGTGTGTTCAGTTATTGTGTCTACGTTGAGCTAATCGTGGCATTTGGCTCTATCCATTTCAAACATTTCGGTCGTTTGTTCAACAGTTTCGTGAACAGCAGAAAGGTAATTCCATTTATCAGTCTCTCTGGGTATTTGGTGTCCAAATCGCAAGTCTTCCATGCCCGTATCTTCACCATTTTCAAACTCTCTCACAGCGTCTCTGAATATGTAAACATGTTTGCTATTAAAGGCGAAGCTTCACGGAGGTCCGTATCACGGGCAACAGAAACAACGGCGCACGATCATTGGCCATAATTCGGGTAGTGACATCACAATATGGATCCAACACTTTGTGATTGGGTGTGAAGTATGTTTTATTGGCGATAGCTTAGGAAGCTGATACATTCATAAAAATAGGACTTCAGATAAAGTATTATTTAAATATTGAGTTGTCATTTGATAGGGACAATGCCAACCGGACGTACATTGACAAGTGACAGAACTACCGAGAGTTTACATGCGAAGCGAGTTGACTCCCAGAACGACAGCCGTGTAGCGTGTGTCGAAGATACTGTAAGAACCAAACAAACACAGGCACGAACCAATGTATGGGATCAGCAGATGGTCGAGTCTGACGATGTCGTACGACAACATTGGGGGTCATAAAATCTGAAGCACGAAATGCTATTCAATGCGGGATTTTAATAGTATCCTACTTGTTAAATAACAACAATGTCGAAGACAACGTTAATTTGGATGCAAAAACAACAAACAAACATTGATATATATATAGACCCTATATATACAATCCTTTATTCACAGCCGCGGTGTGTGGAATGCCAAATAGCACTGACGTCCTCGTTCCACGTCGTGCGACTGATCCAACATCGTGTCTTGTTTGATATTGAACTAAGATTATGTTTTTGCAACAGGAAGAGCTGGCGAAACCGTCGATGAAACGTATTTTGAGGCTAAACTCGCGCGAATGGCCGTGCATATTCCTGGGGTGCTGCATGGCTCTCCTGGCCGGTGCCCAGCAACCGGCTTTCGCTATCATCTTTTCCGAGTTCCTCGGTGTAAGTCTACGGCTGTTGTTCCGTCGTCGTCTAAACATGTCCAGATGTGCTGCAGAAGTGGACGAGTTCATAATAATCAATAGGCACACGCACACACACGCACGCACGCACGCACGCACGCACGCACGCACGCGCGCGCGCACAAAGGGCGCAAACGCGAGCGCAAACGCGCGCGCACCACACTACAATGTGTTACCTGTGTTGTCGCAGGTCTTCGTCGAAACTGGCCGCAACAAACAGCAGAAAGAAATCCGATTCTACTGCGTCATGTTTGTCGTCATCGGCTTTGTCTCGGGCGTCGCCAAGTTTCTGCAGGCGAGCCGCGTTTTCGTCTGACCAGTTCGGTCTGTCGTTGGCAGTTGGCCACTAGTCTCGCTTATCCGACTCTCGCTCGCCTTCGTGAATTCGGAGAGAGTCTGGCCGTAAAGGCGTGGTCTCGTTGTTACCCACTGTCACCATTTTGTTTTATGTAGGCGTTCCCGTGAAGTGTCAGCAGCCAATCAGCGTCATTATCGAAATACTACACTAAACATTTGTTTTGCCTGATTTAAGTTTAAAGTGAATTCGAATTGTAACGTATAAACTGCTAAAAGTTCACTCTTGTTTTATGAATTAGCCAAATGCCCGGATGACATCGTAATTAGCTAATTATGTATGCGCCCAGAATGTGGGTGCATACATAATTTCGGTCACAATGAAAAGTACATTTTACGTCCAGGCGAAGATGTGTGCGACAAGCGTTGGCGCCATCGCACGGAACCTGGATAATCGAGGCTAGTTAGCCACAAATCACATTTACGATCCGTCCGCCATTACATGGGTCCGTGGGAAAGTGAGGGTTGCGCGCGATGAGTTATTTTTTTGTAGCACTTTCACAACGGATACGTTAGAAAAGTTAATATTATCTGTACTAGTAGGCATTAGATCTTTCATTTAAATTGATGGCAGTAGACAGGCGCTGCCCCTCGCGTTTCACTACGCTGACTATCCCCCTGAACATGTAGGGCCTACTAACATTTAAAAATCAGTCGCCGGGCTGGGCCGAAATCAACTTTGGATGCGTTTTTTCTATAAAAAAAAGTCATTTCCACGAGTTTTACACAGCATATGTGTCAATAGAGGGTAAATGTGCTGTGACATTTTAAAGAAAATCGTAGGGTCTAATTTTCCAGGAATCCACAGAAACGTTATAATGGCGGCCTATGAAAAAAATAAGTGTGTTCTTTCCCCAGTTTAGCGGACGGCTGGTTACGCGTGTTGTGCATGTCACGAATGATGTACACTGGGGTTTTCGTGTGTTACAGCAATCGCGTTTTTGTTAGTTAAATTATTTTTGAATAAAATTACACATACCATACCACAATACACATATACTTACAAACAGAACTATGGCTCCCACTTTATGACCATTATTTGACAGTGTTCCCCTTGTAGGTCTACTGTCCACAAGACGACATCCTCGTGGATCAGTGGTGATAGCGTTGTCACATTTTGTGGACTCACCCGAACAAACGTCGAATTGAACTTTGTCCCAATTGTCTAATCAACCAATTTGATGCTCAGCTAAGTTGTGTACATGTCTTCACTCAGTGTCCCCATTGTCACATCCATGCATTATAGTTCATATCGATGTGGCCGACAAACCACACGGCCCGATCGTGTAGTCACCATGGACTCTTTTCTTCCTGCTTCACATGCATTAGTCGTAGGTCTAGCTACACCATCCGACATGTTCACTTGTCTCGTGTGCGTCATGGACTGAACATTCTCCTGATATTTAACAGGAACAGTATCGGCTGGTACGGCTTCTGGTCGCACTATCTTCTCAACCACTGCTTGGGCTGCATTAGCACTGAATGCGACGATTGGTTCAGTGGTTATTTGTCCAGTAGTGTGAGTGATTTCACGCAGCTGGCGCCTGTTAAGACAAATCTGTCGACCACTTTCTGTCTGTACACAGTACGACCTATCACCGTTTTGCGAGATCACCTTAGCGGGAAACCACTCTTTCTTCTCGTGATTCAGTACACACACTTGCTGTCCGTTTAACAATGGAGCCATTTCTCTGGTGTGTTGATAGACGTACATTCTCTCTCGAGCAACTGACTGATTGAAGTGAGTACGGTACTCGTTGGGTGCCATTTGATTGGGGATATCGTGGACTTGACGTTATGTGCTTGATGTTCCACTGTGAACAAAAATCATCATATCGATGTAAAAACTGTAGTCCATTATCAGAAACTACTTCACATGGCACGCCCAGTATGCTGAAAGTTTCCTTTGTTGCTGTGATAAGTGTTATCAGTAGTACTAGATGGCACTTCTTTCACGACCGGACATCGACTGAAATAGTCGGAGATGATCAAGTAGTTGCGATCACCATTTTCAAATAGATACGTGCCTACTTTGATCCATGATGCTCCAGGTCTCTCATGCATGATCATTGGTTCATTCACTTATCGAGGTTGCAGTTCCTGGCATAGCTGATAACGTTTGCAGATATTTTCTATATATTTGATATTTGGTTCATGCTGCAGGATTTGTTCTGGTGGTCGGGTATTTCCTCCTGATCCAGTGTCTTTAGCCCGCAGAAGTCCCTCGACTTTGGGCTCATCGTGATATATCTTCACTGTAGGAAAGATATTCTCGATGTACAACATTGACTGACATGTCGCTTATCTGGACTGGATTGAAAGTTTTCGCGTATGTGTTGTAGTTTTCACTCTCTGAGTCAGAATCATTGTCTGGATCAAAACGGACGTCATGTTGAGATCTCGTATTCCCCAGCCCCGGTTCTGTTTCTGTGTCTTTATTTCCAATTTTCCTTTCGAGCCTGTTGACTTTGCTTCCATCTTTGATGTTGGCTGTCTGTCTTCGACAAATCTACTTTCTGGAATGTGTCTTGCTTTTCGACATACATACATCCGCATGCTAGGCACCTGTCTTTGTACGCAGGACATGATTTGTGAGGATGGTGTAGACCAAAGTTGGAACAACTCGATCGTGTCACAACATTGACAGTAGTTGTTACAGGAGCTGACATATTTCTCAGAGATGTCTGCAAAGCTTGTGCAGCTTCATGTTCATCCTCTTTCTATGACGTCCTTGATCAAATACCCTTTAGGTTTTGATAAAAATTTGCGCAAGTCTTCTACAGGAGTAGATACTGTAATCATTTCGATCAATCTCTCATTTAATTCATTCTTTTCAAATTTACACTTTGTAACCTTTTACGGAGTCTTGATACAAAGTCGGTTATATTTTCCTCGGCTTTCTGGCGCATATGTGCAAAATCCAGAAGATGGACGCGAAAATTTATCTTGACTATTGCATCCTCCTCTTCCAGACTGCATTAGGGTCTTTCTTGTCATCGTCAGACAAACCTGATGCCAGGATTCTTATCATTCCTTCATCTCCAAGTGCTATTTTCATTTTTGTTGCTTGTTTGTGACGGTCATTAACGTTCTGATCTTCGAGATACATTTCCGTTCTAGCCTTAAATGCTCTGAATGCGTCAGCCACGGGTTTGTGGCCCCAGTTCATAGTAGGCATTTTTGTTGTGGCCATGTTCGTTCAGGTACGGTAACGGCGTTAACAGTGTTCCTTCATCTGCGGCTTCGCACGGTAGGAATGTTCATTTAGGAATTAGGTGCGGTGACGACATTTTAACGTTTCAACACGCGTTCAACAACTAGTACAGTGTTGTACGAATCAGTCACATGGTCTGCTTGTTATTGGTAATTTGTATGTAATTTTTACCGCTGCCACCATTTAATAAGATGCATCGATGCTCACCTAATGGGTATACATGTTTTAACATTATTTGCGACAAAGGTCCTAAGTCTAAGATATATATATTAAAAGACAACCCACGGCCTGGGCGATAATGAGGAATCGGCACGTATACAAAGAACACATTAATACATTAATCATCCGGTTCTTTTTGGTTATTTTTAAACTTAAATGCCACATTTTACAAAGAATATATTGGTGCTTCTTATATATCTAACGATTAATGAGTATTTTGCAATTTGATTTTGCGTACGAAAACACGTGCGCTTGTTTTTATCAAGTTCAACTTTCGAAAACTAATCACACGGATCCTGGAAATTATGACGATCGCGACAGTTTGTTTCCCTAGTTATCAATAAATCAATGTATAACCACGTCTCAATATAAAACATTATAAAATCATAGTATGCAGCGGAGCTTAACATGTAAACATCTACTGCGCATGACACGAGCTTGCCAACCTTCTCTGCCACGTTGTGTTGACATTACCATTAAGCGCCATCAGCCAATCAGTGTCATTATCGATTGTGTCAATATAATTAAAGTTTAAAGGTGATTCGAACTGCATTGTATAAAGTGATAAAAGTTCATTCTTATTTGATGAGTTAGCCAAATTCTCGGATGAAACCAGAGTCTGGGTGCATATATAATTTCCGTCACAAAAATAAATACGGCATGAGTCCAGGCGATGATGTATGCGAAAAACAGTGGCGCCACATCACGGAGCCTGGATAATCGAAGTTAAGTCTTTGTAACAAAAGAATGTTTGCGTCTGTAGTGATGTCAATAACAACGCTTTGCAGTTATTAATACATTGTCTATAGCTAGACAACAGGCGAATGCGTCACAAAAGGCATCCCGCATATTGACTGACTCGATTTGAGGAAAAAGATTGACATTAAAATGTCACGTTCTGATGATTGCTATAACGAATCATCGTTTCATTAATTATGTAACAAATTTCTGTTATATATTGTTTTGTGTTGTGTTACTTTTGATTGCATGACATTTATTATTAGTCTACCCATGTACTCATTGCTTCCAGATGTATATGTTCGGCATCTCGGGGGAATGTCTTACACTTCGACTTCGACGATTGACTTTCCAAGCTCTTCTGCGCCAGGTAACCCGGGCTGTCTAGTACCCAACCCAATATATATATATAGGGAGGGAGGTAGGGAATGGTGGGAGGGAGGGCTGTAATATATATATATCTTAATATCACGAACTAATTTAAATCATGGTAGGCGCCCATACCTTAATCACTTTTCCTTGTCAATAGTTCCACGAAGTCGAATGTTCCGTCAACTGCACTTAAATGTCTTCATTTAGGAAATCGGATTCTTCGACGACCCCCGTCACGGCACGGGGGCTCTCATGACTCGACTGTCCACAGACGCATCCGACGTGCATGGGGTGAGTTTGTGATCGCAAGAACGGTGTGAGTTGGTGGTCGCAAGAACGGAGTGAGTTGGTGTCGCAAGAACGGAGTGAGTTGGTGGTCGCAAGAACGGGGTGAGTTGGTGGTCACAAGATGGGCGTTACTGGTTCACAGGCGTGGTCTGAGTAAGTATGTCGTAGTCGTTGCTCTGCTGCTGACTCTTTCGTGTCTGCTTCAGGCGTCCGGCTCACGACTGGCCGTGGCTCTCGAGGGCGGGTCGAGCGTCATCGCCGGTGTCTTCATTGGGTTCTATTACAGCTGGGAACTGACCCTGCTCATCTTCGGATTCACGCCTCTCCTAGTCATCGCCATAAAAATATCGATTAAGATAACCGGAGGTCACGCAGCCCAGGGAAGTGACGCATTGGAGGAGGCCGGGAAGGTATATAGCCCCATCTTTGTCGATCCGGCTAAGTTGCGTGAATGTTTGCATTGGCAATAGACAATCGGTCTAGTGAGGGAGGGAGGGGAGGGGAGGAAGGAGAGGGAAGGAGAGAGGAGGAGGGAGACAGAGAGAGGGGGAGGGAGGGGGAGATAGAGGGAGGGAGGATGAGGGAGGGAAGAAGAGAAGGGGAGGGAGGGAGACAGAGAGGGGGAGAGAGAGAGAGGAGGCAGAGAGAGGGTGAAGAGATAGAGAGATCATGGGGAGATGGGGAAGAGATGGTGCATGCGTGCGTGTGTGCTTATAGTAACGCCACCGGTTCGATGCAGTTGGCCGTTGAAGCGATGGAGAACATTCGAACATTCATCGCCATAAAAATATCGATTAAGATAACCGGAGGTCACGCAGCCCAGGGAAGTGACGCATTGGAGGAGGCAGGGAAGGTATATAGCCCCATCTTTGTCGATCCGGCTAAGTTGCGTGAATGTTTGCATTGGCAATAGACAATCGGTCTAGTGAGGGAGGGAGGGGAGGGGAGGAAGGAGAGGGAAGGAGAGAGGGGGAGGGAGACAGAGAGAGGGGGAGATAGAGGGAGGGAGGATGAGAAGAAGAGAAGGGGAGGGAGGGAGACAGAGAGGGGGAGAGAGAGAGAGGAGGCAGAGAGAGGGTGAAGAGATAGAGAGATCATGGGGAGATGGGGAAGAGATGGTGCATGCGTGCGTGTGTGCTTATAGTAACGCCACCGGTTCGATGCAGTTGGCCGTTGAAGCGATGGAGAACATTCGGACAGTCGCATCTCTCTCGAAAGAAGCCAGCTTTGTGCAACAGTATAAGCACCTAACGGAGAAGCCATTTCGGTGAGATATATTTGTGACATCCCTTCTTGGAAGTTCATTCTCATAGGCGTCGGATATAGGGTATTCTTCAGTCTCATTATAGTCTACAATTCGCAGCACTCCTGAAATTCACGGAAGCGCGAAACCAAACCATGTTTTATTAGTGAACGAACTTTTTGTTGCTTTCTTCTTTGGCCCTGAAGTCAGCGATTTTTTAGTTGCTTCTTCCGTCACTGGTACCGTTTCATTGACGTCTCCACTTCCCTCCTAATACGTCGCTCTCATTCTCCAATTCCGCCAAATATCTCATCACACAGTCCTCCTACCTCAGTCACGGTGTTCCTCGTCTATTGTACACTCTGAGCGCATCCACTCCCTCCGTTAGCCTTTCCCCTTCCATTCGCTCACACAAATCAAAACATACCGAACGCTACAATAGTCATTCGTACGCAGACGACGCCTGCAAACAGTCAACATGATCGGGCTGAGTTTCGGCTTCTCACAGGCCCTCATCTACCTGATGCAATCGGTCGCCTTCTACGGCGGCGCCTGGCTTATCGAGCATCGCGGACTCACATTCGAAAACATGTTCAAGTGAGCGCACTGTACTAGGAACCCATGCTAGTTGCGATGTGTATGCCTACTTGTTGACTGTGAATCCTGCTGTACTTCTTGAACCAAACAACCGCAGCTCTATAGGACATCAGGCTTTGCTCCAAATCTCCCACTCCAGAACTGACACTCCTTCTTCCCACCATCATCCCGACTCAGAAACAATGTATCTGTATCCCTACCTTCATGCACGTCTTCGCTGAAGGGATGGATGTGGCACCACATATACTTATCAAATATATCATTGGCATTGTCTTTTTTATCAGTTTTAACTTTACTTTTTATATTATTATTATCGTTTTTAATTTATTTTTAAACTTTTAAAGTAACTTTTAACACTGTCGCTTTTAGGCTTGGGTTCAAATGCAAACGCATTTGAAAATGTCGCATTTGTATTTGCATTTAAATGCAGTGTCGTATCCTGCTACGCATTTCCACTTGCATTTGAATAAAAAAACATTTACGTTTGCTTTTGAATCAAAAACATTTGCATTTACATGTTATTAAAACCATTTGCATTTGCACTTGATTAAAAAACATTTGCATTTGATTCAAAACATTTGATGCCTTTAATATAAATTTCTCACTTGGCTGCAAGTTGCCAGTCTCAAATGTTTACTTTAGACAGAGCTGCAGAAGCCATGATCAGCATTCAGTTTATCTCCCTACCAATGGACACGTTATTGTAGAAGGCCCTTCAATTCCTGCCTGCCTGAATGACCAGCCCAGCCCAGCCCAGCCCAGCCCAGTTGATAGTGTTTCTGTGCTCACCTATACTAAGCTTATCTGTGAAATGCAATCATTGAAATTCAGGAAGCCTTTTGAAATCCGTGGCCACAATTATCACAAATATTTTTGGTATTCACATTCTATTTCGATTTTAAAAATATTTATCATGTAATCATCTTAGCAATGATGCATTACATTGAATAATTTGGATTGCTTTGCTTGGATAAGTATTCTCACCCAGAAAATGGTCATTCTCAAGCAGACAGTAACACTAAGACTAAGTCTGCCAATTTCACCATGATTTCACCGTAGTGACCATAATCACCATATACCATACGACATCATGCACTTAACACAGTTTTGTCAATGAATGACATTATATGTTAACTATTGTTTGTTTTTCATTTAATTATATCACTATACTCTTTCTTCCCACTAAAAGCCAAGTTTCTGCTACATACAGTAAGGCCCAAGTATTTCTTACTAAGCAAATATGCCAGACCATTTAGGTCTGGTCTCATTATCTATCTGAATGGACAAGGTTTATTTACAGAAGTTGGGCAATTAAGGGAAGCTGCCTGCTCATTCCCTTTATGGGGGAAAGAAGCCTCCCCACTTGAATAAATCCATTGTTTATCCAAGGCTAGTGTTCAACCCAAAGGTTTCCCTTATTAAATATGTTACTGAAACATTATTTAGTAATGAAGCATCTGTTTTATGTATGTATTTGGTTGCATTTTTCAGTCATAAAAACACTTGCATTTGTACATGAATTATTTCAGACACTTGCATTTGCACTTGAATCATCTCAAACACTTGCATTTACATTTGTATCATCTCAAACATTTGCATTTGAATAATTTCAGACACTTGCATTTGCCTCATTTCAAACACTTGCATTTGCCTCCTATTCTCCTATTACTGATAGCAGTGCTGCTATGTGTGCTTCGTCGTTTTGCATAGAAATGCCCGACGCGATCTCATACCGCTGCCAAAGCTTCCGCCAGTGTCTCCATCTCGTGGCTGGATT
Organism: Lamellibrachia columna; assembly: GCA_963662155.1. Lineage (NCBI taxonomy): Eukaryota > Metazoa > Annelida > Polychaeta > Sabellida > Siboglinidae > Lamellibrachia > Lamellibrachia columna. Next base: position 53,914,321 of record OY759270.1, on the reverse strand, counting down.
GTCATCCATAATCATGATTTTGGTGGTGGTAGATTTGCTGGCGGCATTATCATAGCCGTTGCCCCCCCCCCCCCAGCGTGTCATGATTGTCTACGTCTGACACTTATTTGTTTCTAAGTGATATACATAGACAGTTCGCGTAGCTTGCCACACGTAACTTTACTTTACCGGTTGTGATCACTTAGCGTCAAACCGTGCATTGCCATTACATTGGCATTACTGCCAGTGCCAGTGGCAGTGCCGTCGCGTGTCGTTTAGAGTGCGCTGCAACTTTTCAAAGGTCGCATTTTAAGTGTTTATTCTTCAGCTTAACGCACCTGCATCATGTAGTTAGTTCGTTTTGACACCATGTCATGCGTTGTCATCTCGTTAAACATACGGAACTAACACAAACATAAATGATTATTTTAATTACCACAAATACAAATGTAAAACATGGACAGGCGTCGTGCTGCATTCGCAGGTCTGCAATCTGTCTGGACGCCCGGATGTTGAAGCGCATCCACATTAATTATTATTAATTCTCGTCACACTGACAGCTGGTGTATAATTATTAAAACCAAACACATCAGGCCTACGTTGTTACTTGCCCATAGTTTCAGTGGCCGAGTGTGTTCGGTGGTCGGCTTTATCATATGTAACGCTAACATTTAGGTTGCGTGTTCGATTCCTATAAGACATAAACTTTTCCTGCTCTTTTTTCTTAGGTCTATTCACAAGTATACAAACTTTCATAATATATTTAAATACGAACCACAATCAGCCGTTGCGGCGGTATTGTCTTCCTGTGTCCGCCCGTGTCTCTCGGTATTGTCTTCCTGTGTCCGCCCGTGTCTCTCGGTATTGTCTTCCTGTGTCCGCCCGTGTCTCTCGGTATTGTCTTCCTGTGTCCGCCCGTGTCTCTCAGTATTGTCTTCCTGTGTCCGCCCGTGTCTCTCGGTATTGTCTTCCTGTGTCCGCCCGTGTCTCTCGGTATTGTCTTCCTGTGTCCGCCCGTCTCTCGGTGCGTCAGTAGACTGATGGGGTGCTTCAGGGTGTTTGGTGGCATCATGTTTGGTGCCAAATCGGCCGGCCAGGCTACCAGCTTCGCCCCGGACTACGGCAAGGCGAAGACGGCGGCTGCGCGTGTATTGGCGTTGCTCGACCGACGATCGCAGATCGACACTTACGCCGACGTAGGAGCCAAGCCGGTCAGCACGTCTCCACTAACTTTGAATCGTGACGGAGCCGCTCTCAACAGGGCTCGCGTCGTTACATTGTCACATTGTCTACGCTAAGCATGGACACTTTATTGAGGAGAATAACTATAACTTTTCTTAAATATATTCAACAAGAAATAACTTGATTTCATTTCCCAACAAGCCAATAACTGGGTCATGAGATGCAATTTTAAGAGATTTGGCATGGCCATGTAATGGAATGCTCACAGTCATTCAGGGGTTTACCCAGAATTTTGTATTGGGGGACAAACAATTTTATTAACGCCAGCTATGGTGGAAACGGCGTTTCCAAAACAAATATTCACTACACTTCGCCACTAGTTGATTAGATGGAGGCCCCTGTATAACTATGTTTGCACTTGCATGCAACGTTTTTAGTGGGGATGGGTCACTATCATTATCGGTATCACTTGTGTAAACATTGCAACCGCCCCCTCGCCCCCTCGCCCAAATACGCCGGTGAATTATTTTGTTTCGACGCAGGCAACTGTTTCTGGAGCGATCCAGTTCGACGACGTGGAGTTCCGCTACCCTAGCCGCCCGACCGTGGCCGTCCTGCGGGGGATGAGCTTCACTGTGGAGCCGGGCACAACCGTCGCTCTCGTCGGCACAAGCGGATGCGGCAAGAGCACCACAACTCAGCTGCTGGAGCGGTTCTACGACCCCACTAGAGGCGCTGCTGTACGTGTCGTGTACACACACGTCTACACCATTAGCAAACTAATCTATAGAATTTTTTATTGAATATTCTATAGCATTTTTGCGGACAAGACTGTAAAATTCTAAAAATATTCTATATTTTGTCATAGAATCTTCTGTATAATGTTGTTTTTAATAAAATCTTCGACAGGATTTTTGCGGACATAGCTATAGAATGTGAAATTTCTATAGTTTTCTACACAATATTCTGCAGTGTTCTGTAGAATTCTATAACATTCTATACAAATCTATAGAAAATTGAAGTAGACAAACAATTTCTATAAAATAAAAAAATCTACTATACTCTGTAAAATTATATATATAAATCAATAGAATGTTTAGAGATTTCTAAGTTTTGTCTTGCTGAGGGATGGGTGTGCTAATTTGGGTATAGTCACGCGACATGTCATAAATCTACCCAGGTGAGGCAGCGACCAATGTTCATGCAGGCGTCATTTTCGATGCCGAAGTGCTCAGGAAAATTCACACGCAGTCCACACGTAAGTCTGTCCCCACTAATGGCTGTGCAATGTCATCTCGCAGCTGGTTGACGGTCGTCGACTGGGTGAATACAACATTGCGTGGTTGCGCGCTCAGATTGGACTCGTCTCTCAAGAGCCCGTCTTATTCAACTGTAGCATCACTGAGAACATCGCGTACGGAGATAATAATCGGGAAGTGCCGATTATTGAGATCACTGAAGCCGCAAGGCAGGCCAACATCCACAACTTCATTGTCTCTCTACCACAGGTAATGTTTCCTTCTTCAGGCCAACATCCACAACTTCATTGTCTCTCTACCACAGGTCATGTTTCCTTCTTCAGGCTAACGTCCACAACTTAATTGTCTCTCTACCACAGGTAATGTTTCCTTCTTCAGACCAACATCCACAACTTCACAGTCTCTACCACATGTAATGTTTCCTTCTTCAGGCCAACATCCACAACTTCATTGTCTCTCTACCACAGGTAATGTTTCCTTCTTCAGGCCAACATCCACAACTTTATTGTCTCTCTACCACAGGTAATGTTTCCTTCTTCAGGCCAACATTCACAACTTCATTGTCTCTCTACCACAGGTAATGTTTCCTTCTTCAGGCCAACATCCACAACTTCACTGTCTCTCTACCACAGGTAATGTTTCCTTCTTTAGGCCAACATCCACTACTTCACTGTCTCTCTACCACAGGTAATATTTCCTTCTTCATGCCAACATCCACAACTTAATTGTCTCTCTACCACAGGTAATGTTTCCTTCTTCAGGCCAACATCCACAACTTTATTGTCTCTCTACCACAGGTAATGTTTCCTTCTTCAGGCCAACATCCACAACTTCACTGTCTCTCTACCACAGGTAATGTTTCCTTCTTCAGGCCATCATCCACAACTTTATTGTCTCTCTACCACAGGTAATGTTTCATTCTTCAGGCCAACATCCACAACTTTATTGTGGCTCTACCACAGGTAATGTTTCCTTCTTCAGGCCAACATCCACAACTTTATTGTGGCTCTACCATAGGTAATGTTTCCTTCTTCAGGCCAACATCCACAGCTTCACTGTCTCTCTACCACAGGTAATGTTTCCTTCTTCAGACCAACATCCACAACTTTATTGTCTCTCTACCACAGGTAATGTTTCCTTCTTCAGGCTAACATCCACAACTTTATTGTCTCTCTACCACAGGTAATGGTTCCTTCTTCAGACCAACATTCACAACTTTATTGTCTCTCTACCACAGGTAATGTTTCCTTCTTCAGACCGACATTCACAACTTTATTGTCTCTCTACCACAGGTAATGTTTCCTTCTTCAGGCCAACATCCACAACTACATTGTTTCTCTACCACAGGTAATGTTTCCTTCTTCAGGCTAACATCCACAACTTCATTGTCTCTCTACCACAGGTAATGTTTCCTTCTTCAGACCAACATCCATAACTTCACTGTCTCTCTACCACAGGTAATGTTTCCTTCTTCAGGTCAACATCCACAACTTCATTGTCTCTCTACCACAGGTAATGTTTCCTTCTTCAGACCAACATCCATAACTTCATTGTCTCTCTACCACAGGTAATATTTCCTTCTTCATGCCAACATCCACAACTTAATTGTCTCTCTACCACAGGTAATGTTTCCTTCTTCAGGCCAACATCCACAACTTTATTGTCTCTCTACCACAGGTAATGTTTCCTTCTTCAGGCCAACATCCACAACTTTATTGTGGCTCTACCACAGGTAATGTTTCCTTCTTCAGGCCAACATCCACAACTTTATTGTGGCTCTACCACAGGTAATGTTTCCTTCTTCAGGCCAACGTCCACAACTTCACTGTCTCTCTACCACAGGTAATGTTTCCTTCTTCAGAGCAACATCCACAATTTAATTGTCTCTCTACCACAGGTAATGCTTCCTTCTTCAGGCCAACATCCACAACTTTATTGTCTCTCTACCACAGGTAATGTTTCCTTCTTCAGGCCAACATCCACAACTTCACTGTCTCTCTACCACAGGTAATGTTTCCTTCTTCAGGCCATCATCCACAACTTTATTGTCTCTCTACCACAGGTAATGTTTCATTCTTCAGGCCAACATCCACAACTTTATTGTGGCTCTACCACAGGTAATGTTTCCTTCTTCAGGCCAACATCCACAACTTTATTGTGGCTCTACCATAGGTAATGTTTCCTTCTTCAGGCCAACATCCACAGCTTCACTGTCTCTCTACCACAGGTAATGTTTCCTTCTTCAGACCAACATCCACAACTTTATTGTCTCTCTACCACAGGTAATGTTTCCTTCTTCAGGCTAACATCCACAACTTTATTGTCTCTCTACCACAGGTAATGGTTCCTTCTTCAGACCAACATTCACAACTTTATTGTCTCTCTACCACAGGTAATGTTTCCTTCTTCAGACCGACATTCACAACTTTATTGTCTCTCTACCACAGGTAATGTTTCCTTCTTCAGGCCAACATCCACAACTACATTGTTTCTCTACCACAGGTAATGTTTCCTTCTTCAGGCTAACATCCACAACTTCATTGTCTCTCTACCACAGGTAATGTTTCCTTCTTCAGGCCAACATCCATAACTTCACTGTCTCTCTACCACAGGTAATGTTTCCTTCTTCAGGTCAACATCCACAACTTCATTGTCTCTCTACCACAGGTAATGTTTCCTTCTTCAGACCAACATCCATAACTTCATTGTCTCTCTACCACAGGTAATGTTTCCTTCTTCAGGTCAACATCCACAACTTCACTTTCTCTCTACCACAGGTAATGTTTCCTTCTTCAGGTCAACATCCACAACTTCATTGTCTCTCTATTATTCTGTCGGTTGTGAGCGATTTCCATAATATTAAAATCGGGTGACTCCCACTACAGCGATCTTATTAGTCTAAGTGGGGGTCTCCCGTCTCAGGAAATGTTGCTGTTATGATCGTTTGTTATTGTGATCGGTGATAACACTTGATCATTTTGTATATTTACAGTTACAATGGATCGCTGATCACATTTTGAATTTCTGTTTTTGGAGTGTACTGTTTTGTTAATCATTGATCATATTTTGTATTTCTGTTTTTGGTATTGTACTGTTTTGTTAATCATTGATCATATTTTGTATTTCTGTTTTTGGAGTGTACTATTTTGTTAATCATTGACCATATTTTGTATTTCTGTTTTTGGTATTGTACTGTTTTGTTAATCATTGACCATATTTTGTATTTCTGTTTTTGGTATTGTACTGTTTTGTTAATCATTGATCATATTTTGTATTTCTGTTTTTGGTATTGTACTGTTTTGTTAATCATTGATCATATTTTGTATTTCTGTTTTTGGAGTGTACTATTTTGTTAATCATTGACCATATTTTGTATTTCTGTTTTTGGTATTGTACTGTTTTGTTAATCATTGATCATATTTTGTATTTCTGTTTTTGGTATTGTACTGTTTTGTTAATCATTGATCATATTTTGTATTTCTGTTTTTGGTATTGTACTGTTTTGTTAATCATTGATCATATTTTGTATTTCTGTTTTTGGAGTGTACTATTTTGTTAATCATTGACCATATTTTGTATTTCTGTTTTTGGTATTGTACTGTTTTGTTAATCATTGACCATATTTTGTATTTCTGTTTTTGGTATTGTACTGTTTTGTTAATCATTGATCATATTTTGTATTTCTGTTTTTGGAGTGTACTATTTTGTTAATCATTGACCATATTTTGTATTTCTGTTTTTGGTATTGTACTGTTTTGTTAATCATTGATCATATTTTGTATTTCTGTTTTTGGTATTGTACTGTTTTGTTAATCATTGATCATAATTATTTTGAATTTCTGTTTTTGGTATTGTACTGTTTTGTTAATCATTGATCATATTTTGTATTTCTGTTTTTGGTATTGTACTGTTTTGTTAATCATTGATCATATTTTGTATTTCTGTTTTTGGAGTGTACTATTTTGTTAATCATTGACCATATTTTGTATTTCTGTTTTTGGTATTGTACTGTTTTGTTAATCATTGACCATATTTTGTATTTCTGTTTTTGGTATTGTACTGTTTTGTTAATCATTGATCATATTTTGTATTTCTGTTTTTGGTATTGTACTGTTTTGTTAATCATTGATCATATTTTGTATTTCTGTTTTTGGAGTGTACTATTTTGTTAATCATTGACCATATTTTATATTTCTGTTTTTGGTATTGTACTGTTTTGTTAATCATTGACCATATTTTGTATTTCTGTTTTTGGTATTGTACTGTTTTGTTAATCATTGATCATATTTTGTATTTCTGTTTTTGGAGTGTACTATTTTGTTAATCATTGACCATATTTTGTATTTCTGTTTTTGGTATTGTACTGTTTTGTTAATCATTGATCATATTTTGTATTTCTGTTTTTGGTATTGTACTGTTTTGTTAATCATTGATCATATTTTGTATTTCTGTTTTTGGTATTGTACTGTTTTGTTAATCATTGATCATATTTTGTATTTCTGTTTTTGGAGTGTACTATTTTGTTAATCATTGACCATATTTTGTATTTCTGTTTTTGGTATTGTACTGTTTTGTTAATCATTGATCATATTTTGTATTTCTGTTTTTGGTATTGTACTGTTTTGTTAATCATTGATCATATTTTGTATTTCTGTTTTTGGAGTGTACTGTTTTGTTAATCATTGATCATATTTTGAATTTCTGTTTTTGGTATTGTACTGTTTTGTTAATCATTGATCATATTTTGTATTTCTGTTTTTGGTATTGTACTGTTTTGTTAATCATTGATCATATTTTGTATTTCTGTTTTTGGAGTGTACTATTTTGTTAATCATTGACCATATTTTGTATTTCTGTTTTTGGTATTGTACTGTTTTGTTAATCATTGACCATATTTTGTATTTCTGTTTTTGGTATTGTACTGTTTTGTTAATCATTGATCATATTTTGTATTTCTGTTTTTGGTATTGTACTGTTTTGTTAATCATTGATCATATTTTGTATTTCTGTTTTTGGAGTGTACTATTTTGTTAATCATTGACCATATTTTATATTTCTGTTTTTGGTATTGTACTGTTTTGTTAATCATTGACCATATTTTGTATTTCTGTTTTTGGTATTGTACTGTTTTGTTAATCATTGATCATATTTTGTATTTCTGTTTTTGGAGTGTACTATTTTGTTAATCATTGACCATATTTTGTATTTCTGTTTTTGGTATTGTACTGTTTTGTTAATCATTGATCATATTTTGTATTTCTGTTTTTGGTATTGTACTGTTTTGTTAATCATTGATCATATTTTGTATTTCTGTTTTTGGTATTGTACTGTTTTGTTAATCATTGATCATATTTTGTATTTCTGTTTTTGGAGTGTACTATTTTGTTAATCATTGACCATATTTTGTATTTCTGTTTTTGGTATTGTACTGTTTTGTTAATCATTGATCATATTTTGTATTTCTGTTTTTGGTATTGTACTGTTTTGTTAATCATTGATCATATTTTGTATTTCTGTTTTTGGAGTGTACTGTTTTGTTAATCATTGATCATATTTTGAATTTCTGTTTTTGGTATTGTACTGTTTTGTTAATCATTGATCATATTTTGTATTTCTGTTTTTGGTATTGTACTGTTTTGTTAATCATTGATCATATTTTGTATTTCTGTTTTTGGAGTGTACTATTTTGTTAATCATTGACCATATTTTGTATTTCTGTTTTTGGTATTGTACTGTTTTGTTAATCATTGACCATATTTTGTATTTCTGTTTTTGGTATTGTACTGTTTTGTTAATCATTGATCATATTTTGTATTTCTGTTTTTGGAGTGTACTATTTTGTTAATCATTGACCATATTTTGTATTTCTGTTTTTGGTATTGTACTGTTTTGTTAATCATTGATCATATTTTGTATTTCTGTTTTTGGTATTGTACTGTTTTGTTAATCATTGATCATAATTATTTTGAATTTCTGTTTTTGGTATTGTACTGTTTTGTTAATCATTGATCATATTTTGTATTTCTGTTTTTGGTATTGTACTGTTTTGTTAATCATTGATCATATTTTGTATTTCTGTTTTTGGAGTGTACTATTTTGTTAATCATTGACCATATTTTGTATTTCTGTTTTTGGTATTGTACTGTTTTGTTAATCATTGACCATATTTTGTATTTCTGTTTTTGGTATTGTACTGTTTTGTTAATCATTGATCATATTTTGTATTTCTGTTTTTGGTATTGTACTGTTTTGTTAATCATTGATCATATTTTGTATTTCTGTTTTTGGAGTGTACTATTTTGTTAATCATTGACCATATTTTGTATTTCTGTTTTTGGTATTGTACTGTTTTGTTAATCATTGACCATATTTTGTATTTCTGTTTTTGGTATTGTACTGTTTTGTTAATCATTGATCATATTTTGTATTTCTGTTTTTGGAGTGTACTATTTTGTTAATCATTGACCATATTTTGTATTTCTGTTTTTGGTATTGTACTGTTTTGTTAATCATTGATCATATTTTGTATTTCTGTTTTTGGTATTGTACTGTTTTGTTAATCATTGATCATATTTTGTATTTCTGTTTTTGGTATTGTACTGTTTTGTTAATCATTGATCATATTTTGTATTTCTGTTTTTGGAGTGTACTATTTTGTTAATCATTGACCATATTTTGTATTTCTGTTTTTGGTATTGTACTGTTTTGTTAATCATTGATCATATTTTGTATTTCTGTTTTTGGTATTGTACTGTTTTGTTAATCATTGATCATATTTTGTATTTCTGTTTTTGGAGTGTACTGTTTTGTTAATCATTGATCATATTTTGAATTTCTGTTTTTGGTATTGTACTGTTTTGTTAATCATTGATCATATTTTGTATTTCTGTTTTTGGTATTGTACTGTTTTGTTAATCATTGATCATATTTTGTATTTCTGTTTTTGGAGTGTACTATTTTGTTAATCATTGACCATATTTTGTATTTCTGTTTTTGGTATTGTACTGTTTTGTTAATCATTGACCATATTTTGTATTTCTGTTTTTGGTATTGTACTGTTTTGTTAATCATTGATCATATTTTGTATTTCTGTTTTTGGAGTGTACTATTTTGTTAATCATTGACCATATTTTGTATTTCTGTTTTTGGTATTGTACTGTTTTGTTAATCATTGATCATATTTTGTATTTCTGTTTTTGGTATTGTACTGTTTTGTTAATCATTGATCATATTTTGTATTTCTGTTTTTGGAGTGTACTGTTTTGTTAATCATTGATCATATTTTGAATTTCTGTTTTTGGTATTGTACTGTTTTGTTAATCATTGATCATATTTTGTATTTCTGTTTTTGGTATTGTACTGTTTTGTTAATCATTGATCATATTTTGTATTTCTGTTTTTGGAGTGTACTATTTTGTTAATCATTGACCATATTTTGTATTTCTGTTTTTGGTATTGTACTGTTTTGTTAATCATTGATCATATTTTGTATTTCTGTTTTTGGTATTGTACTGTTTTGTTAATCATTGATCATATTTTGTATTTCTGTTTTTGGAGTGTACTGTTTTGTTAATCATTGATCATATTTTGAATTTCTGTTTTTGGTATTGTACTGTTTTGTTAATCATTGATCATATTTTGTATTTCTGTTTTTGGTATTGTACTGTTTTGTTAATCATTGATCATATTTTGTATTTCTGTTTTTGGAGTGTACTATTTTGTTAATCATTGACCATATTTTGTATTTCTGTTTTTGGTATTGTACTGTTTTGTTAATCATTGACCATATTTTGTATTTCTGTTTTTGGTATTGTACTGTTTTGTTAATCATTGATCATATTTTGTATTTCTGTTTTTGGAGTGTACTATTTTGTTAATCATTGACCATATTTTGTATTTCTGTTTTTGGTATTGTACTGTTTTGTTAATCATTGGTCATATTTTGTATTTCTGTTTTTGGAGTGTACTGTTTTGTTAATCATTGGTCATATTTTGTATTTCTGTTTTTGGAGTGTACTATTTTGTTAATCATTGATCATATTTTGTATTTCTGTTTTTGGAGTGTACTATTTTGTTAATCATTGGTCATATTTTGTATTTCTGTTTTTGGTATTGTACTGTTTTGTTAATCGTTGGTCATATTTTGTATTTCTGTTTTTGGAGTGTACTATTTTGTTAATCATTGATCATATTTTGTATTTCTGTTTTTGGAGTGTACTGTTTTGTTAATCATTGGTCATATTTTGTATTTCTGTTTTTGGAGTGTACTACTTTGTTAATCATTAATCATATTTTGTATTTCTGTTTTTGGAGTGTACTATTTTGTTAATCATTGATCATATTTTGTATTTCTGTTTTTGGTATTGTACTGTTTTGTTAATCGTTGGTCATATTTTGTATTTCTGTTTTTGGAGTGTACTATTTTGTTAATCATTGGTCATATTTTGTATTTCTGTTTTTGGAGTGTACTGTTTTGTTAATCATTGGTCATATTTTGTATTTCTGTTTTTGGAGTGTACTACTTTGTTAATCATTAATCATATTTTGTATTTCTGTTTTTGGTATTGTACTGTTTTGTTAATCGTTGGTCATATTTTGTATTTCTGTTTTTGGAGTGTACTATTTTGTTAATCATTGATCATATTTTGTATTTCTGTTTTTGGAGTGTACTGTTTTGTTAATCATTGGTCATATTTTGTATTTCTGTTTTTGGAGTGTACTACTTTGTTAATCATTGATAATATTTTGTATTTCTGTTTTTGGAGTGTACTATTTTGTTAATCATTGATCATATTTTGTATTTCTGTTTTTGGAGTGTACTATTTTGTTAATCATTGGCCATATTTTGTATTTCTGTTTTTGGAGTGTACTATTTTGTTAATCATTGATCATATTTTGTATTTCTGTTTTTGGTATTGTACTGTTTTGTTAATCATTGGTCATATTTTGTATTTCTGTTTTTGGAGTGTACTACTTTGTTAATCATTGATATTTTGTATTTCTGTTTTTGGAGTGTACTATTTTGTTAATTATTGTTACGTTATTTTTGTTTGATTATGGGGCAAGAAAAGTGTTTTCTTAATTCTGATTCCAGGGCTACGAGACAAACGTGGGTGACAAAGGGGTGCAGATGAGCGGGGGACAGAAGCAGAGAATCGCCATCGCCCGCGCCCTCGTGCGTAATCCAAAGATCCTCTTGCTGGACGAGGCAACATCAGCACTCGACTCCGAGAGTGAGAAGGTGAGGACGAGTCCGAGGAGAAATATTCCGATTATATAACGACCTGGGCAGGTCATTCCCATTATCTATTGGTACCCAAGGAAAAAAAAGTCCCTTTGGGGGATTGTAGTCCTTGAAATCATACCCCTTTTATACATATAAAGTATGCATATTAGTAGTTTATGTATTCTAGTTGAGATAAGAACATATATAATATATCACTGTCACATTAAAATGTCAGCTACTCTGTCTTGTGCTTTATGGTGAAAGCTATCATTGCATCTCCTTTTGTCAGCACTACGATACTGCACAGCTAATTTTGTAAGAGCCTTTTCCACAAAACCCACATTTTCGCAGTCTCAAGACACCTCTTTCCTCATGTTTTTAATGCACATGCTTCACTTAGATATTCCTAGGTGATCCATTTAGGATAATGATGCGTGGCTAGTCATGAAAATATTAACACCGTAATCAGGACGTATAGTTGGGGGGGGGTATTACAGGAGTTTCAACCTCCCATCTGTTTTGGGGTCCAACCTACCACTTGTTTGTGGAGCCTATATCCTGCCTCCCACCATTTTTCAGAGTCCACCACACTCCAATCATGCCCCCCACCTATTTTGAGGCCAACCTCCCATAAATTTTTAGGACATACCTGCCACCTCCTGCTACACCCCTCTATAGTTGTACGCTAAATAAAAGTTACCCCAGCAGGTAGTTTAGGATGCCTTTGTGTATTGCAGGTAGTTCAGGATGCTCTAGACAAGGCCCAGAAAGGCCGGACTAGCATTGTGATAGCGCATCGCCTCTCCACAATACAGAACGCCGACTCAATCTGCGTCATGAGAGACGGTCGGGTGATTGAAGTGGGAACACATTCACAGCTTGTGGCAAAACAAGGCACCTATTATGACCTAAACATGCGGCAGATGGACTAAGTCATGAAAGCAGAGAACTTTCATTTTTCATATCCAAGGTGTGTTTAATTTACCTGGCTTTCGTCAACGTATCACGTTGACTTCATCAGTACCGATGACGCTGAATGACGTCATCGTACACGTGAGGTAGTTCGTAATTGCCCTCGTCTCTGTTGATGGGTGTTCTAGCTTTCCTGATCCAGTTCGCATCCAAGAAGGGCATGCTGTTGTTCTCTTCATCTTCCCGAGTGAACGATGACCTCATTCAGCGTCATCGGTACTGATGAAGTCAACGTGATACGTTGACGAAAGCCTCTACCAGGTAAATTAAACACACCTTGGATATGAAAAATTTAAGTTATCTGATTTAAAAATGAACTATACTGAAGAATGTTCAGTAATCAAAGGTTCCTCCTCAATTAAATATTTTAGTTAGTCTCATTTCAAATTCATTTTGCAAAAATATAATATATCACCAATATATGAGACTAGGAGGTGAATGAGACCAAGGGGCGAATGTTTGCAAAAAAAATCAAACCTACCTAGTATCCACTGCAACATACTAGTTCGTTTGTGCAACTTCTGTATGTACTTTTTTTTTGAAATCGTCAGACAACCTATTAAATTAGTTAATGCTTGCTGAAGTGAATATGGAAATACTGTAAACTCACATTTTCTCCAAGAGGTTGAGCAACTTTATTAAAAAATCTTTCATTTCAGTAAGTTTGTTAAGATAATCGACATCATTGCAAGGGTAGTACGTATGATTTTCAGACCCCATGGAGTTAATTTGACAAGGCTGCCATCCAAAGTAACAAGCTCGAATGGCAAAGCCATTGGCTTATCAAGAGTGAAACAATATTTACTCTGTGTGAATGGCCCTTACTAGATATGTTATATTTTTTTTTACATATTCCCACATCCATGATGACTGGGAATATTTATTCAGGAAGTATTCTAGAAGAGATCGAAGAGAAAAAAAATAAAAAAGGAGAATACGTAATAACATCTTATTCCACAACCATTACTGGGACTATACCTGAGAAGGGACTCGGCCACACAAAGGAAGAACTTCCACAGAACAGGTTTGAACACTGAATGTGTAAACAGACTGATGGATTGATATCACAGAACATTATTATTTCTACATAGATTTTAAGATACACCATTTTGTTAAACAGTAGCACCAGAATGCCAGGGGAATTATGTTTAAATGTGTTCTTAGCTTGCAGTATCCACACTGTGTATATCACTGAACAATATTACAGTATAATAACATCAATTTGTAGTCTTACATGTAACATACGATAAATATCCTTATCAATAGTATTAATATCATACAACAAAACGATTTTAACACTGGACAGCATCAAACCTTTTCCATATGATTATCACGCTGGATCAGCAGTTTCTGCCAAAAGGTGGTAAAAACGGCAAAAATGGCATAAACAAGCTAAACCCCTCACCACAAGTAAATACCTGCAAACTGATAGAACAAGACTTAGTGTCTATCACGGACAGAAAGACCTACATCAACCTATCTCAAAATATCAGGTTACAAATTGGCAAGAGATATGAAATCAAACCATATTGAAGATAACAAATTAAGAAATAAAAACGAGGAAACGGGCATCAAGACATTTTCCTTTCTACGCACTAAGTGTTAAAATATACCTATTCTGTGATATTTATACTGATATGTATTCATTGCTTCACGTTTTCTTCACATTATAACTGGAATGTTACCTTCCATATAATCTGCATTCCACTGTAATCATTCAAACCTTTTCCGCCTGCATCATGCATGCACTCATGCATGCACTCATGCATGTACTCATGCATGCACTCATGCATGTACTCATTCATGTACTCATGCTTACTCCTGAGCATGTCTCAATGTTTTCTTGCATTTCTTCTCTTTCTTCATTAAACCTCATTGCTAAAGTAGCTCTGTTTACAACTGTATTAATTATACCTACCAAGAACAAATGAGCCTAGGGGATGAATGAGACTGAGCGGTGAATGAGCCAAGGGATGATGAGCCTAGGGGATGAATGAGACTGAGCGGTGAATGAGCCAAGGGATGATGAGCCTAGGGGGTGAATGAGACTGAGGGGTGAATGGAAATAAGCAAGAATTAGCATAAAGGGGGCAGAAGAGGCCAACCATCAAGTGAAAGTAACAACACCATAAAGGGTTGTCTGAACACCTCTTCATTGGCAATGATGTCCAGTAATCTTTTATATTTAAATGTGCTCATATCTGGGCCAATAGACAAAATATTTCCCTGTCAAAATCTATTTTCCGGTGATCAAAATAATTTAATAAAACAAAAATGTGTTTTCCCATTGACCTCCTACATCTCTACAACAAACCAGATGAAAGTACTGTACAGACACACTAGTCTGAATTACTTTCATATATTATTCATATTATATATATATATAGTTTTAATAGAGAATTGTGGACCAGATGACTGCCATAATACGCAATATTAACATTAACAAAAACGATTTACGTCCCCCTCACTTCCCAATCCAGGCGTGTCTTGTGAAATGCCTGTTCCTATAACTATCACATTCAGTGACCAGGTGATATTTAAATGCAGTTGAAGGCCTTACTCAATGTGTGCAAGCGGTCACTGGTATACTCCGATATATATCGTCAAAGAACTTGTCTCGTTTGGCATCAACCGTTGAAATAAAGTTCTGTGTTCTGCGCTGTCTGTCGACTGCATACTGACGGAGTCTCTCTTGAAGACTCACTGGCTGCGCCCCTCGTCCTTCTGCCGTCTCCTGTTCTATCTCTTCCTGCACACATGCATAGTCTGACTGCTTCTGTACTTGAGTCGTCTCTACTTCTTTCGTTCTTTTTGCCATCTGCAGCAAAACATCCACATCAGGTTGCATGAATAACTCAATAAACTCATTTATTATTGAACATTTCTCAGGATTATACAATTCTTTTATCACATCCCAAGGGTTTTTACCTGCAGAGCTTTTGCTATCTTGTCAAGATGGCTTCATTAGTACTGATGACATCATCTTACCAGGACGTCAACGTCGTTAGTACTGACGACGTCATCCTACCAGGACGTCAACGTCGTTAGTACTGATGACGTCATCCTACCAGGACGTCAACGTCCTTAGTACTGATAACGTCATCCTACCAGAACGTCAACGTCATTAGTACTAATGACATCATCCTACCAGAACGTCAACGTGGTTAGTACTAATGACGTCATCCTACCAGGACGTCAACCTCGTTAGTACTGATGAAGCCATCTTGACAAGATTACAAAAGCTCTATAGGTAGATAAAAACCTTTGGGATATGATAAAATAATTGCATGATCATAAACCCATATATTCTTTTGTTTGACTAGTAACTCTCTATTTACACTGTGACAACTGTTATGTTGTCTTCAACTCTCTATTTACACTGTGACAACTGTCATGTTGTCTTCAACTCTCTATTTACACTGTGACAACTGTTATGTTGTCTTCAACTCTCTATTTACACTGTGACAACTGTTATGTTGTCTTCAACTCTCTATTTACACTGTGACAACTGTCATATTGTCTTCAACTCTCTATTTACACTGTGACAACTGTCATGTTGTCTTCAACTCTCTATTTACACTGTGACAACTGTCATGTTGTCTTCAACTCTCTATTTACACTGTGACAACTGTCATGTTGTCTTCAACTCTCTATTTACACTGTGACAACTGTCATGTTGTCTTCAACTCTCTATTTACACTGTGACAACTGTTATATTGTCTTCAATTCTCTATTTACACTGTGACAACTGTCATGTTGTCTTCAACTCTCTATTTACACTGTGACAACTGTCATGTTGTCTTCAACTCTCTATTTACACTGTGACAACTGTCATGTTGTCTTCAACTCTCTATTTACACTGTGACAACTGTTATATTGTCTTCAACTCTCTATTTACACTGTGACAACTGTCATGTTATCTTCAACTCTCTATTTACACTGTGACAACTGTTATGTTGTCTTCAACTCTCTATTTACACTGTGACAACTGTCATGTTGTCTTCAACTCTCTATTTACACTGTGACAACTGTCATGTTGTCTTCAACTCGCTATTTACACTGTGACAACTGTCATGTTGTCTTCAACTCTCTATTTACACTGTGACAACTGTTATGTTGTCTTCAGGACCAAGTGAGGAAGTTTACTTTCTCCACCAGATGGCACTGTGGAGATATTGCGTGTCCCTCTTCATGATATCATGCTTAACGATTCTGGTTTGTTTTGCCTCCGAACTTGAATCCCTCAGTATTTAGGCATGATAGAAGTTTTATTATTATAACATTCCTGTTCATATATTACTCTGTACATCATAGCATCACATTGATTAGGAGATGTCTGACCACCAATGTGTGCAAAACCATTGTAAATGCCTTAGTCATGTTGCGCCTGGATTACGGCAACGCAATGTTATATGCATGAGACAGCGCTGAAGTTGCAGAATTCTGCAGTCTCATTACTGGGACAAAGAGACGAGATCATAACACCTGTTCATAACACCTGTACTACTTGTTTATCGTGCTGTGTACCATCTCAGCTCTACATACTTATCATCACTCATGACACCCTACACGCCAATCAAATCACTTTAATCGGCTGAACAAGGTCTACTGACGGTCCTTAGATATCACTTGGAACACTGTGGCCATCACTCGTTCTTGGTGGCTGGGCCGATTCTATGGACTGCCTGCCTCACGTAGTCAGGAATGCAGACTCCGTTGCCATGTTTAAAACATTATTAAATACACATTTGTTTCAGCAGGCTTTCGTGCAACTTTGCAGCAGTGATATTCCAGTGACATTTTAGCTATACATTTGATCTATGTATTTGTGATGTTTTATAAACTAACTTATTCTACCTATTTATTTAACTAATTTAAGCACCTGATTTATTTTAGTTATTTAACCTGTTAGCTCATTAATTGTTTTCTTTTAATCTGTTTTAGCTCATGTTAATGTATTTTACTTATACATGTACAACTGTAGCACCTTTGAGCAGGTGTTTTACTCAGATACATGGCACATTACAAATGTTTAACAATAAACAAAAATTATGTTTTATTAAGTTCTAGTACACACATACAAACATATTATGCATGAATGCCCTGTTAAACGAGCTGTGTTTGAAGGCATGTCCTAGGAGGTGGTTACATTTATAATGCTCAGATCAGCTAAAACTATTAACGGGAAATGTGACATGGTAAATCACAAAAAGCCAACTAATCATACATATAATACAATAGAAACTTCTATTGCGCTAAAATCCTCGGGAAACCCAAGCTCAGTAGCGCACCAAAACAGAAGGGTTAGACAGTTTTTAGTAAGTTTACTAATTCCAGTCGTAAACAGTTGGATCGGTACGCTGAGGAGATAAGTGAGTTTAGCGACGGGATTTTAGTTGACGGCAGATGACAGAACCCTGGAACTAGTGAGCTCAGACCCACACTCAGTTTATTTTGATCTGGTTATAATTATTTATAAAATTCATGGTACAATCAAGGAGACTCCCACAAAGTAAAATTTGTTTCGTTAGCGCAGGGGCCACCCTTGTAAAGAAAATAATGAAAAGAAAATTAATAGCTCAAAACAAATCTATTAAGATGTTAAAATGTCAAAGAAAGCTTTGTGTATCTAACATGGTAATGACAGTGTACTCACCTGTATAGCGTCACAGTTCTTCTGAAAGTAAATGACAGCGGCTCTCAGGTCCCAGTCTGTGAACTCACCTCTATAGCGTCATAGTTCTTCTGAAAGTAAATGACAGCAGCTCTCAGGTCCCAGTCTGTGAACTCACCTGTATAGCGTCACAGTTCTTCTGAAAGTAAATGGCAGCGGCTCTCAGGTCCCAGTCTGTGAACTCACCTGTATGGCGTCATAGTTCTTCTGAAAGTAAATGACAGCGGCTCTCAGGTCCCAGTCTGTGAACTCACCTGTATGGCGTCATAGTTCTTCTGAAAGTAAATGACAGCGGCTCTCAGGTCCCAGTCTGTGAACTCACCTGTATGGCGTCATAGTTCTTCTGAAAGTAAATGACAGCGGCTCTCAGGTCCCAGTCTGTGAACTCACCTATATGGCGTCATAGTTCTTCTGAAAGTAAATGACAGCAGCTCTCAGGTCCCAGTCTGTGAACTCACCTATATGGCGTCATAGTTCTTCTGAAAGTAAATGACAGCGGCTCTCAGGTCCCAATCTGTGAACTCACCTATATGGCGTCATAGTTCTTCTGAAAGTAAATGACAGCAGCTCTCAGGAGGTCCCAGTCTGTGAACTCACCTATATGGCGTCATAGTTCTTCTGAAAGTAAATGACAGCGGCTCTCAGGTCCCAATCTGTGAACTCACCTATATGGCGTCATAGTTCTTCTGAAAGTAAATGACAGCAGCTTTCAGGAGGTCCCAGTCTGTGAACACACCTATATGGCGTCATAGTTCTTCTGAAAGTAAATGACAGCGGCTCTCAGGTCCCAGTCTGTGAACTCACCTGTATGGCGTCATAGTTCTTCTGAAAGTAAATGACAGCGGCTCTCAGGTCCCAGTCTGTGAACTCACCTGTACAGCGTCATAGTTCTTCTGAAAATAAATGACAGCAGCTCTCAGGTCCCAGTCTGTGAACTCACCTGTATGGCGTCATAGTTCTTCTAAAAGTAAATGACAGCGGCTCTCAGGTCCCAGTCTGTGAACTCACCTGTACAGCGTCATAGTTCTTCTGAAAGTAAATGACAGCAGCTCTCAGGTCCCAGTCTGTGAACTCACCTGTACAGCGTCATAGTTCTTCTGAAAGTAAATGACAGCGGCTCTCAGGTCCCAGTCTGTGAACTCACCTCTATAGCGTCATAGTTCTTCTGAAAGTAAATGACAGCGGCTCTCAGGTCCCAGTCTGTGAACTCGGGCCATAAAACTTTCATGAAGGACAAGATGCTGAACGTACTCTGGAAAAAACAATGTTGTCAGTTATCTTAAAATGTTTTCTTGACACAGCCTACTAGACCAGAACTACAAGGCATTTAATTTGTCATTTACCTGATATATTTGAATACATAAATACAATATTTTTGCTTCGACCACATGGAAGAGTGACATTATTGCAAACAAGAAATTGAATAGCCTTGATGTGCTACATTGTCACAAAATATATGAACGAATTGATGAACCTGATGCTGATGCAGTGAGCCAATCATCACACAGTTTACAACAGACATGGTCAGTGACAATAATGGGCATGCCTCAGGTAATAATAATTAATTAGATCCCTTTGCAATCATAAGAATAAAAGTACAATATGTTTTGGGCAGTTGTTAAAATAATATGCATACATTTAAAAATCAATGTATACAAAATAATTAATAGAACAATGGTACACATTAACAGTTATTACAATGAACAAGTATTACATTAATATTATAAAATTAATAAAGTCTCTGTGAGCGCACACATGAATAACTGCTACTGGTTAAACAGGCACCAGTTGATAAAACAGAGAATCAGTATTGACTAGCATACAATGTGGCTGAGGTGACCCCAGGGATGACCTGACTCACCTGCCACAGTACTGACTAGCTTACAATGTGGCTGAGGTGACTCCAGGTATGACCTGACTCACCTGCTACAATACTGACTAGCTTACAATGTGGCTGAGGTGACTCCAGGGATGACCTGACTCACCTGCTACAGTACTGACTAGCTTACAATGTGGCTGAGGTGACTCCAGGGATGACCTGACTCACCTGCTACAGTACTGACTAGCTTACAATATGGCTGACCCCAGGGATGACCTGTCTCGCCTGCCACAGCACAGACTAGCATACAGTGTGGCTGACCCCAGGGATGACCTGACTCGCCTGCCACAGCACAGACTAGCATACAGTGTGGCTGACCCCAGGGATGACCTGACTCGCCTGCCACAGCACAGACTAGCATACAGTGTGGCTGACTCCAGGGATGACCTGACTCGCCTGCCACAGCACAGACTAGCATACAGTGTGGCTGACCCCAGGGATGACCTGTCTCGCCTGCCACAGCACAGACTAGCATACAGTGTGGCTGACCCCAGGGATGACCTGACTCGCCTGCCACAGCACAGACTAGCATACAGTGTGGCTGACCCCAGGGATGACCTGACTCGCCTGCCACAGCATAGACTAGCATACAGTGTGGCTGACCCCAGGGATGACCTGACTCGCCTGCCACAGCATAGACTGGCATACAGTGTGGCTGACTACAGGGATGACCTAACTCGCCTGCCACAGCACAGACTAGCATACAGTATGGCTGACCCCAAGGATTACCTGACTCGCCTGCCACAGCATAGACTGGCATACAGTGTGGCTGACTCCAGGGATGACCTGACTCGCCTGCCACAGCACATACTAGCATACAGTATGGCTGACCCCAAGGATGACCTGACTCGCCTGCCACAGCATAGACTGGCATACAGTGTGGCTGACTCCAGGGATGATCTGACTCGCCTGCCACAGCATAGACTAGCATACAGTGTGGCTGACCCCAGGGATGACCTGACTCGCCTGCCACAGCATAGACTGGCATAGAGTGTGGCTGACTACAGGGATGACCTAACTCGCCTGCCGCAGCATAGACTAGCATACAGTGTGGCTGACTCCAGGGATGACCTGACTCGCCTGCCACAGCACAGACTAGCATACAATGTGGCTGACTCTAGGGTGACCTGACTCACCTACTACAGTACTGACTACCATACAATGTGGCTGAGGTGACTCCAGGGATGACCTGACTCACCTGCTACAGTACTGACTAACATAGAATGTGGCTGAGGTGACTCCAGGGATGACCTGACTCACCTGCTACAGTACTGACTAGCATACAATGTGGCTGAGGTGACTCCAGGGATGAACTGACTCACCTGCTACAGTACTGACTAGCTTACAATGTGGCTGAGGTGACTCCAGGTATGACCTGACTCACCTGCTACAATACTGACTAGCTTACAATGTGGCTGAGGTGACTCCAGGGATGACCTGACTCACCTGCTACAGTACTGACTAGCTTACAATGTGGCTGAGGTGACTCCAGGGATGACCTGACTCACCTGCTACAGTACTGACTAGCTTACAATATGGCTGAGGTGACTCCAGGGATGACCTGACTCACCTGCTACAATACTGACTAGCTTACAATGTGGCTGAGGTGACTCCAGGGATGACCTGACTCACCTGCTACAGTACTGACTAGCTTACAATGTGGCTGAGGTGACTCCAGGGATGACCTGACTCACCTGCTACAATACTGACTAGCTTACAATGTGGCTGAGGTGACTCCAAGGATGACCTGACTCACCTGCTACAGTACTGACTAGCATACAATGTGGCTGAGGTGACTCCAGGGATGACCTGACTCACCTGCTACAGTACTGACTAGCTTACAATGTGGCTGAGGTGACTCCAGGGATGACCTGACTCACCTGCTACAGTACTGACTAGAATACAATGTGGCTGAGGTGACTCCAGGGATGACCTGACTCACCTGCTACAGTACTGACTAACATACAATGTGGCTGAGGTGACTCCAGGGATGACCTGACTCACCTGCTACAGTACTGACTAGCATACAATGTGGCTGAGGTGACTCCAGGGATGACCTGACTCACCTGCTACAGTACTGACTAGCATACAATGTGGCTGAGGTGACTCCAGGGATGACCTGACTCACCTGCTACAGTACTGACTAGCTTACAATGTGGCTGAGGTGACTCCAGGGATGACCTGACTCACCTGCTACAATACTGACTAGCTTACAATGTGGCTGAGGTGACTCCAGGGATGACCTGACTCACCTGCTACAGTACTGACTAGCTTACAATGTGGCTGAGGTGACTCCAGGGATGACCTGACTCACCTGCTACAGTACTGACTAGCATACAATGTGGCTGAGGTGACTCCAGGGATGACCTGACTCACCTGCTACAATACTGACTAGCTTACAATGTGGCTGAGGTGACTCCAGGGATGACCTGACTCACCTGCTACAGTACTGACTAGCTTACAATGTGGCTGAGGTGACTCCAGGGATGACCTGACTCACCTGCTACAGTACTGACTAGCTTACAATGTGGCTGAGGTGACTCCAGGGATGACCTGCCTCACCTGCTACAATACTTACTAGCTTACAATGTGGCTGAGGTGACTCCAGGGATGACCTGACTCACCTTCTACAGTACTGAATAGCTTACAATGTGGCTGAGGTGACTCCAGGGATGACCTGACTCACCTGCTACAGTACTGACTAGCTTACAATGTGGCTGAGGTGACTCCAGGGATGACCTGCCTCACCTGCTACAATACTTACTAGCTTACAATGTGGCTGAGGTGACTCCAGGGATGACCTGACTCACCTTCTACAGTACTGAATAGCTTACAATGTGGCTGAGGTGACTCCAGGGATGACCTGACTCACCTGCTACAGTACTGACTAGCTTACAATGTGGCTGAGGTGACTCCAGGGATGACCTGACTCACCTGCTACAGTACTGACTAGCTTACAATGTGGCTGAGGTGACTCCAGGGATGACCTGACTCACCTGCTACAGTACTGACTAGAATACAATGTGGCTGAGGTGACTCCAGGGATGACCTGACTCACCTGCTACAGTACTGACTAGCTTACAATGTGGCTGAGGTGACTCCAGGGATGACCTGACTCACCTGCTACAGTACTGACTAGCATACAATGTGGCTGAGGTGACTCCAGGGATGACCTGACTCACCTGCTACAGTACTGACTAACATACAATGTGGCTGAGGTGACTCCAGGGATGACCTGACTCACCTGCTACAGTACTGACTAACATACAATGTGGCTGAGGTGACTCCAGGGATGACCTGACTCACCTGCTACAGTACTGACTAGCATACAATGTGGCTGAGGTGACTCCATGGATGACCTGACTCACCTGCTACAGTACTGACTAGCATACAATGTGGCTGAGGTGACTCCAGGGATGACCTGACTCACCTGCTACAGTACTGACTAACATACAATGTGGCTGAGGTGACTCCAGGGATGACCTGACTCACCTGCTACAGTACTGACTAGCATACAATGTGGCTGAGGTGA
Organism: Lamellibrachia columna; assembly: GCA_963662155.1. NCBI lineage: Eukaryota > Metazoa > Annelida > Polychaeta > Sabellida > Siboglinidae > Lamellibrachia > Lamellibrachia columna. The sequence goes on along the minus strand of OY759270.1, from coordinate 53,890,618 downwards.
CTCCAGGGATGACCTGACTCACCTGCTACAGTACTGACTAGCATACAATGTGGCTGAGGTGACTCCAGGGATGACCTGACTCACCTGCTACAGTACTGACTAGCTTACAATGTGGCTGAGGTGACTCCAGGGATGACCTGACTCACCTGCTACAATACTGACTAGCTTACAATGTGGCTGAGGTGACTCCAGGGATGACCTGACTCACCTGCTACAGTACTGACTAGCTTACAATGTGGCTGAGGTGACTCCAGGGATGACCTGACTCACCTGCTACAGTACTGACTAGCATACAATGTGGCTGAGGTGACTCCAGGGATGACCTGACTCACCTGCTACAATACTGACTAGCTTACAATGTGGCTGAGGTGACTCCAGGGATGACCTGACTCACCTGCTACAGTACTGACTAGCTTACAATGTGGCTGAGGTGACTCCAGGGATGACCTGACTCACCTGCTACAGTACTGACTAGCTTACAATGTGGCTGAGGTGACTCCAGGGATGACCTGCCTCACCTGCTACAATACTGACTAGCTTACAATGTGGCTGAGGTGACTCCAGGGATGACCTGACTCACCTGCTACAGTACTGAATAGCTTACAATGTGGCTGAGGTGACTCCAGGGATGACCTGACTCACCTGCTACAGTACTGACTAGCTTACAATGTGGCTGAGGTGACTCCAGGGATGACCTGACTCACCTGCTACAGTACTGACTAGCTTACAATGTGGCTGAGGTGACTCCAGGGATGACCTGACTCACCTGCTACAGTACTGACTAGAATACAATGTGGCTGAGGTGACTCCAGGGATGACCTGACTCACCTGCTACAGTACTGACTAGCTTACAATGTGGCTGAGGTGACTCCAGGGATGACCTGACTCACCTGCTACAGTACTGACTAGCATACAATGTGGCTGAGGTGACTCCAGGGATGACCTGACTCACCTGCTACAGTACTGACTAACATACAATGTGGCTGAGGTGACTCCAGGGATGACCTGACTCACCTGCTACAGTACTGACTAGCATACAATGTGGCTGAGGTGACTCCAGGGATGACCTGACTCACCTGCTACAGTACTGACTAACATACAATGTGGCTGAGGTGACTCCAGGGATGACCTGACTCACCTGCTACAGTACTGAATAGCTTACAATGTGGCTGAGGTGACTCCAGGGATGACCTGACTCACCTGCTACAGTACTGACTAGCTTACAATGTGGCTGAGGTGACTCCAGGGATGACCTGACTCACCTGCTACAGTACTGACTAGCTTACAATGTGGCTGAGGTGACTCCAGGGATGACCTGACTCACCTGCTACAGTACTGACTAGAATACAATGTGGCTGAGGTGACTCCAGGGATGACCTGACTCACCTGCTACAGTACTGACTAGCTTACAATGTGGCTGAGGTGACTCCAGGGATGACCTGACTCACCTGCTACAGTACTGACTAGCATACAATGTGGCTGAGGTGACTCCAGGGATGACCTGACTCACCTGCTACAGTACTGACTAACATACAATGTGGCTGAGGTGACTCCAGGGATGACCTGACACCTGCTACAATACTGACTAGCTTACAATGTGGCTGAGGTGACTCCAGGGATGACCTGACTCACCTGCTACAGTACTGACTAACATACAATGTGGCTGAGGTGACTCCAGGGATGACCTGACTCACCTGCTACAGTACTGACTAGCATACAATGTGGCTGAGGTGACTCCAGGGATGACCTGACTCACCTGCTACAGTACTGACTAGCATACAATGTGGCTGAGGTGACTCCAGGGATGACCTGACTCACCTGCTACAGTACTGACTAGTTTACAATGTGGATGAGGTGACTCCAGGGATGACCTGACTCACCTGCTACAGTACTGACTAGCATACAATGTGGCTGAGGTGACTCCAGGGATGACCTGACTCACCTGCTACAGTACTGACTAGTATACAATGTGGCTGAGGTGACTCCAGGGATGACCTGACTCACCTGCTACAGTACTGACTAACATACAACGTGGCTGAGGTGACTCCAGGGATGACCTGACTCACCTGCTACAGTACTGACTAGCATACAACGTGGCTGAGGTGACTCCAGGGATGACCTGACTCACCTGCTACAGTACTGACTAGCTTACAATGTGGCTGAGGTGACTCCAGGGATGACCTGACTCACCTGCTACAGTACTGACTAGCATACAACGTGGCTGAGGTGACTCCAGGGATGACCTGACTCACCTGCTACAGTACTGACTCCCATACAACGTGGCTGAGGTGACTCCAGGGATGACCTGACTCACCTGCTACAGTACTGACTAGCATACAATGTGGCTGAGGTGACTCCAGGGATGACCTGACTCACCTGCTACAGTACTGACTAACATACAACGTGGCTGAGGTGACTCCAGGGATGACCTGACTCACCTGCTACAGTACTGACTAACATACAACGTGGCTGAGGTGACTCCAGGGATGACCTGACTCACCTGCTACAGTACTGACTACCATACAACGTGGCTGAGGTGACTCCAGGGATGACCTGACTCACCTGCTACAGTACTGACTAGCATACAATGTGGCTGAGGTGACTCCAGGGATGACTTGACTCACCTGCTACAATACTGACTAGCTTACAATGTGGCTGAGGTGACTCCAGGGATGACCTGACTCACCTGCCACAGAAGGAAGTCACTGAGTCGAACCTCTCCCGACGTCCTCAGGACCAGGTCGGGGTCAGGGGACTTGTTAGTGTAGAGACACTGATGCAACAACTCCTCACTGATATCACTACAACACAGGTTTGGAAAAATTGTTGGTCAATACTGGTCAAAATTGTCATTTACTGATCAACACTGGTCAATTCAAACAAGAGTCGGTAAAGTTTGGAAAACTTATGGTAATTAATACACTCGTAAAAAATATTCATTATGTTGGGAATTGAATGATTGTACAATTGTCTACTTAACACAGCTATCAAGTCGACTAACTTTCAACATTTAAACAACTTTTCAGTTGTCTTCTTCAAAAACTGAATTAACAAGATTTAACAAGATTTAACAAGATTTGCCATCCAAGCCAAAGGCCCAGATGGCAAGTGGACAAGGAAGCCATTGGCTTATCGAGAGTCCAACAATGTTCACCTACTTATAACCCGCCCTCCTGATATATGTGTCAACCTTGTTTTTAAACATATTCACGCTGCTAGCAGTTACACAATCTGTAGACAGTTTGTTCCATTCATTTATTGTCCTCTGTGAGAACGAGTGCTTCCTGATGTCCAATCTACATTGATCCTTTACTAATTTTACCTCATGTCCTCTAGTTCTGCTATCCTTCTTGAGTGAGAAAAACATATTTCTATCAATATTTTCATACCCATTCAATATCTTAAAAACTTCAATCTGATCTCCTCTTAACCTCCTTGTCTCTAGAGTTGTTAAACCACATTCTTTCAGGCGTTCTTCATAACTAAGGTCTCTAAGTTCTGGAATCATTTTAGTTGCTCTCCTTTGTATGCGTTCAAGCGTATCTATATCCTTCTTACGATATGGTCTCCATGCTTGTATACAGTATTCTAAATGAGGTCTAACTATTGCTTTATAAAGAGGTATAATTAACTTTTTTCCCTTATATGTTATGTTTCTTCTAATCAATCCAAGAATTTGATTACCCTTTGAAGCTGCAATACCACACTGCTCTGAAACTTTCATATCAGCGCTTATTGTAACTCCTAAGTCCTTTTCTTTTACAGTAGTACCAAGAACAGTAGCTCCCATTTTATAGTTTACATTCAAGTTCCCATGTCCTGTATGTAGGCATTTACATTTCCCAAAATTGAACAGCATCTGCCATTTCTCAGACCATTTCACTAATCTGTCTAGATCGTTTTGTAAATGTTGTTTATCACCATCAGTATTAACCTTTCTAAACAGTTTTGTGTCGTCCGCAAATTTCAGTACGTTACTAATTGATGGATTTAGTCCTGCTCGCCAGTTTGCCAAGCAGGCTTAACATCAGTCAGCAATCACAAACCAACAGAATCAACTGCGCTACTGACTGGGAGGAAACCAAAGTGATTGACAGGGAAATCAACAAAAATGTTCGCTTGATAAATGAGGCCCTCTGGATAAGAAACGCAACACCGATCATGAATCGAGACGAGGAGGCTACCAGCCCAGCCACACAATGTTGTTCTGCAACGATGTGTACCACATATTTGAATGCTCACATATGGAGTATACACAATGTGAATGCTCACATATGGAGTATACACAATGTGAATGCTCACATATGGAGTATACACAATGTGAATGCTCACATATGGAGTATACACAGGTTTTAAAGCAGACATCGCTGGTAACCTGATGAACTCACCTCTCTCTTATGTGCCCCATTTGAACGCCCTCGGCCAGCTCTCTCATGGCACAACAGATCTCATCTCTCGACGTGTATGCAAAACACACATTCAGAAACGTCCTACAATGCAAAATCAAATATATAATTAATGTTATCTTCTCTACTTCATTGTTTTAGTATTGCTGGTATATCAACAAATAACGAAAAAAATATAAAGGGTTTATCCAAGAATTCACAAGTGAGTTAAGAATTTATTAACCATCTCTAACGCAGCATACATTTGTAACAACTTGCACTATTTTCAATCGCACAAAGTACAACTAACTGTCTATGTCTTAATATGATGCATATGTTTCCTATCAACAAAGCCCCTTTAGGGTTAAGTCAAAACAAACATATATTACAGGGGTAAGATTTAGCAGGTCATGGAAGGTAGCCAGTTCACCCAGTTGGGCTACCAACCTTGCACAGTGAAGTAGCCTAACAGCTTCTTAGGTAGCCCACTTGCTAATCAATACTTTGATGATAGAAAGTAAATACTTTGAAGATAGAATGTATGAACGACATCAACAACAAATAAAAAACATAAAAAAAAACAGTTTTGAAACATTTATTTTCAAGGCAGGATCAATACGTGATACATAATACTGAATAAAATACAGTATACAATTGTACACGTGACAGGTTGTTTTGCTTACATAACATGGTACACCAACAGTCTACGCGAAAAGTCTCCAAGCATCACAGGACATCAGGTCCTGTGAACTGAACAGTTTTGCTGATTTTTCACAGGACCTGATTTTACCCTAGCCTAGAGAAACTTTAACCATGTTCCCGATTAATTCACCAGAAGCGCTCCGTGTACCATGTGGATATATCTAATTATAATCGAGATAGCGTATTTTTGTATGTATGTTTAGATGTGCTTATGTTCACGTTTTCCTCCTAGACGGCTTGCACCTCGGGCGCCAAACTTTCAGGGATTAATCTACGACCCCACGAATGAAACGTAACGCCTTTTTTTCCAAAATACCCCGTATATCAAGGGTTCTTAGTGGTTTTTATGGTAAGTCAAATGTTCGCTGCGTAAAACTTTAACTTCCAACAATCGCAGAAACTAAGCGCGCCGCAGCGAACACTTCGGTGCGTAAACAGTTTGAAAGTATATTGCACCATATGGGCAGTTTATATTAATTATAGCAGAAAGCACGCACCCACGTATTGGCCCGAGGTTGCAATCCAATGTCAAAACACAACAAAAAGAAGTAGAAAGCAGATATTCTACAACCAACACAAGTATCCATGGGTCTAAATTCTCGCGACCTTCAACATTTTGAACATGCGGTGAGTATTGCATCATGTGCGTGACGCAGTTGTTTCATCATACATGTTGAGCGTCAATGTGGTTGATTAAAAATACAATGAATGCTCCTTATTGATATCGCTTTGGCTACAGTTTGGCAACATTTCTTGCAATGTCAAACATGTCACAAACACACGATTTATGTTTAACATAAATGCGGTATAGCCAGGACAACATTTCTGAGATGTTTATTAACATTCCGTTTATTTTTGCTTGGTCTAAAATATTGCAGCTCCGTAAATATTTCGAGTCGCCATGCGGGCCACTGTAGTATAAAAATTTAAGTCGCCCGAAGCCATTTTTGGGCGCCACTGGCGACCGGGTGACCACTAAATCTCACCCCTGTATATATGTGGCTGACTCCAGGGATGACCTAACTCACCTGCCACAGCATAGACTGATATATACACAGTATAGACTGCTATATATACTCCAGTCACACTGACTGACTTCTTTATTGTTCAATTGATTGTAGAAATGATTCCTAACATCTATGTACCTGTTGTGGCGTTTTGTCATATGTACAACTTGAGAAATGACTTCTTGTAGATCTTTTGGCAGGAGAGATAGATTTCCAATCACTCGTATGCACAGACCGTTCTTCTCTATTGTTTCTCTGCCAACAGAACATTGAAATGTATACATATTTTCAATTGTTCGTAACATTAAAATACATTTCACATAAACATTCATGTTTAAAAAATACAAATAATGATAGATAAATAAACAAATATTAATATTATTTCTTACACTATATTATGATTAAACACTGAAATACGTATTCAGCGCTGCTATAGATAAAGCTCCACACAAATAGTTTAGGTGGAACAATCAAATGTAATTGTGTAATATGTAACTTACCCTGGGGCCAAGTACATGTATATGTACTCGAGTACAATATTTCTGTACTTGTACAAACGTGTTTGACAAAGTAGCAAGTACATTTCAAGTATACCGGGGTAATCATCATGTAATATATGTAAGATTTTACAATACACAGTAATAACTTTCTAATGCTTACTGCCAGTATTGCTTCTTTACTCATAAAGCCTCAGTACAGGACTCATTAAGACGCAACAGTCTGTACAGGACTCATTAAGACGCAACAGTCTGCGACAGTCTAGTTGTTTTCCTGCAGCGAACAGTACACGATTGCAGCACACACTGACAACCCAACTGTCGGTGACCTGCCAAAATCTTGGTGTTACGACTGCGAACTGCACGTGCACACTCCCTCTACTGGACACCTTTGATCATGATTGTGTAAACCAACCATCGGTTAAAACGGCGAATGTTGCTAAAATAACAGATTAATACAAATAAATAATTTAATAAATAAATGGTTACAAATAAATAAACTGTTATTAATATGGCACTATGTTACAATTTTTAACAATGAGCATTAGAAATGATATTTGTGAATTGATTAAAATCAATTCATATCATACATATAATTGAAATAATATAATATACCTGTATAACTTCCAAAAATATTAATCATAATATCACGCTGGTGTCAAGAAATGTCATGAAAAAAGCGGGAAATGCCCTCCTCCACCCCACCCTCCTCCACCCCGCCTCCTCCACCCCGCCCTTCTCCACCCCGCCCTCCTCCACCCCGCCCTCCTCCACCCCGCCCTCCTCCACACCGCCCTCCTCCACCCCGCCCTCCTCCACCCCGCCCTCCTCCACCCCGCCCTCCTCCACCCCGCCCTCCTCCACTCCGCCCTCCTCCACTCCACTTTCTTCAGTTTTCCGACATTTTATGGCGTGTTGTTTTACGGGTCACCATGTGCCGCTCTCGTTCACGGTGAACGCATGTGCAAGAAAATGTGAAATCATTTGAGACAAAATTTTTTTCCTAGAATGTCTTCGTGTGCAACAAATATTTTTTTTTTTTAAATTACAAGAAAGCTGGACATTTCGTCCAAAAAGCGGGAAAGTGGGACCAGGAGAAAAAAGCAGTGTTTCCCACCCAAAAGCGGTAATATCATATCAAAAGCGGTAATATCATATCTTACAAATAAGGGCAGGATTTCAGGCAGCCTTGAATAGATGTTACAGGACAAATGGCGCGCTGTTATTGGCCAACGGATTCCAGACAACCGAGTTGCGTTGTACGTACCACACATACTTGCAAATGTATGTTTATAGGCAACTGCAGGCCATGCACACTGGCGACTAATCGGGTTTGGATAAAACTTTTGAATCAGATAAGACTCCCAGTCACCGACTCGATTCAAGTCTTAACGAGTCTGCAACTGGGAGTCATAGTCACGGTTTCTGCACACACTGATGACTCGACTGTTTGTGACTGTTGCTTTGAGCAAAAAATGGCAAACTAGTCACCTGTATATGCCAGGCATTGCGAATGCAACGGATTGTGTGTGTAGCCTTGTCTACATTCAAGGCCATTTGTCACAATTACCTTATTATATCCCCAGCTTTTTGTTTATTCTACATAGAAACAGAACATTTAACTAGAAACAATTAGCTGTTGTGTCAATTATCAATTGGCTACAACTGATCCTTGTAGCCAGTCCTCTGTTTCATACTAAGACCAGTGTTGCAGCAACCATACAGTATTAGTACATATATTTACCTTTCCTGCACAAAATGTGTAAATTTCTGTCTAGCTAATTCCATCAAACCGTCCACTTCTTCCTGAGATCTGTTGAAGTTTTCTATGCTGAATGCGTACACAGTGACCTCCGTGACTCCAAGTGCTTGACACCACTCAAGCATCTGAAAATACAAGTGCTTTAATTCAATAGTGACATGGGGGGTGTATCTGAAAAATAACGATAAGCAATTTATACAAGTTACACAAAAACAATTCCCGACTAACAGGTTCTGCTAACAAAAATAAGTTTTTCTTTAAGGTAAGAGCCCTGCTAACAGGTATTTGTGCCCTAAAATGTTTTCATGATTTAGAGGTGTTTGTTCCCCACACATATATTATGATAATATGATATACTTCAAGGTAAAAAATTATACACAATTTTGCTTAACAAACTGCATAAAAATGATGGCCGAACAAAACAATATTACAACTGGTAAACAATTGACAATTTCAGATACTAGAAACTTATTAAGAGCTATCTAACTTCTAAGTCATTAACTCCAGTGTGTGTTGCTTAAACACTAAAGTCGATGACTTAGATAGCCTGGTTTGCTGTGTGTATGTGCATGCGTGCGTGTGTCCATTGTCTTTTTAGTCATACGAGTAAATTACTTCGTTTAGACATGACATGATTTCATCGTCAAGTAGGATGATTGTAGATGATGAGATGATTCCAGTGGACTGCATCTCAGGTCAAAAACAAATGTTGAATGTTGTATTTACAACACTGCCACTGGAGTTGTAGAAATACTTACGTTTCACATTAGGAAGGTGATGATGCCTACGTTTTCCTGGCCACTTCAACCTTGTGCAACTTTTAATCAACTTTATGTCCTATGAATATCTTTGCTCTTGATTAATTGATTTATAGTTCCTTTTTTAGATTTAGTTGTATGATTTTTTGTTGTTTGTTGTTTAGGCACTCTCGTCAACCTTGACCCGGAAACGCCCTGAGGGTATTCCAAGTCTGGAGACCAGTTCTAAAAAATTTAAGAAGATAACTACAAAAGCAGAGTTATTGTTTTGACTTTTGTGGATAGACAGACATGTGTAGTGAATAGATAGACGTGTATAACGATGTGACATGTGAAAAGCCCTGAGATGACCTTCACGGTCGACTGGGCTATAAATAATAAAACTGAATCATAACAGTATGTTAATGTTCTCAATGAAAATCTTGTTACTAAATTCTGGTTACTTTTGCTTTGGGTTTTTATTATTTTAGTTTATTTATGGGGATGGGATGCACCAATATTTTTTTGTGATTCTTGATTTTTCATGATTTATTGACTCGCTTGAGGGTTTTGCATTGTATTCGCAATGCATTACTTTAAAGAAGACAATGATTGTTAGTGAAATGTTGAACTTATGACATTCAGCATCTATTTAGCAAAGCCCTGAGATGGCCTTTGCAGTCGGCTGTGCTATAAATACTAATTCTGAATTCTGATCTATTTAGCACAAATTTAGTCCAAAAGGACATCAAGAGTTATCATTACAGTTAGACTCGCATTAAATGATCATTTACTAAACAAATAGGCAAACTTGTACACTTTGTTGAAATAGTTATGTTCGACATAACTTGTTGTCTTTGTTTGTTTTACCTAAAAATACACTACTTTCGAGTGCCGAATAAGCGTCCCTATACGCGTATTTATTTGATGAAAAATGCCACCCTATATGCACCTTATTTGGCACTATACTATTATTATTTGTGCCAGCCTATATTCTCCGATAATTGTGGCAAATTATGCAGCGCATAATTTTTAGGAGAGCAATCCCTCTCACTCCCTATAGCTAGCTCTAATCAATCATCCACGGAGCGGTTTACTGCTCACGCTAAAATCACTTGCTCCCAACTAGAGTTGCATGTGGCTCCATCTGATGGCTTTCATCCTTTCGAACGACAGTCGTGAATTTAACGGGATCCCGTGCTTCTGAAGATCCTAGATTAGACCGTTAGAATTCCATGATTACATGAATCCGTCAGAATCCTTAGTTCTCGGGAGCATGACATGGTATATTATTAGTTTAAACGCCTTTATCTTCGCGTAAACCGACCGTAAATGGCAGCCGTGCGCATCGCCTCAAACCGATCATAACCAGCTGGCGCCGGTTTCCCCTGAAACGGGCTTGCGTATTCAATTCAATAAAACTTTAATGTCCATTTAAAAATGGAAAATTCCCCGGTTTTTCAGATATAAAATGCGGTTACTATATCTGCAGTGACACGAATACGCACAAAGTTTATACATATTCGGCAGAAAAAACCCAAAATACAGGTGATCCACGTAGTTTTCTAGGCTAGCGACGCCTTGGCTTTGCGTCGAGTAAAAAAATTGCTTCGGCGCTAAAAAGACAAATATACTAGTGATTTTTTTGCACTGTACTATTATTTGTTTAGAACAATTTGCCCCCAATACTGTTATTCGGCACTATACTATTATTAAATTTGACCGATTTGCCACCATATACTGTTATTTGGCCTATACGTTTTTTCGGCACTCAAGAGTAGGACATCAAACATTATAACACATTTTGCTTATACCATTTGTTTTCAATAAATAATAGCTTTCTGATTTAAAGAGTCTATTTGTTGTTTGCAAATTTTTTTTCAAGATTTGTTGCATGTCGAACATCACCCATTACAATAAACAACACTTAGCATGCCTTTTTTATGGGACATAGAAAGAAAACATTCACTTGGAAATAGTTATGGAGGCTACAACTTACAAGTTAAGTTGTTTTTTAGCAGTTCAGTGCATTATTGACAACACAGAGGTGTATCCTTGTTGTAATGGGTGATGTCCAACATACTGGCAAGTTATTTTCATTTTTATATTTCTCAAAAACTAAATGAAGTATTGTCTCCTCCTTTCACAAGATCATACCTTCCCATGTGTCGACTTTAAAAATGCATTCCTTCCCCTGATATCTTAAACCTTAATTTTCAACACCATTGTCCTCTTTTCATGCACACCTTTTGGCACTGATGAACTGTTAATTGGAAATGATGAGCTGTTATTTGGAACTGATAAGCTGTTATTCGCTGCCATGTGACAACTGCTGGCAGTGTTCCACAATACAAAAAAGCCCACCAATTTTTAATGATACAGCTTTATTATAGTTCATGAGATATTAACCTGTGGAATATGAACAATTTGATTTATTTTTAAAATGCCATCATAGAATGTCTAATATAACTCGAAAACTACTGGAGCTAGGACGCCCTATTTTGTACATGCTTATCTTACCAAGGGCTTTCACCAAACTTATTCATTAAAAAATGAAGAGATAACAAATGTCAGACATTTTGGTTGAGTTCACATGGAATGACCCAGTAATGATCCATAAATTAAACTAAAAAACCGCACCAGACTTACCTCCAACAGCTTGTCAAAGCCCTTTAAATGTCCCTGCGATCTGTCTAGGCTGTTTTTCTTAGCGAATCTACGGTTGCCATCCATGATGACAGCAATGTGCCTTGGAATGGGTCCGACTTTGAGCACTTCATTACAAAAGCGACCAAACCAGGACGTCACACTTCCCCAAAGCCACAACATTCTTCGTACTTAGAGGTACCTGCAAATGCAATAAAAACCAAGCTTAACCATCATCTGGAAAAGTACGGCTGTATGCAAAGATAACATTAGTCGGTTACCACGTTTGATGGCGAACTATAACATTTAGAACGTTATTGTGTGCTCAAGGCTCAAGTGGTTGACTCCAAACAGCCCATTTTGGGGCTAACGCAGGAGTTTGGGTTTTTTGTGCACATGCACTGGGAGTAATTTATGGAATAATTAATCATTTAGTGTATAATTTAGTGTTGGTCAAAGTTTGATTTGATATGTATAAACTTTATACTCCAGATAGCCCAATCTTGAGCTAACGCAGGAGTTTGGACCAATGGCTTTTAGTGTCTCTTCCGAAAGACACGGGCAAAGTGGGGTGAACGAAATTGCCCAAGCTTCGAAACGACGGAGGTGGAATCGAACCACCGTCCTCTCGATCGACAGGCGGGTGCTCTAACCATTAAACCACCACTCACCACACTAATAGGTGTACCATGCCTTCTAAGTTTCCCTCATAGGTTCATACCAGAATCAGTTACTTGGTGTGTTTTGGGTTATTTGTTACAGATGGACGAGGTGAATAAGCATGTTGAATGGAAACTTCATAATGGCTGCTTCTTGATTCAGGGGTTATTATTTCCGTGATTTTTGTTGGGATCACATATATTCGAATAGCTCAGGGGTAAAATGAATAGAATATCGCATTTATGTGGCACATAGCCATAGGAGCTAAACATTTTCCACGGTTTCACGATCAGATCACCGTAGTACTAGTAGGCCTGGAGGCTGGAGGGAGCTGATCTCAATAATGACTAATATAAGTGTTGTTTAGAATTGTGAAGGTGTGAACACTGTGTAAATACGTGCAACAAATGATGACATGATGCCGGGGAAGAAAGTACAAGACAGGAAGATACTGTGCTCAGTGGTAGACGCTTCGTTTGCAATAACCTACACAACGGATAATAACACGATCAAACAACATGTGACGTGTGACAGTGTACGTGTGGAAATGTGTGAATGTTCTTTCACACGACCCGAGCCAGAGAACAATTCTGAATTCAGTACGTATGATGGACGTGCTTCAGTAAGTTCAATTAGTTTTAAAATGAAAGGAACGTAATGATAATAACACGTAAATACATGATAATAAACATGTCGTGTAATAACCCGAATGACAACCAAATGCAGCCAATACACATTACAAGTTGTAACGCATGAGCCACGACAGCGCTCACAATAATACGAAGGCACGCGCCTGTCATAGACGCCGGCACTGAGCGTATACTAACCTCCTTCTTATCAACTGCCTCGTGAAATGCTACAGATTAAACATTGTACGAATAAAATGATGAAACTGTGTTTAATACATTATGCTGAAAGCATTCTGAAACAAGAGCACCGAGTAACTTCTTCAGCGATTCATCCGTTCCACTTGGCGAACTCCACCCAGCAGGCCATTCTGACGTCACCGACTTCGTCGTGGTGTAATTTGACATCAGTACTGTATTAAAACGCGTTCAACAACTATTCCGTTCAACTATTACAAACATGGTGCACATTGACACATATAAAATGTTATATAACAGTAGCATATATACATATATATTATTAATTTGATATGCAGTTGCAGAAGAGGGCTGATATGTGAGGAACTACATACATACGCGCATTTACAAACACCGAACAGGTGCCCACTTACGTCTGAATATCGTTTCAATAATCAATGTGGAGAAATAGGGTTACACTGCCTATCTTTGGATACCGTTTTCGCAACCGCATAATGTTGCTGGTATAATCTAGGGACGTTTACATACAGTAAGATGTCATATATACCTGATAATGGCGAATCCGTATCTCAGCTTGAGCTTGGTGAGTGGTAGTTTTCAATACAATATCCGACGTTAGGTGTCCGTTGTGCCCGTGAATTTGACGAACCACGCTCGTGTTAAAACTTCAGAGATGTGTTTGTTTTCTTTCAGAACTCTATTTCCTGATCGCCAAATTTCTAGAATCTGGGCCGTGTAAGAATGCTGCAGATGTAAGTATAATTCCAGTTGTCGATTTGTGTATTATATGGTTGACTAGAACTAACATCTGCCTTTGTTTGCGCAGGTCTTGAAGCAGGAATTGGAAGCGAGTAAGGTACGTGAGTGTCGTTATTTTACTACTTCGTTCATTCACTTCTCGGAGCACGTTGTTCTCTTTAGTAAACACGAGGCACATGTGAACTTTGATGTCACCGCTGGTTGCCAGTGTGTGAGATTCAGTATATTGAGTGAAATAATTGGTGTCGATCGACTAAATATTTGTTTTATTTTTAGCTCCTCCCGAAGAGAATTGATTGGGAAGGACATGAGCATTTCAGAAGCTTTGAAAACTTGGTAAGATATTGTAAAAAGAAAAAAAAAGAAAAATTTGAAATAGCAAAGTGAAAATGATGAAACGCGTTTTACTTGATTGTCTGATGCAGTGGGTGTGTGTTGTCTCGTTAATTCAAAGCGCGGTGTGCGTTTTCGTCTAAAAATGTTGATTTACACGAAAACGTGGGAAGAATTATAAAAATTTAGCGGACATTAGCATATGAAGTAGCCAGGCTAGCAGGCTCATCACGTCAGTCGTCGCTTCTAGGTCAGCCAATCAGCGACAGGAGTCGTCCGATAAACAGACCGGCTTCGCGAGACCGATGCCGCTTGGCTATTTATAGAACCGCTCTGATTGGCCGGCGTTGTGGAGAGGGGGTCTTTAGACGTGCTATAGTACATTTCAAAATATCTGTCCAGACTTGCTTGATGCACTGTGTGCTTACTATGTACTTCCTAAAACAGGCACACGATGTGTGTTTGTGGTTATACCGCAAATGGTTATACTAATGCAGTGAATTGGAAGTGATGCATTTTAAATGCCACAATGCATCATATAAAGTCGTGTGGAAGAACAATTTAGAGATTTGGTGATACAACTGTACTTGTTTGACAAAATCACACATGCAATATAATAGATGTAATATGACTGACTGAACACATAATTGGTTATTTATTTTGTTGTTTGTTGGTGTTAAGCTTGTAAAGTTGAATTTACCAGTATCATTTATCAACTCTGAATGCTCAATTACTTTTAAATATCATGGCTAGCTGATAGTGTGTGCACGTGTATGCGCATATATGTGGGTTCATGCATGGAAACATTAGATTTTGTTGATGTTTCATATTGTTTTATTTAGGTACAATCCGCAGCAAGTATTCTTATAGTGTTAGTTTAATGTGAAGGGAAATTTAATTATTTGTAAATACATTTTACTACAAACATTATGGTATTGTCATTATAGTGTTTTGTTGTTCATATTGGCTAATTCATATGAAAAATACATTATTTTGATTGATTGATCTTTTCATGTTTAATTGTTTTACATTCTGTATAATTTGTCATTCAACTAAGCAACCTCCCTTATGGCATTACTAAGTCATTATTTATGTGGTCTTCCAGGTGAAGATAAATAATCACATTGCGCCGAACCATCTGCTACAAATATGTCGCCGTGTTGGTCCCCTGCTGGAGAAAGACGTGAAGTCAAGCGTGAAGGGTGTGATGTCACTGCTGGGGGCGGGCAGACAGTCCATCCTTCGGACATCCACCAGTCAGTGTCACTCTGTCATTAATAATATATCGAGGCTGCCAAAAAAATAAATAAAAATAATGTGTCAGTAAACTTACATATAAAGAATGAATTTTGCCAGCAATGAACTCGGGTTCCCCAGATAAATAACAGTTTTTGTATTGTATTGTAATAATGTTAATTTTGACAAAATTCACAATGCTAGCACTAGAATTCAAACATCAGTCAATCTGACATTTCAATATTTTTCGAATGTGAATGAGTATGCATTAACACTTATACGTGATTGTTTGAGGCACACAACAAAACAATTTAAGGAATGTTTTACCCATTTATTTACTCATTTCATTCGAATAAACTACTCAATGATGTAGATATATATACAACAGAGAAAACTTGTGTCATCATAGCTTCTAAAATATAAATTAAGATGTGTTTGCCATCTAGCGAATAAAAATGCAGTATTTCAGGTAGCGTCTATTATTCTTTATTATTATTGTATGTGTTGCCGAGTTGTCAACTCATGTAATGTTCATAGATCTAAGTAAATGTTTAAAATAATAGAACTTAATAAAATAGTTTTGGCAGACAAGTTTCTGGTTTTTATGTAGGTGTTCTGATGTCCAACCATTTTCATGTTCACAGAGAAGTCTTGTTCACCTCAAGAGATGCTATGAATAATGGAATACAGGATCTGTTGATTCAACCAGTTCACTTCTTTGGAAGTTATATTTGCAATTATGTTGACTCTAGGGTTTCCACAAGATGGCCTGTGTCTAGTAACATGTCGTAACTCATTTCATTGTCAGATACAAAGATCAGGTGGACGAGTTCTACATTTACTGCCCTGCGCCACGGCAGACCTCTGCTTCCGCCCCGAACCCTCGCCCACCAGGCGTACACCAGTAAGTGTTTAGTCTCATTCCTCAAGTCTTGTTATCATAATCCTAGAAAACTGAATAAGATAACACCTGTTATTCACAATGATGAAATACTTTTTATTTAATTTTTCATGGGGATGTTTGCAATATTTGTTTAAATTGGAATGGTGAATTTTTTTTTATTTTACTGCTGTATTCACTGACACTGCCAGGATGTGGGGTAACACTAGGTTTTGTTTACAGCCGCTGCCTATTTAGCGCGAGAACAGACGGGAAGTGCCAGGAAGAACCAGGCATTCCCTCCCTGTCTTTATTCCAAGATGAGTCTACTGACCAAGTCTCTCGGTCATCTGTCTTCTGTGTACTGTGTCATGTTTGACCGCACGGGGGAATACATATTTACTGTGAGTGTCAACAGAGTTCTTTTATTCCTTTCATTAATAATTATTTATGCCATAATAACACATATTTACTTTAAAATACGAATGCTTTTATTTAAGATAAAAACCCATATACATACAAATATGCATTAAAAAAGTATTTAAAAAATAAGTTGAACAATTTATATAATGTTTATAAATATGTAAAAAAATTATATATATATGTGTGTATTTATATGGAATGGAAAATTAAGTCATTAAATTGTTCACAAATGTTTTTTGGTAGGTTGTTCCTTTTCTTATTGTTATCCAGTTCTTCAGAAGAAGAGATTTATTTCGTGATTCCATCAGCTTATGTAAACAGAATCTTCTTAGTTCACCAGTTGTGTTTTATTTGTTATTAGCATATCTCATATTATAATTGAATTTATCTTTTAAAATTTTTCTTTATATTACTTTTCCATTTTTTAGAAATGTTTTTGCAAGGTACTTATCTACATACCACAATCATAATGTACAACATTGCCACAAATAACACATGCTGGGGCTTTATAAACAAGTGTAAATTTGCTTTAAAAATTGTAGCACAACAATAACTGTATTGATATATAATGACACTGTATTGGTATATAATGACACTGTATTGGTATAAAATGACACTGTATTGGTATATAATGACACTACATTGGTATATAATGACATGTCTCAATATTGAGTTTTCTGCTTACCTTCTGGAATATATCAAAGCATCTTGTTTGTCATGTTTTGGTGAAATGAATTTTTGCAAGTTTTATAATCCTGATAACTTGGGGAATTGCATTATTGTTGGGCTTTAAATCAAGGATCGTTTAGGTTTCATTGCTTACTGGCTTTTATTTAGTCTACTTAGCAGCAAACTGTGCATTAAATTGACTGTAATCTTCCTAAAGGGCGCTGACGACAATCTGGTAAAGATATGGAGTACAATCACGGGGCGGTTACTAGCGACCCTCAGAGGTCATGCCTCAGAGATCACAGACATCACCATCAGTTACAACAACCGGCTGGTGGCCGCAGGAAGCTGTGACAAGTGTGTGCGAGTATGGTGTACCGCCACCACGGCCCCCATTGCTGTGTTACAGGGCCACACAGGGATGATCACGTCGCTCCAGGTCAGTTCTGCAGAGTAGCACTTGTACAGTCTGACGTTTTGACCCGTTTTCCGTTACTGAGTTTAGGACCAAATAATTGATTAATTGTACATTGAATATGATTGATTTCTGGTAGGTGTGTAAGATTAAAAAAAATAAATTAAGATTTGTGTGCCATGTCATTATTGCTGTATAATGACAGCAATTAGCAGTGTCTGGCCAATTGTGCAGTGATACCTTGTTGGTGACACTAGTGGCTAAATTTAGAAATGCCACTGTATATGGGTGGACATTGTATAATGATCACAATTAACAGTCTATCCAATCATATAGTGAGTGATACAGGTACTACAAGTGTTATGGGTTTTACAAAGAATAACGTAGGTGAGAATACTGGTGTATATTGAATGACTGATGAGAATAGAAGTGTGTGCGTGTGTGTGTGTAATACTCTGTTTGGTGACATGTAACAGGTGAACACATGTTCAACTGGAAACATTGTAGCCAACTAGTCACATGTCGTTGTGAGTGCTCTCTGTATCTTGTCCTACAGTTCTGTCCTCTGGAGAGGGGCAACACCCGCTACCTCGTGTCCACCGGGGCAGACAGCTGTGTGTGTTTCTGGCCCTGGAATATCTCCACATGCAAGTTCGAGTAAGTCAGTTACCTGTGTCCACACTACTCTCTTAGATATGCCACTTATACAGTGTGATTTAGGAAGCAGTCTGTGAAAGAAGTTTCAATAGTAAATTGGATCTTCCACTTTCCATGGAAAATGCACCAGATGCATTTACACCCATCCTTAAACTTCTGGGATGCATATTTCATATTATAAGTTTAGATGTGGTTAATTACGAAAGTTGTCTAATTTCCAAACTACACTTAATGCTAAAACTGGTTACAAAGATGAGTTTATTTGAAAAAACTGCTATTATATATTTTCCTGTTGATGATGTGATAATACTTTTATGTTAATTTGAAGTATTTTGTTGAAATGTTATTTAAATAATTTTATAGCACCTGATATACTTCTAAAGGGAGTCTTTCTGCACATTTCCAGATCAAAGCCGATCAAGTTCATTGAGCGGTCTCGGGCTGGAGCCAGAATGTTGTGTTCCTCCTTTAGTCCAGGTAAGTTGGTTGAATTTACAACAAAATCATTTATCACCTGGTTAATGACCAACACTTGAACCAATGTCCTGCTTTTAGTACACATCAAACCATCATCCTGGAGGGGGTTGTGTCAGAGACCTCAACCTCCCATCTTCCACCTGTTTTGAGGGCCATCCTCCCATCTCCCACTTGTTTTGGGGGCCATCCTCCCATCTCCCACCTGTTTTGGGGGCCATCCTCCCATCTCCCACCTGTTTTGAGGGCCATCCTCCCATCTCCCACCTGTTTTGGGGGCCATACTCCCATCTCCCACCTGTTTTGAGGGCCATCCTCTCATCTCCCACCTGTTTTGAGGGCCATCCTCCCATCTCCCACCTGTTTTGGGGGCCATACTCCCATCTCCCACCTGTTTTGAGGGCCATCCTCTCATCTCCCACCTGTTTTGGGGGCCATCCTCCCATCTCCCACCTGTTTTGAGGGCCATCCTCCCATCTCCCACCTGTTTTGGAGGCCATCCTCCCATCTCCCACCTGTTTTGAGGGCCATCCTCTCATCTCCCACCTGTTTTGAGGGCCATCCTCCCATTTCCCACCTGTTTTGAGAGCCAACCTCCCACGTCCCAGTTCCTACCACACCTCCTCATCCTTAGCACAACAGTTAAAGCAAATTTGGAAAATGATTTCTATCAAAGGATGTATCACATAGTGTATCACATAGTGTATCACATAGTGTATCACATAGTGTATCACATAGTGTATCACATAGTGTAATGTTACAGATGGTTTATCTAATAACTCAATCATTTGCAAATTAGAATCCAACTGTGAATGTTGTAGGTGGAGTGTTTTTGTCGACGGGAAGCTCGGACCATGTTGTGAGAACGTACTGCTTCACCACACACTTGCCTGAGAAGATATGTGAACTTGAGGCACACATTGTAAGTAAACGCCCCACATTACTTACTGCTTCACCACACACTTGCCTGAGAAGATATGTGAACTAGAGGCACACGTAAGTACACACCCAACATTACTTACTTCTTCACCACACACTTGCCTGAGAAGATATGTGAACTTGAGGCACACGTAAGTACACACCCAACATTACTTACAGCTTCACCATACATTTGCCTGAGAAGATATGTGAACTTGAGGCACACGTAAGTACACACCCAACATTACTTACTTCTTCACCACACACTTGCCTGAGAAGATATGTGAACTTGAGGCACACGTAAGTACACGCCCAACATTACTTACTGCTTCACCACACACTTGCCTGAGAAGATATGTGAACTTGAGGCACACGTAAGTACACACCCAACATTACTTACAGCTTCACCACACACTTGCCTGAGAAGATATGTGAACTAGAGGCACACGTTGTAAGTAAACGCCCAACATTACTTACTGCTTCACCACACACTTGCCTGAGAAGATATGTGAACTTGAGGCACACGTAAGTACACACCCAACATTACTTACAGCTTCACCACACACTTGCCTGAGAAGATATGTGAACTAGAGGCACACGTTGTAAGTAAACGCCCAACATTACTTACTGCTTCACCACACACTTGCCTGAGAAGATATGTGAACTTGAGGCACACGTAAGTACACACCCAACATTACTTACAGCTTCACCACACACTTGCCAGAGAAGATATGTGAACTAGAAGCACACGTTGTAAGTAAACGCCCAACATTACTTACTGCTTCACCACACACTTGCCTGAGAAGATATGTGAACTTGAAGCACACGTAAGTACACACCCAACATTACTTACAGCTTCACCATACACTTGCCTGAGAAGATATGTGAACTAGAGGCATGCGTAAGTACACACCCAACATTACTTACAGCTTCACCATACACTTGCCTGAGAAGATATGTGAACTAGAGGCACACGTAAGTACGCACCCAACATTACCTACAGCTTCACCATACACTTGCCTGAGAAGATATGTGAACTAGAGGCACACGTAAGTACACACCCAACATTACCTACAGCAAGGTTATAAGATTTTTCAGTAGCAGAATGTTGGAAGTGTACACATACATGATCATGGGTTTATTTAGTTTTCTCGATATTGGCTCTGTGTGATAACCCATTTGGCACTAATAGGTAGAATTATGAAGAACATTGAAGAAGTGTTTAATATTGATCGCATTGCAGATCAAACCAACCGCCTTGAGAACCAAAGGCACTGACAATAACCAGTCCTTTGTTGAAGCAAACATCTAGACTCACCAACACAAAATGGACGTTGTTGGTCAAGGATCTATCACATCATTATGCAGGCATGCACACACGCAAGCATGCACACGTACAGTACTGGAGAAAGTACTGTCAGATGTATAAGATATGTTTTTCCCTGTTTTAGGATGCAGTGGATAGCATCCAGTACTGCAATCAGGGCTCAAGGTTTGTGAGTGGCAGCAAAGATGGGACGGCCAGAATCTGGCGCTACGAGAGACAGGAATGGAGGGCCCTGGTTCTCAACATGGCCCATGCACAACCGGAGTAAGTAGATTTCCATTTCATTACCATATTTGATTATTTATTCTTGTCCAAGTTATTTGGCGTTTTCAGTCATAATTTACATTATATTTATTTTGGCAACTCATTGGACCATCCTTTGTTGCACTGTCCACTCTTATTTTAAGTAATCAATTATTCTTTCTCAGTATACTTTTGGGTTGATTAGGAGAAACATAACATACAAGAAAAAAGCTAATTATACCTATGTATAAAGCAATTGTTAGACCTCATTCGGAACACTGTATACAAGCATGGAGACCATATTGAGACCATAGCAACTAAAATTATTCCAAAACTGAGAGACCATAGTTATGAAGAATGCCTGAAAGAATGTGGTTTAACAACTCTAGAGACAAGGAGGTTAAGAGGAGATCAGATTGAAGTTTTTAAGATATTGAATAGGTATGAAAATATTGATAGAAATATGTTTTCTCACTCAAGAAAGATAGTAGAACTAAAGGACATACGACACATATCTCAGGAGGGGGGGTTACATGTAGATGAACATTGTTGGACTCTCGATAAGCCAATGGATTCCTTGTCCACTTGCCGTCTGGACCTTTGGCTTGGATGGCAAATCTTGTTAAATCTATATTATTAATATTGTTTGCATTATAAAATATATCCAAATATTGACATCCATTTGTCAATAGACACAACAATCTACTGGCCTCGATATTTCATGAAAGATTCTTCTTTAGTAAGGCATCTGCAGCCACTGGACATCCTATTACTGGCCTGGCCTTGTGACATGTGACAGTGGGTACAGTAGCATTAGTAGAACACTGGACTCTTGTTGACAGAGTTACTATTACTAGTTTCAAAGCTTGGTTTCATTCACTCCACGTTGCCTCAGTTCACTCAGCTGTATAAATGAGTACCTGGCTACAGACAGTTCACTCAGCTGTATAAATGAGTACCTGGCTACAGACAGTTCACTCAGCTGTATAAATGAGTACCTGGCTACAGACAGTTCACTCAGCTGTATAAATGAGTACCTGGCTACAGACAGTTCACTCAGCTGTATAAATGAGTACCTGGCTGTAGACAGTTCACTCAGCTGTATAAATGAGTACCTGGCTTTAGACAGTTCACTCAGCTGTATAAATGAGTGCCTGGCTATAGACAGTTCACTCAGCTGTATAAATGAGTACCTGGCCATAGACAGTTCACTCAGCTGTATAAATGAGTGCCTGGCTATAGACAGTTCACTCAGCTGTATAAATGAGTACCTGGCCACAGACAGTTCACTCAGCTGTATAAATGAGTACCTGGCCATAGACAGTTCACTCAGCTGTATAAATGAGTACCTGGCCATAGACAGTTCACTCAGCTGTATAAATGAGTGCCTGGCTATAGACAGTTCACTCAGCTGTATAAATGAGTACCTGGCCACAGACAGTTCACTCAGCTGTATAAATGAGTACCTGGCCATAGACAGTTCACTCAGCTGTATAAATGAGTACCTGGCTATAGACAGTTCACTCAGCTGTATAAATGAGTACCTGGCTGTAGACAGTTCACTCAGCTGTATAAATGAGTACCTGGCCATAGACAGTTCACTCAGCTGTATAAATGAGTGCCTGGCTATAGACAGTTCACTCAGCTGTATAAATGAGTACCTGGCCATAGACAGTTCACTCAGCTGTATAAATGAGTACCTGGCCATAGACAGTTCACTCAGCTGTATAAATGAGTACCTGGCTATAGACAGTTCACTCAGCTGTATAAATGAGTGCCTGGCTACAGACAGTTCACTCAGCTGTATAAATGAGTACCTGGCCATAGACAGTTCACTCAGCTGTATAAATGAGTACCTGGCCATAGACAGTTCACTCAGCTGTATAAATGAGTGCCTGGCTATAGACAGTTCACTCAGCTGTATAAATGAGTACCTGGCCATAGACAGTTCACTCAGCTGTATAAATGAGTACCTGGCCATAGACAGTTCACTCAGCTGTATAAATGAGTACCTGGCCATAGACAGTTCACTCAGCTGTATAAATGAGTACCTGGCCATAGACAGTTCACTCAGCTGTATAAATGAGTACCTGGCCATAGACAGTTCACTCAGCTGTATAAATGAGTACCTGGCCATAGACAGTTCACTCAGCTGTATAAATGAGTACCTGGCTTTAGACAGTTCACTCAGCTGTATAAATGAGTACCTGGCTTTAGACAGTTCACTCAGCTGTATAAATGAGTACCTGGCCATAGACAGTTCACTCATCTGTATAAATGAGTGCCTGGCTACAGACAGTTCACTCAGCTGTATAAATGAGTGCCTGGCTCCAGACAGTTCACTCAGCTGTATAAATGAGTACCTGGCCATAGACAGTTCACTCAGCTGTATAAATGAGTACCTGGCCATAGACAGTTCACTCAGCTGTATAAATGAGTACCTGGCCATAGACAGTTCACTCAGCTGTATAAATGAGTACCTGGCCATAGACAGTTCACTCAGCTGTATAAATGAGTACCTGGCTTTAGACAGTTCACTCAGCTGTATAAATGAGTACCTGGCCATAGACAGTTCACTCATCTGTATAAATGAGTACCTGGCCATCAGGGCTGGGTCCAATTACACAAAATTATATCAATTACAATTACAATTACATTACATTTTTTTTCCAATTACAATTACAATTACAGTCAAATTTTTCCAAATCAATTACAATTACACTGTTTCAATTTCAATTACAATTACATTATGCAGAACCAAATATATTCAGCATTTGTTAATTATGCATTTTTGCACGTTTTGCTGAATTTCAATATTTTGTACACAATTGATAAACAAATATAACGGTAATGTTTGTACATTTTGTTGAATTGTGACTTTGAATTATACTAAATAAAAAGATAGCTGTTTAAAACATATTTTTATTATATAAAAATACAATGCACTATCCAAACATAATCCTACAGGACATATTCCAATGCAGACATTTATCCGTGCACATTTCTTAAATTTTTCTTTGGAAAATACTAATAATAGGGTTTGATGTGTTTACTTTGAGGTTGTAGCTCCTGCTCTAAGCTGACATTCTTAATTGGTCTGCCCTTTGTTTTGTGTGAGTTGGGAATGGGAAGAGAGGCCATATAAACGGTCCTTGCCACCTGACCTGTCTCCAACCCACCACAACACAAGGGGTGTAATTGGCTTGCTAACTCTGCAATGTTTCACTGAGCTGATATTTTCTGAAGCAATATCAGGCTACAGGTCTTTCCATGTTGTTTGAATACCAGCTTAGCCTTTGTCTGACAATGTCTGTGCATTGTTTATTGCTTCCTGGCTGTTACCAACTTACTGAAAAGGCTAACTGCTAAGGCTACCCACCACTAGCACCATGGACCAGTACCCACCAGACAGTGAATACTGTGACTTAAATATAAATATATAAGCAGGTGTTATTATTAGTCTTGATTTTCAACTCATGTGAGACTTAAATTATATTTTTATTGACAATTTGTTCAGATAGTTTGTGATATGAAACGTACTGTAATTGATTGTAATTGAATTTTTTTTCAATTATACAAAATATAACAATTACAATTACAGCAACATTTTGAAACCATAATCAATTACAATTACACAATTTTGCTGTAATCAATTACAATTACAATTACATAATTGGACCCAGCCCTGCTGGCCATAGACAGTTCACTCAGCTGTATAAATGAGTGCCTGGCTACAGACAGTTCACTCAGCTGTATAAATGAGTACCTGGCCATAGACAGTTCACTCAGCTGTATAAATGAGTGCCTGGCTATAGACAGTTCACTCAGCTGTATAAATGAGTACCTGGCCATAGACAGTTCACTCAGCTGTATAAATGAGTGCCTGGCTATAGACAGTTCACTCAGCTGTATAAATGAGTACCTGGCCATAGACAGTTCACTCAGCTGTATAAATGATTGCCTGGCTATAGACAGTTCACTCAGCTGTATAAATGAGTACCTGGCCATAGACAGTTCACTCAGCTGTATAAATGAGTGCCTGGCTACAGACAGTTCACTCAGCTGTATAAATGAGTACCTGGCCATAGACAGTTCACTCAGCTGTATAAATGAGTACCTGGCTTTAGACATTGGTGGATATAAACGAATAAGTAGCTTTCATGCAATAATTGTGGTATGGCTGAATGCTTCCCAGAGAAGTCAAGTTGGTGTTGGAATGAACAGGTCTACCAGAGCATGAAATGTAAAGCGCTTTGAATGGTTCCAAGGACTGGATGCCGCCCTATAGAAGAACTTACCTTTACAGTGGGTTGTCTGTCTCACAACAGCTTTTTTCTTCCTAAGCTTGACAATTCTCGTTTGTTGCGCCTCTGGACTCGGGTTCCTGAGGAGTTAGGCCCTATGGAAGTTGATTATTATTTATGTAAAAGAACTGTTGTGTTTCAGTGAGACTGTGGACGGGTCAGTGCAGGAGAAATTGTATGTGACCATGGTGAGTTGGACACAGGATGACCACTATGTGGTCGTAGCGGTCAGTGACTGCTCCCTCAAGGTCTGGGACTCACGCACGGGTCAGCTGGCCCATGTACTCAAGGTGGGTTCAGGTCCAAGAATTCAAGTTTATTCAAACAAATGAGTATGTAATGCAATTTAAGCAAAGTCAGTTTATAAGTGAAAAAGCTTGAAAGGACTAACAATGAAGTAAGATACTTATAAGTGAAAAAGCTTGAAAGGAGTAACAATGAAGTAAGATACTTATAAGTGAAAAAGCTTGAAAGGAGTAACAATGAAGTAAGATACTTATAAGGTCGTAACATACAAAAATGGTTGAACAGTCGAATATTAGTAATGCTGACATTCAATAAATGCTATAGCTTGGTTCCATAGACAGTCAATAGGGTCATGACTCGAACTACTTGTATGGGAATAGAGCATGTATGTGTGTTTGTGCAAACAAAGCAATCATTTAATTAACTTATATATTACTGGTATTCTCTTGAAGAATGAATTGCATTTAATTAATAGTAGGCATAAATTTACGGTATACTAACAAAATACTTTCTTCAGTCAGGACAATGAATTTTTTGCAATAGCAACAATTAGTTGAATATATCAAATATGCACATGATTCCTTGCGACTAACCCAGTCACATGATTCCTTGCGACTAACCCAGTCACATGATTCCTTGCGACTAACCCAGTCACATGATTCCTTGCGACTAACCCAGTCACATGATTCCTTGCGACTAACCCAGTCACATGATTCCTTGCGACTAACCCAGTCACATGATTCCTTGCGACTAACCCAGTCACATGATTCCTTGCGACTAACCCAGTCACATGATTCCTTGCGACTAACCCAGTCACATGATTCCTTGCGACTAACCCAGTCACATGATTCCTTGCGACTAACCCAGTCACATGATTCCTTGCGACTAACCCAGTCACATGATTCCTTGCGACTAACCCAGTCACATGATTCCTTGCGACTAACCCAGTCACATGATTCCTTGCGACTAACCCAGTCATGTTTTTATACAGCAATGTTTTGTTACGTACAATTAATTAGCACAATTATTCATACCACATTAGCTTATATATTACTTAGGGTCCAAGCATAGTTTCCTAGGATGAGATGTCTGTTTCAGGGCCACACAGATGAGGTGTATGTCTTAGAGAACAACCCGGTGGAGACGGACGTGTTCCTCAGTGCCGGACATGACGGCAACATCATCCTGTGGGACCTGACGTCTGGCAACAGCAGCATGTGTCACTACAATGCAGTGAGTGTCTCTACTCAATCTTCTTCAAAGTACCCAACAGTGGCACCACACAGCATAATACCACTGCCACAACTTGATTATAAATTCAAAATGGACAGTTGCAGAATGGTATAAATATCTGGTTGGCTGGGTGATGCCATTGTTGTTTACGACTTGTTACATCATTGCTACTTGTTACATCATTGCTACTTGTTACATCATTGCTACTTGTTACATCATTGCTACTTGTTACATCATTGCTACTGTGCACTTGAGTATATGTAATTTAGTTTAAAAAAAATTTTTTTTTATTGTGTATGTAGACACATTTTCAATACAAATGCTGTCCACAGTTGTATGGAATTGGAATGGAAAGATTTCTTAACCAAAATTGGGAGTTTATCAAATGAAATAAAGATGAGCAGAATCTGCACATCAAATGCAAGTTGTGGCAGTGGTGAACTGGTGAGTGGCGCCACTGGTGGAGAGTTTGGCAGGAAATGGTGAGTGGCGCCACTGGTGGAGAGTTTGGCAGGTAATGGTGAGTGGCGCCACTGGTGGAGAGTTTGGCCCTTGGTGGCACATAAGGTTTCCATGTCAGGTCGCATGCTTTCATTTCCTTTTCAACTGTCCTTTTCCACATTTCTTCATTATGATATCTCCATCTTCCGTCTGCTTTTCCAAGCACCAGGGGACATTCTGCACACCTGCCCTGCTCTGTATGGCTAGGAATGTAGGCATGTTGTTTTCTTTGGTGATTGTGTTGGGCTAAAACACCACAAGAATTTTCCAGAGACACCTGTTCTGGAAGGTGTCAAGTTTCTGGCTATCAGTTTCCAGCACGTAGAGCTGTGAAAATTACACTGAAGATGTCGCTGTTGTAAACATTGTCCTGAAGACAGCTACAAATAACTTCCGTCTTATGTGGGTACCATGTTTGCTTTCAATCAAAGTTCTTAATTTAACAGGAATATTGTATTATCCAGATATTGCTTACAATAATATTACAGTAGCAGTCAGGATGGATGAATGAATGTATCTTTTACTAGAATTTATCTGGTAGATAAATATGCCACATAGAATGTCAAAATAAACCTAAAACGATCCCTAGAAATATGAACTTTTCATTATTATAATTCATGTTACATATTTGTTCCTTTCTTGCCTGTAGATCCCCGGCCAGGGGCACGGTGCAGTGTTTGATTGTAAGTGGGCCCCAGATGGCCAGAGTTTTGCAGCGACAGACGCCCATGGCTACCTCATGTACTTTGGCTTCGGGTCATCAGATATATATAAGAGGGTATGTCTGGCTGCTTCAAGTCAATTAACTGGTGCTGGCTTGGGACTGGCAGAAGTAGAGATTAAATGTTTCACCCACGTATAGTTGGGTAATAACTTTTATACAGTTCCAATAAATCTTTTGGTAACAGTAAAAAACTGTGATTAATTTGTTAAAACATTAATCATGAAAAATATTTTTAGTGTGTTTGCCTGCTAATGATTATAAAATAACAACAATGTGGAGTGCGGACACATTGTTGTTTTAAAATATATTATATTTGTGTCCAAAACATTGCTGCAGAACCCTTTGCATGCACGTATGCACGCAAGCACAGACTCAGCATACAGGCATGTACATACACGCATGCACACACGCACACACACAGGGTATCTGTAGTCTGTCTTGTGTCTGTCGCCAGCTGCCTGAGGAGCAATACTTCCACACAGACTACCGACCACTCATCCGTGACGGCAGCAACTACGTGCTGGACGAACAGACGCAGCAAGCACCCCACATTATGCCCCCGCCCTTCCTCGTCGATATAGATGGCAACCCTCACCCCCCACATTACCAACGGCTGGTGCCAGGCCGTGAACATCTCACAGATCAACAGCTAGTGCCTCAGATTGTTGTTGCTCCTAATGGTGAGTGCCTCAGATTGTTGTTGCTCCTAATGGTGAGTGCCTCAGATTGTTGTTGCTCCTAATGGTGAGTGCCTCAGATTGTTGTTGCTCCTAATGGTGAATGCCTCAGATTGTTGTTGCTCCTAATGGTGAGTGCCTCAGATTGTTGTTGCTCCTAATGGTGAGTGCCTCAGATTGTTGTTGCTCCTAATGGTGAGTGCCTCAGATTGTTGTTGCTCCTAATGGTGAGTGCCTCAGATCGTTGTTGCTCCTAATGGTGAGTGCATCAGATCGTTGTTGCTCCTAATGGTGAGTGCCTCAGATCGTTGTTTCTCCTAATGGTGAGTGCATCAGATCGTTGTTGCTCCTAACGATGAGTGCATCAGATCGTTGTTAAGTGCCTCAGATCGTTGTTGCTCCTAATGGTGAGTGCCTCAGATCGTTGTTGCTCCTAATGGTGAGTGTCTCAGATCGTTGTTGAGTGCCTCAGATCGTTGTTGCTCCTAATGGTGAGTGCATCAGATCATTGTTGAGTGCCTCAGATCGTTGTTGCTCCTAATGGTGAGTGCATCAGACCGTTGTTGCTCCTAATGGTAAGTGCATCAGACTTGGTACTCCTAATGGTGAGTGCCTCAGATCGTTGTTGCTCCTAATGGTGAGTGCATCAGATCATTGCTGCTCCTGATAGTGAGTGCCTCAGATTGTTGTTGATCCTAAAGGTGATTGCCTCAGATCATTGTTGCTCCTAATGGTGAGTGCCTCAGATTGTTGTTGCTCCTAATGGTGAGTGTATCAGACCATTGTTGCTCCTAATGGTGAGTGCCTCAGATTATTGTTGATCCTAAAGGTGATTGCCTCAGATCATTGTTTCTCCTAATGGTGAGTGTATCAATTGTTGTTACTCCTAATGGTGAGTGTATCAGACCGTTGTTGCTCCTAATGGTGAGTGCCTCAGATTATTGTTGATCCTAAAGGTGATTGCCTCAGATCATTGTTGCTCCTAATGGTGAGTGTATCAGACCATTGTTGCTCCTAATGGTGAGTGTATCAGACCATTGTTACTCCTAATGGTGAGTGTATCAGACCATTGTTGCTCCTAATGGTCAGTGCCTCAGATTATTGTTGATCGTAAAGGTGATTGCCTCAGATCGTTGTTGCTCCTAATAATGAATGCATCAGATCGTTGCTGCTCCTAATGGTGAGTGCCTCAGATTGTTGTTGATCCTAAATGTGATTGCCTCAGATCATTGTTGCTCCTAATGGTGAGTGTATCAGATTGTTGTTGCTTTTAATGCTGAATGTATCAGATCGTTGTTGTTCCTAATGGTGAGTGCCTCAGATCGTTGTTGCTCCTAATGTAGATTGTGAACATCCCAAGATGTCTTTAGTTTCCTGTATACATCTCAACTATTTGGTAAATGTTCCCTGTTGTGAGTATCTAGCCATGTCAAGTGTCAAGTGTTTTATGTTGTAAATTTTCCAAGTTGTGAATATTAATTATGCCAGTGCTTTCAATTTGTCAACTGAAATTTTATTTTAAAATCTTCAAATTCTAATAAAATGTAAAAGAATCCTAATTTTTTGTAAATCGTCGCTCTCTGCCTCCATCTCAGGCAGTCGTGAGGTTGTGGATGAGGACATACCCGAGGAACCAGCTGTGGAGCCAACCGAGGCGGAGACGGAGAACCGTGACATTATAGATCACATGATAGAGCGAATGCAGCAGGCGCAGGATGCAAGACTCGCTGCCGAGCGAGGAGACCCGCCACAGGCTTCGGGTAGGACAATGGGTTACTTCTTTAGGTAGGACAATGAGTTACTTCTTTAAGTAGGACAATGAGTTACTTCTTCAGGTAGGACAATGAGTTACTTCTTTAGGTAGGACAATGAGTTACTTCTTCAGGTAGGACAATGAGTTACTTCTTCGGGTAGGACAATGAGTTACTTCTTCAGGTAGGACAATGAGTTACTTCTTCGGGTAGGACAATGAGTTACTTCTTCAGGTAGGACAATGAGTTACTTCTTCGGGTAGGACAATGAGTTACTTCTTTAGGTAGGACAATGAGTTACTTCTTTAGGTAGGACAATGAGTTACTTCTTCAGGTAGGACGATGAGTTACTTCTTTAGGTAGGCCAATGAGTTACTTCTTCAGGTAGGACAATGAGTTACTTCTTCAGGTAGGACAATGAGTTACTTCTTCAGGTAGGACAATGAGTTACTTCTTTAGGTAGGACAATGAGTTACTTCTTCGGGTAAGACAATGAGTTACTTCTTCGGGTAGGACAATGAGTTACTTCTTCGGGTAGGACAATGAGTTACTTCTTCGGGTAGGACAATGAGTTACTTCTTCGGGTAGGACAATGAGTTACTTCTTCGGGTAAGACAACGAGTTACTTCTTCGGGTAGGACAACGAGTTACTTCTTCGGGTAGGACAACGAGTTACTTCTTCGGGTAGGACAACGAGTTACTTCTTCGGGTAGGACAACGAGTTACTTCTTCGGGTAGGACAATGAGTTACTTCTTCGGGTAGGACAACGAGTTACTTCTTCGGGTAGGACAACGAGATACTTCTTCGGGTAGGACAACGAGTTACTTCTTCGGGTAGGACAACGAGTTACTTCTTCGGGTAGGACAACGAGTTACTTCTTCGGGTAGGACAACGAGTTACTTCTTCGGGTAGGACAACGAGTTACTTCTTCGGGTAGGACAACGAGTTACTTCTTCGGGTAGGACAACGAGTTACTTCTTCGGGTAGGACAACGAGTTACTTCTTCGGGTAGGACAACGAGTTACTTCTTCGGGTAGGACAACGGGTTACTTCTTCGGGTAGGACAACGAGTTACTTCTTCGGGTAGGACAATGGGTTACTTCTTCGGGTAGGACAATGGGTTACTTCTTCGGGTAGGACAATGAGTTACTTCTTCGGGTAGGACAATGGGTTACTTCTTCGGGTAGGACAATGGGTTACGTCTTTCTTCCTTTCCCTCCCGCTGTCAACGATGTGCATGTGTTGGCAATTAAGACAATACTGACTGAATTGTTTATAAAAAATATCTGAAATTGTTATTATTTTGATAGGTTTTGGCAGTAAGCTTTCTTTCTTTGTTCTATTTGAAATTTTTTGAAATAAACCGCACCTCAGTCATTTTATGACATTAATAAAGTATTTGTTTTTTGCATGTGTTTTGTTTATATATTGGAAATTAGTCTCTTTGAATCCAACCATTATTAGATTCGACTGATCATATGTTTATAATGCTGATGTTCTGATAGCATTCAATAACTTTTATTTAGTGGACAAGGGCTGTAGCTTTAGTGAGTATTTTACAAGTTCTTTGTTGCTCTCATCTTTATCCCTGAGGTCTCGAATGAGGCTGGCACCGGTACCGCCTGTTGATTTTTTTTTCTTCTACTATTTTATAAGTATTTGTTACAATTTTGAATCAGTAAACCAGTACTACAAATATTGCAAATACAGGACTTCTGAACTTGACAAATATCGAATTAGTTGTATTACAAATCGAGAAATGTATTTGTCTACCAATGTTGGTGTATACAACATGAACACCAGACGAGTGGTTGTAATTTGGTTTTGATCTGACAGCCGGGGGTGCGGTGGCAACAACGTCATCCCGTGGAAGTCGGCGCAGCAGCGAAAGTCGTAGACAGTCAGGCATTTATGTCACTGAAGACATGCCAGGTGGCAGCACCCATACAGCAGCAACCAGTGGCAGCCAACACACAATAGTGAGGTCACTGAAGACGTCCCTACGAAGGTGGGAAATTAATTATGTATTGATAACTTGATTGTTTGGTGTTATTATGGAATGTGGCTAGGACTGAGACTGTCCCAACTCAGAGTGAGTTCACATCAGGGCTGACAACAAATTAAACATCTCTGACTTTTCAAAAACAACAATAGAGTCAATGGTGTTTGATTGCGTGGATGATGTGCCTGAACTTGGACTTGAATTATGAGAGGAACACCAGTTTTTCTGACACCAAATGTAGGTGTTAACACAGTAAAATAATGCTATCAGTCAAATTAATAAAATTTTATTTTAACAACTACAACAACATTAATGACAAAATGACATATAAGATACAAAAAAAAACGTATAACCAATAGTGTTGTGTGGCATGGTTGTCCCAAGGCAGGTTTCTGCCTTCCTGGGACCCCTATTTAGTTAACATACAGTAATATAATAGATTATTGTATGGCAATGAGCTGGTAGAGAAAAAACATAGAAAAACTATTATTCGAAAATTGTCCGGAAAAATGGTCCGGATCCGAGCGTTGATGTACTTAATTCCAATTGCACTCCTTAAATCTGGGATTCAGGCAATGCACTTGGTTTTGATATTTGGACAGATGTTGTTTGTATAGCAACAATTTGAATTTTTATCTGGTTTTGGTGTTTTGTATCTTATAATCAATACTATTCCATATTTTTATCAAATTTAATTCTTGTACATTTTATTGTTGATTTCCTTGACAACGTTCATGCACATATTTGTGTTTTAATAAATGATTGATAAATGCTACCGGGGTAGTCTGAAAGGGTTAATAATGGTTGCTAAACCTGTGTTCCTTAGTAGGAAAGGTTTAATGGTTGTTAGACCTGTGTTTCTTGATCCAAAAGGGTTAACAGTGGGTGCTTAATCTGTGTCCCTTGGTCTGGAAGGGTTAACAATGGTTGCTAGACCTGTGTCCCTTGATCCAAAAGGGTTAATAATGGTTGCTAAACCTGTGTACCTTGGTATAAAAAGATTAATAATGGTTGCTTAACCTGTGTTTCTTGGTATGAAAGGGTTAATAATGGTTGCTTAACCTGTGTTCCTTGGTATGAAAGGGTTAATAATGGTAGCTGTGTTTCTTCGGTTCTTCAGGGAAAATGAGAAATGGCGTCAACAAATGGTGGACTTGGAGCTGAAAAAGTTTATGTTGGAACGCAAGAAGAAACCTCTCTCTCCTGAGGTAGGATATTTTTTACTGTTAAATTTTTTAGTTCTGCTTATAATAGAATTAGTTACTATTCTAATATCACTGTTGTTCAAAATGTTGTACAAAATGTTGTCAGCACTTGGTATAATTGTCATCATCCTCTGTCACTTATGTCATCGATCACAATCAAAAATATATTATAAATAAACTATAGCTGACCAGTATATCCAGCAACATCCACTGATGAGCAAACATCATCTACCACTGAGAATGAAACACAGTATAATTTATTATGTTGTTAATTTACAATGTGAATGAATAATCTTCACAAAAAATTGCAGTGTGGCTTAATGCTTCCCAGAGAAGTTCAGTTGATGTTGGAATGAACAGGTCTATCAGAGGGTGAAGTGTAAAGCACTTTGAGCAGTCCCAAGGACTGGATACAGCGCTGTATTACACGGGTAATTGCTACTGGTAACGTGCTGTCTGCTGTGACATACACTGACATACAGTGTGACACACACTGACATACAGTGTGACACACACTGACATACAGTGTGACACGCTGACATACAGTGTGACACATGCTGACATACAGTGTGACACACGCTGACATACAGTGTGACACACACTGACATACAGTGTGACACACACTGACATACAGTGTGACACACACTGACATACAGTGTGACACACACTGACATGCAGTGTGACGTCCAGTACAATAAATCCCGGTATCACACTGTTACAAATATACGCAAGCACGTGGAACAATTCATTCAAATGGTGCACACTGTATAATGTGTAATTTACCATTTTAAATGTGTTTAAATGTTAGCTATAAACCCATATAATAAACACATTAAATGTTAGCTATGAACCCATATAATAAATACATTAAATGTTAGCTATGAACCCATATAATAAACACATTAAATGTTAGATATGAACCCATATAATAAACACATTAAATGTTAGCTATGAACCCATATAATAAACACATTAAAGGTTAGCTATGAAACCATATAATAAACACATTAAATGTTAGCTATGAACCCATATAATAAACACATTAAATGTTAGCTATGAACCCATATAATAAACACATTAAATGTTAGCTATGAACCCATATAATAAACTCATTAAATGTTAGCTGTGAACCCATATAATAAATACATTAAATGTTAGCTATGAACCCATGTAATAAATACTTTAAATGTTAGCTATGAACCCATGTAATAAATACTTTAAATGTTAGCTTTGAACCCATGTAATAAATACATTATCGAACGATAATGGATTTATGCACTCGTTGCTTCAAAATGTTGCATTGGGCTCGCAAACTTGCTCAATTCAACATTCTGAGGCAACTCGTGTATAAAACTCAGTATTGTTTAATAAGTGTATAATATAAGAACAGCTTTAATGATGCAGATGTTTCAGAAGGACTCGAGTGACTTGATGCGGACACGGTGCCAGGGACAGGGTGGGCATGACCCTCACGCTGCGCAGTACGAGGAGACAGGGCGGAACAGGCTGACGACGCGAGCTCTCTATGACACAGAGGAGGAGGAGGAGGAGGAGGAGGAGGTGGTGGGTAGAGAGCTCCTTCAACAAAGAGATCCTTCTCTTGCCCTATCATCAATTAATTTAATTATTAGTAAAATATAGTTAAAATAAATCTAATGGTTTTTAGAAAGATGTTTCATTCTTAAGATGGTGCCTGGATTGTTGTGGTCAGTAACATCATTGTGTGTAAAGGCCTTGCTTAGGCATTAATGTAGGCTTTTCTGCTCAAAAACACCCGGACATGGACCCGTTTAAAATGATGAAGTTGTTTAGATGTGTGCTGCTCTACGAGCTCTTTCTGTTGTTACAGGAAGAACAACTCCTGTGGAATGACGACGATGACAATGACAATAACTATGTGAGGTAGGTGACCAGGCTGGGGCTGAAGACGTGATAACCTGGGCTAGCAGTTTACAGTGGCAGATGTCGATCCAACTGGAGAAATTGTGAATAATCCTTATGATGTCTGGCAGCTAGATCTGAATAATTTTGACATTTTTATATTGAATTTTATTCTTTACTTCAGATATGCATTTTTCTTTTTAAAAAAAGAAAATATTCCACCAAGCCATGTTCAAGCTGGTAATTCGGGATTTGGTTAAGTGTATGAACCCCAAAGAAGACACCACTTTCTAACATCCTGTCAATGCTGTATGTTTCAGTGAATCAAGTGAGTACTCGGACTGGACGGCAGATGCAGGAATGAACCTGCAGCCACCGAAACGCACATCACAGCGTCAACCCGCGAAGAAGAAGCGGAGCTCTGAGGAGGAGGAGGAGGAGGAAGACATCAGTGATGATGAAGATGGGAGAGCTGCCAAGAGTCGGAAAAAGAAGAGACCACCTTCTAAAAAGAAGAAAGAAACAAGAAGACAGAGAAATGTAAAGTTCTCGTATTTGTGGCCTTGTCTTTGGTATTGTTGTGTGTTGTCTTCATCATGTAAAGACATGACATTTCGTATAAGTATACTAATTATAAAAAAAAATTTCTTTCCTAATATTAAATTGGCAAACATGGCTATATAACTGCGAATATTAAATTGGCAAACATGGCTGTATAACTGAGAATGTTAAATTGGCAAACATGGCTGTATAATTGAGAATATTAAATTGACAAACATGGCTGTATAACTGAGAATGTTAAATTGGCAAACATGGCTGTATAATTGAGAATATTAAATTGACAAACATGGCTATATAACTGAGAATGTTAAATTGGCAAACAGCAGTTTAAAAAGTTGTTCACATTTATATTTTCTTTAAATTAAATGTATCACTAAAAGTTCTGCTAAACAGCAAGCAGTAAGCAAGTAAGTGGTTGAATGATGGATGAACTTTCTGAAGCAGTACTATTGTTTGTGGTGTTAATAAAAAGTTAATTTAACTTTTGTTGCATACGTATTGTAGCGGGGCACTATCTGCATGCATACACTGTGCGTATGGTTTGTGGTACACAGTACACAGTTTATAGTATGCGAGTATGCATGCACTATACGGTAGGATGCATGCACTGTCTGGTAGGATAGTGCACCCTGTATCCATGGCAGGGCATACAACCCCATGATGCCCCATAGCTCGGTACTGCAAATTGAGATCTCGATGGAGCAACACTCCTGAATCTCGGTGAAATATATTCGATGCTAACGACACTCATAGGATGCAGTGTAAGTAGCGCCATCCATACTTTATACTGGGCCCGACGACATTGGGTCTCCAAAGTAGTGTCAGAAGTTATTTTACATGTCGACTGTAACTTTGTGTGATTTCACTTGCAGCAAAGGAAGATGTTAGACCAACAAGAGGAGATTGATGAGCTGCCCGAGGAGTTCCGACCCCCAGAGTGGCTCACTGATACAATTCCTCGCAAGGCTCCCTATGTCCCTCAGATGGGCGATGAAGTGATGTACTTCCGCCAGGGTCATGAACTCTACGTCCAGGCCGTCAAGACCCGTGATGTCTACCCCATAAACCCCAACAAGAACCAGCCGTGGCACAAGAACCCAAGTCTGAGGGTGTGTGTGGGGTGGTGCAGTGTCCTTATCAACAAACGTGTCTGTCTTTTGATTGTAGACACCACGGACATATTAAATGCTGAATACACTTAGACGGCAGTAATTTACTAAAGTTTTATATCCAATTTTTACAGATCATAGACTAAATCATTATTAATTTATCTTCCATCAAACTGCTGAAATTAAGTGGACTTTGAAGCTACTGTTTTAACTGCTGCGTGAAACTAGAATGTAGTTCTTTGTTTACATGCAATATGGTTTTCAGGGTATAAATCTACATTTATGGGAACAAACGGATCCTGTTGATGATCTTTGTTTATAGTAACACATGATCTGTGCTAGAGAAGGCAGATCATGTTGATGATCTGTGTCGGAACAGATAAATCATGTTGGTGATCGTTTGTATAAGAACACACATATCAATTGATGATCTGTGTTAGAGAAGAAATATGTTAATGATCTGTGTTAGTCAGAGAAGATGGATCATGTGTTTGTAGGAGCAGGAGTTGGTGAAGATCATTGGGATCAAGTATGAGATCCTGCCGCCACGCCTTGTCTGTCTCAAGCTGGCCTTCATTGATCCTGAGACGGACAAGTTGACGGGAGGGAGCTTCACTATCAAGTAGGTCAACAACCTGGCGCAACAAACAGATTGTTGCTCTCCTCTTTGTCCATAAAGTCCCGAGTGAGGCTGGCAGTGATGCTGCTCCTTCATTTCTCTTTCCTTCTCCTTCCATCACTGATTCCATTTCACTGCCGTCTCCATTCCCCTCTATCCCTCACTCTCATTCTCCCCTACCACTCCCACCAGATCTCTCTTCACGCAGTCCTCCCATCTCAGTTGCGGTCTTCCTCGTCTCCTTCCACCCCTTCCCTCTGAGCACGCTCTCTGTGTTAAATGTGTCGAATCAGCCAGCTTGCACCAACACAGTTTCACACAGCTTACACCAACACAGTTTCACACAGTGCAGTGGCTGGAGTCACAAAGTGTATGTCATGTTGCTTATTGTGTTTAATACATTTTTTGTGTGTTTCAGTTATTATTTATTGAACATGTTTTTCTTCTGTTTGTCATTCATATTAATTTAAATCTCATTGAGATTTTAGATGACCGTGTTATATCAGTTGGAAGCATTTTGCTATTTCACCATAATCTGAAGATTTATCGTTTTAACAGTGCCTTCCCTCCTTAGCTCCGTAGCGTATCGATCCATCTCTGTAGCATATCCATCCATCTCCGTGGCGTATCCATCCATCTCTGTAGCATAATCCATCCATCTCCATTGCATATCCATCCATCTCCGTAGCATATCCATCCATCTCCATAGCGTATCCATCCATCTCCGTTGCATATCCATTCATCTCCGTAGCATATCCATCCATCTCCGTAGCTTATCCATCCGTCTCCGTAGCATATCCATCCATCTCCATAGCGTATCCAT
Source organism: Lamellibrachia columna (assembly GCA_963662155.1). Lineage (NCBI taxonomy): Eukaryota > Metazoa > Annelida > Polychaeta > Sabellida > Siboglinidae > Lamellibrachia > Lamellibrachia columna. Next base: position 53,851,427 of record OY759270.1, on the reverse strand, counting down.
CCATCTCCGTAGCATATCCATCCATCTCCGTAGCATATCCATCCATCTCTGTAGCATATCCATCCATCTCCGTAGCATATCCATCCATCTCCGTAGCATATCCATCCATCTCAGTTGCGTATCCATCCATCTCTGTAGCATATCCATCCATCTCTGTAGCATATCCATCCATCTCTGTAGCATATCCATCCATCTCCATAGCATATCCATCCGTCTCCGTAGCATATCCATCCATCTCAGTTGCGTATCCATCCATCTCCATAGCATATCCATCCATCTCCGTAGCGTATCCATCCATCTCCATAACGTATCCATCCATCTCCATAGCGTATTCATCCATCTCCGTAGCGTATCCATCCATCAACTTTAACATTGTATGCCGATTTCCAGGTTCCATTAATTATTATATTTAACTTTTAATATTGTACGTTCAGATACCACGACATGGCGGATGTAATAGACTTCTTGGTGCTTAGACAAAACTATGACATTGCGATTCAACACAACTACAAAGAAGGTAAATAGACGATTTCTTATAACTTTTATGCATTACATGTAATGAATTTTGTCCTTAGAGCAACCTAATTTCTGTTCAATTTTACAAAATATCCTTGTTTTCATATTATTCTTATGTTTGTCAAATAAAAAAAATGTAATGTTGTAGGTGACAGGTTCCGCTGTATCATAGATGACGCGTGGTGGGCTGGAACCATTGTCACCCAGTCTCCGTACCAGCGCGAGTACCGAGACAGCATGTTCCAGTGCTTCCAAGTACAGTGAGTGCAGCTTCAAGCAGTCATCTTTCTTGCATGTTTTACAAATTTATGTTCACGTTTTATAAGATAAATTATTCAACATATATGTATATATAAACGGAATTGAAGAGTCTCATCTTTCTTGTGTCACATAAATATTCAGCTTTCTCTTTGGGCATGTCAGTCAGTCAGTCAATAAAAAATATTTAGGCAAGATGCATTAGCATTTATGTCATGAATAAATGTATGTTAAGTCATGAATAAATGTATAATAGTATGCCTAAATATGGTAGTTGATGATGATTGCATTCATCCCATAATCAAAGTAGATTGTAAATGAAATATGATTGTACATGTAAACTGTCAGTCAAATCCTCCAATTGGCTACATCACACTATATAGGGTGTTTCATGTGTATAGGTATCTGCGAGACTGCAACATCAGTACAGGTTGTTTTAATGATTCATATGGCAAAACTACTGCACACAATGTAATTGTCATTAGATATACACTCATAAGAAGTGTTTGATGTCCACAGGTTGAGCATGTGACTGTCATGTGACATTAGTGAGTTGTATGTTAATTAAGTGTGTTAACTATGATCGCCGGATGTGTTGCAGATGGGACAATGGAGAAGTGGAGTTCATGAGTCCATGGGACTTGGAGCCAATAGACAACAACCGTAAGTATGTTCATTCCAGTAGCTGCACTTAGTTAGAGTGGGGCCATTGTTAGTGCCTGAAGAGTCTCTCAGCTGAGACAAACTAATTATGTTCACACCACAAAGCTCTCTGGCTGCTATCCCATCTGTCACAGACCAGACAGGTTTCTAGTTCTCTCCCATGGTGAGAGCTTCAGTCACGTTACATCAAATAAGGTAGGCTCTTCTTTTATAAGCATTAAATTCATGTGTCTGTGATCGGTCATATCACATAGTATATGTAGCCGCCATCGCCACATGCTGAGTTATATTAGTTTTATTCATCGATCTGCAGATTGATGAACTAGTATTAAACCAATCTGCATGTCGCCTGTGTTTAGGTGATTTCATAAAACAAGTGTCCATCTTCCTTGTGTGTCATTCTTTCCTTCCATTCTCAGACAAATGTAAACCTGCAGTAAGAATGAAGATGTAACCAGCAGTGTGTTGCAGGTCTGCCCGGGGACATAGACAGCAGCATGCCCGTCACAACACGAGAACTCAAGTCTCTCATGTATCGACCCAAGCCTTCAGAATGGCCGACGGGGGGCCGGGACATAGCCTGTGATCGCATCGCCCAAGGGATGGAGCCAATCATGGAGTTGTCTTCCGCGGAGCCATTCCTAGCTCCAGTCGACCTAAATGCATTCCCGTTCTATGCCATGGTCATAGAGTATCCCATTGATCTGAGCACAATAAAAGCGAGGCTCGAGAATCGATACTACAGGTAATGAATCTAGAATCAGCTGTAAAACAGGTTTAGTTCTGGTAGATGACTGGAATAAATGATCTACTAATTGTATCAATGCCTATGGGCCACATACAGGTGAAAAAGGCTTGATAAGCCAATGGCTGCCTTGTCCACTTGCCATCTGAATCTTGTTGCTTTGCATGGAAATCTTGTTCAAACAGTTGTCAGGTTCTGTTGTGTGGATTTTGTACTGTAGTTCTGAAGTCTAAGTTATATTCAATCTTCTAGTTGTTGAGGTTCATGTAAGATTCTGTTTTCATTTGTGAACTTAGAAATCAAATTAATTATGAAGATGTTGAAGCTTTTTCCAAGACAACATTGTGTTTGTATGACAGCAGGTGACATACATCCAGTATGGCATGACAACATCGTGTTTGTGCTTGTATGACAGGCGGGTGACGTCCATCCAGTATGGCGTGACAACATTGTGTTTGTATGACAGGCGGGTGACGTCCATCCAGTATGACATGACAACATTGTGTTTGTATGACAGGCGGGTGACGTCCATCCAGTATGACATGACAACATTGTGTTTATATGACAGGCAGGTGATGTCCATCCAGTATGACATGACAACATTGTGTTTGTATGACAGGCGGGTGACGTCCATCCAGTATGACATGACAACATTGTGTTTGTATGACAGGCGGGTGACATCCATCCAGTATGACGTGCGGTATCTGGAAACAAACACGCGCACATTCAACGAACCACGAAGTCAGATCGTGAAGTACGCCAAGCTTGTCACGGAACTCTGTCTTCGCTTCATTAGGTCCGTCACTTGTGATTGTGTCACATACACTTGTATGTGTTGTTGTGTACACTCAGAGTATATGTGCACCACAGACTATAAGCTACAGACAGATACACAGATACACAGTAATGCACGAATAATCACTAGTTGAGAGACATACATCACACACACAGCTACACAATACTAGGTTTAACGCACAATTAAAAAAATTTTGTAACATGCAAATTGATTGGTGTTTCCAACTTCGCTGTAATCCAGCATTTTTTGCCAGGAACCAAACTACACATATTTCAAGTGAGGAACAAATATTGTCATTGTTAGTTATTGCGTATGCCTCAGTTGTTGTATGGTTTCCTCTGTGTTGTAGTGATGTCAGCTGTACAGATCCCATGTTGATCTACAATGAGTTGACGCGTGACGTGGACTTTGCCATTGTCCACTCAGTGGGCGCTGACTCTGTCCAGGAGAATGACGTGGACAGTCGCGTAGGCGGCTCATCCATAGGACAAGTAAGTTGAACACACATTAAATTTTAGAATAATATTTTGTTTAAATCCATATGTCAGTGCTCTTGGCAGAGTGATGCTTTCTAGAACAAGGATTTTAAATCAGTTATGCTTGGCTAGTGTAACTATTTAACTTTATATCAGTTTCCAAATAAATTTCCATTTAAGCTATACTATGCTCAAGAGTTGATATGATGACTGGGGAAGTGTTTCATACCATATATAGCTGTGTCTACCATAAGCGTTGACAACAGATGACACATTGTAGCTTAAGATTTGATTGGTTAGTACAATGACCAGAGAATGACGTGTGTTTGTGTGTGACAGGAGCGGGGAAGAAGAACCCGTCGCTCCCTCTCCGTCGACAGTTGGAAGGAGCACTGCGCACAACTACTGCAGACAATCATTGAGTCGGAGGACTCTGAACCCTTCCGGTCTCCCGTTGACATCAGCCAGTACCCTGTGAGTTGATAGTCTCACTGTCACTTCTGTAGATCTCTTGTTTCCTTCGTCCTTGGCTCATACTGCATGCTAGTGGCCATTAAAGGGAAACAGACGTGATGTTTTGGGGCCTATGCACCTATAAAAGTTACTAAAACATAACCATTTGCAACTACAATTAAGAATATCACGCCAGTCACTTACTAGAAAAACCTTGTTGAACACATAGCATCTTAATTTCATGGGCCGCACCGTACTGTTAGATAACCCTACATCATGAATGTCGTATTCTGGCAATATTTGCCAAATGAAAATATATTTGTATACACCTATTCCTACGCTTGCCAATAGGATGTGGCCATGCTGTTTGCGTCCAAACTCCACTTATGTAACATATTATTGAGTAAACTAGTCATGTTTCTGTCAAAACAGACCTTTTGTTTGAGACTTTGCATTGGTTCTGTGTATGCCAGCCTCCCTTAATACATCACAGGTAGTCTAGGTTACCCAATTTCATAGAACTGCACATGTGCTTATCAGTCGCGCTGGTTAACATATCAGCCCTCGGTCAACCAAAAAAATTATCGGAATCTCCCACTTTTAGAACGCATTCTGAGTAAACCACTGGCATGATATTTTGATTTTCATTGCACATGGTTAGTTTTTATTGTTTTTATTATTATTTTATGTGTGTAGCACCAAAACCCTTCGTTTCACTATAGGCGCACACTGTTCATGATAGATTGAACTGTGTAGTGGAAATCACTCGGGATTGGGTTGACCTGTATTGTGGGAAGTTGTGTACATTTCCTAAACATATTTGTTCATGCAGATAGATAGAGTAATGACTTACGAGAAAAATATTATTCAATGTAACTCTGCGATTGTGTACACACACATACATATATATATATATATATATATATATATATATATATATGTATTCACGCAGGCAAACATACATGAACAAATGCAGCCAGTGCATTGTGATTGTGACATGGAAAAGAGAAGAGTTGTACAAAATGAAATGACGCTTCAAGGAATAATGTTTTTCTGTTCGTGCATCAGGACTACCTTGACGTGATTGGTGAGCCGAAGGACCTGTCGTTGGTTGAAGAAAAGATGCAGAGTGACCTCTACCACTCGCCCATTGAATTCTGCAAGGATGTCAGACTCATCTTCAACAACTCAAAAAAATACAACACAAAAAAAAAGTCTCGTGTGAGTCTCAAAAAGTTGAAAAAGCTGTTTGTTATCATTGCTGTTGTTCTTATTCAAGTGTTGCATGTAAATTAATTATAAATATATTAACAAATAACACGTGGAATCAGTAAAACATTAATTGAATACTAAGGTACATTCTTATATAGCACGGTATCCAGTCCTTTGGGCTGTTCAAAGCACCATCTTGACTTCTCTAGGAAGCATTCATTCATTGTTATAGATCAGTGGCATGACTCTTGGTTATAGATCAGTGACATGACTCTCTTGGCTATAGATCAGTGGCATGACTCTTGGTTATAGATCAGTTACATGATTCTTGGTCATAGATCAGTGGCATGACTCTTGGTTATAGATCAGTGACATGACTATCTTGGTTATATATCAGTGGCATGACTCTTGGTTATAGATCAGTGACATGACTCTCTTGGTTATAGATCAGTGACATGACTCTCTTTGTTATAGATCAGTGACATGACTCTTGATTATAGATCAGTGACATGACTCTTGGTTATAGATCAATGGCATGACTCTTGGTTATAGATCAGTTACATGACTCTTGGTTATAGATCAGTGGCATGACTCTTAGCGACAGCTTATCACTGGTGCTGCTGTTTACATGCTACCTTGCAGCGGTCAGGCAGAAAACAACCAGGCCTAATCCACCCACGTCGACCTGGGGCATGCCACTGGAATGGGAATACGCAGACGATGTGGACTTTGTAGACAAAGAGCTAGAGCCACTAGACGCCGTCTTGTCGACGGCACGCACTGAGCTAGCCAATTGGAATCTCTTCGTCAACGAGGAAATGAGAAGTGGACATCCAGTAAGGCCTTAGGATCTCTATTCTGCAGCACCAAAGACGTACAAACTCGATGCATACTTGGCAATGTCGCATTCCGGTCCTTCTGGAAGATGTGGATGCACTGGACCAACATACCACTGGACAAGCGAATGCTAGTCTACAATGCGATGGTCGTCCCAGTTATGCTGTACAACTGCAGTAGCTGGGCAGTGTCAACCGCTCTACTCCACAAGCTAGATGCCTGCCATGACAGCCTGCGCTGGCCTAACAGGATTATATCCTGGGTCAAATGGATACAGGGATCTAGTTGGCAGGCACACACACCACCAACCTTTTTGATATTTTGCGCTCAGACCTCAACGAGAAGGGTGTCAAGTTATGATCAGGCAGACACCTTGTAAGACTCCGAGAAATGGCAACTGACCAGACAAAATGGCGCAGACTATGGGGGGACTGATTGCGACATTAAAATGTCCCCAGACTATTTCTGTTGCAAGAACAGTTTGAAGATGATAATGATGACTCTTGGTGATAGATCATTGACATGACTCTTGGTTATAGATCATTGACATGATTCTTGGTTATAAAGGTACATTCTTATATAGCAATACAATACAATAATACAATACAATATAATAAAACAATATGATACAATACAGTAATATAATAAAATACAATATAATACAATACAATACAATATGATACAATAATACAATATAATTCAATATGATACAATAATACAATACAATACAATATAATACAATACAATACAATAATACAATATAATACAATACGATACAATAATAATACAATATAATACAATATGATACAGTAATACAATACAATATAATACAATACGATACAATATGATACAGTAATACAATACAATAATACAATAAAGAAGACTTCTATAACACCAAAATCCTCAGAAAACTGAGTTCAGCAGCACACCAATACCAAAATATTAGGCACATCTTAATTCAAATCTGAATCGTCAACAGTGATGGTGGTGGTGCGCTGAGGAGTTAAGGAGGATAGCTGGGAATAAAAAATAAATGCGAAGTAGATGATCGAAGCTGCCTAGCCTTTCTTGCAGGAGTGAGCAGCGAATGTAAATATGCCAGTTGCCCAGATGAAAGTGATTGATAGGTAATGGTGCATATCTTAAAAATAATGCGATGTCAAATTGGTAGCCAATGTAGAGATTTTAGAAGTGGTGCCAAGTGTGAGAAACGAGGCAATTTAGTAACTACCCTTGACAAGCAATTCTGCACACGCTGAAGGTTCATGATATCCTTGAGAGCAATATTATGATATAGGGAATTACAATAGTCATGCCTACTGCTAACAAGAGAAGTTGCAATAGTTTTCGAAACAGAAAGAGGCAAATATCGTCGGATACGACAAAGATCACGAATGTGATAAAAACAACAACGACACAATTGAGAAATATGCTGCCTAAAAATTTTTTTTCCCGAGGTCGGTGTGAAATTCTGGTTCAGGATAGGTGTCAGGGGGGGGGGGACCATTAGATTTTATCATGCTGCCTCTGTGTGCCAATGATGAGAAATTCTGTTTTATCCGTATTTAGCTTTAATTTACTGACATTCATCCAGTGGAAGATGTGCTGGAGACAATCTCTGAACTGGTTAAGGGAATGATTAGTGTCAGGTGTAGCCAAAGAAATGTAGATTTTTTATCATCTGCATAAAGGTGGTGATCCAAGCTATGACTTTGGATAACTGAGCTTAACGGAGTAGCACAGTATCCTGTCCTTCAGACTGATCACAGCGCCATCTTGACTTCACTAGAAGCATTCATTTGTTGTTATAGATCAGTGGCACGATTCTCTTGGTTCTATATCAGTGACATGACTCTTGGTTATAGATCAGTGGCATGGCTCTTGGTTATAAATCAGTGGCGTGACTTGGTTATAGATCAGTGACATGAATATCTTGGTTATATATACACATATATATATATATATATATCAGTGGCATGATTCTCTTGATTATAGATCAGTAACATGAGTATGTTGGCTATATATCAGTGACATGACTCTTTGTTATTAATCAGTGATATGACATGACTCTCTTGGTTATAGATCATTGACGTGACTCTTGGTTATAAAGGTACATTCTTATATAGCGATGTATCCTGGCCTTTGGACTGTTCAAAGCGCCATCTTGACTTCTGTAGGAAGCATTCATTTATGGCTATTGATCAGTGGCATGACTCTTGGTTATAGATCAGTGGCATGACTCTTGGTTACAGATCAGTGGCATGACTCTGCGACTCGCTGCCATGTTTGAGGAGCAAATCAGGGAAGTGTTTTCCAGTTGGAAGACGGCAAAGAAATATGCAAAAAGTGGTCGCACACGAAGGTATGTGTTCAGTTTTATTCTATTCAGTTTCTATTCAGCATTGTGTGTGTGTCATTGTGTATCATTGTGTGTGTCTTTGTTTGTGTCATTGTGTGTGTCATTGTGTGTGCCGTTGTGTGTCAATGTGTGTGTCGTTGTGTGTGTCATTGTGTCTGTCGTTGTGTGTCATTGTGTGCGTCGTTGTGTGTGTCATTGTGTGTGTCATTGTGTGTGTCGTTGTGTGTCAATGTGTGTGTCGTTGTGTGTGTCATTGTGTCTGTCGTTGTGTGTCATTGTGTGCGTCGTTGTGTGTGCCATTGTTAGTTTTTGGCACTTTTAAGTGGGGCATTCTCCAGAATTAGCTTAGTATTTTCTACTTTGTATTTCTATTAATTACCATTGTGTTCTTATTTTTAGCTTTTATTATTTTTTATCTGAGCTACATATTTCCATGTGAATTTATGATTAATGTTGTCCATTTTCCATAACAGTTAGCCTGTGTTTACATTTAAAGTAAACATCACTATTGAATATGTTTGTCTAGCAGTGGTTTTACCGAAAGAAAAAATTATGACTGATCTGCATGGACAAATATTTTTAGTGTACCTTTTTAGACTGAAATGGATTAGAACACTAAGCCATATACACACTAATCTTGGCTGTTAAAATGGTCAACTCAAATAATTGTGTTTATGCAGGTTATCAACTCGGATGATTGTGTTTATGCAGGTTATCAACTCAGATGATTGTGTTTATGCAGGTTATCAACTCAGATGATTGTGTTTATGCAGGTTATCAACTCAGATGATTGTGTTTATGCAGGTTATCAACTCAGATGATTGTGTTTATGCAGGTTATCGTCAGGAGCTACAAACCAAAGTCTCGCCTCAACGCAACTCAATGAGCCGTCAACATCTGGTTATGAGCGCCCTCTGGAGGCAGTGGCTGGGCCACATCGCAGCACTCGATCTCGCACAGTCCACGGCAGCAGCAGCAACAGTTGTCAACTAAGGAACGGCACACTTAGAAACGGTTGGTAGTTCACTAGACTTGGCAGTGCTCTATCTCAGGACTGATAATGTGGTTGGTGAATGTGGTATTGTTAAAGGTCCCTCCTCAGTTCTAATTTTTCGCTCATATATAACTCATTTAGCAAGTTAAACCAATCTAGTGTCGACTATGACATGCTAGCTCACTTGTAAAAAAATTTAATTTAATTTTGGTGAAACCATCGAACAAAACATTCAGTTATTTTTTACATGGTCCAGTCAAAATTCAACGAAAAAAGGGCAAAAGTGGTCCAGCTGAATATACTGGGGCGCAAGGTTGAATGCTTCCCAGAGAAGTTGAGTTGATGTTGGAATGAACAGGTATGAACAGGGTGAAGGGCTGAGAACAGTGTCAATGAATGGGTACCGCGCTATATAAGAACAGGGTGAAGGGCTGAGAACAGTGCCAATGACTGGGTACCGCGCTATATAAGAACAGGGTGAAGGGCATAGAACAGTGCCAATGACTGGGTACCGCGCTATATAAGAACAGGGTGAAGGGCTGAGAACAGTGCCAATGACTGGGTATCGCGCTATATAAGAACAGGGTGAAGGGCTCAGAACAGTGTCAATGAATGGGTACCGCGCTATATAAGAACAGGGTGAAGGGCTGAGAACAGTGCCAATGACTGGGTACCGCGCTATATAAGAACAGGGTGAAGGGCATAGAACAGTGCCAATGACTGGGTACCGCGCTATATAAGAACAGGGTGAAGGGCTGAGAACAGTGCCAATGACTGGGTACCGCGCTATATAAGAACAGGGTGAAGGGCTGAGAACAGTGCCAATGACTGGGTACCGCGCTATATAAGAACAGGGTGAAGGGCTCAGAACAGTGTCAATGACTGGGTACCGCGCTATATAAGAACAGGGTGAAGGGCTGAGAACAGTGCCAATGACTGGGTACCGCGCTATATAAGAACAGGGTGAAGGGCTGAGAACAGTGCCAATGACTGGGTACCGCGCTATATAAGAACAGGGTGAAGGGCTGAGAACAGTGCCAATGACTGGGTACCGCGCTATATAAAAACATATCTTTTTTAATACATAAGTCTACTTACACATTTGCATGTCACCCAATTTAATGAGCAGAGTCAATTCTTTCAATGATTTCAACAAAAGTATACTCTTATTAAACTGACTGTAAATTGTAAATGATCCTGTGCTTAACAAGTTGTGAAAGGATCATGTGTGTAAGAACTTGTTAAATGATCCATCTAATCTGCCACTTTTACTTTAAAAAAATTTGTCTAGACTTGCAAAATGGTACATTTCGACTAAGTAATGTTGCAATTCCAGTTAGTCATACATTAAAAATTCCACTTTTCTTGTAATATTATAGTAAAAAATGTGTTATTCCTTGCAATCTGTAATTGATGTGTTTGTCCAAACACCTGCACATTTCTCCATCAATGTATGACCTACATGTGCAGTGAAGTGTGACATGTTGACTCAGGCGTGAAGCGGGCTCACTGGGAGGTGACTGTTGGAGTGGACGACTCGGCCAGTGACTCGGAGGAAAAGGAACAGTCGGACTATGAAGTGCGACGGAGGATACGAGCCTCCCCTAAGAAGAAGTCATTAGTAAAGAAATCATCTAGTAAGTATTGCAGAAAATATGTACACAGTAGCAAACAGTTCATATAATACTGTCTATTTTGTTGTAAATTTGTTGTTTACGTTACGATAGGTTTTGTTGTGGATATAATTTCTCTTAAAAAGACAAATTCAAGAAATATTTAGTTCACCCCATTTTGCCTGTCTTTTGGAAGAGACAGTAGCAACTATAGGTCCTGCCTGTCTCAGTGGTGTCTGTGCCGGAAGAAGTAAAAGATCAAGACACATCAAAGAGAAAGGAGGGTTAGGCCATCTCAAAATCGGTCTACATGTTACATTTGTCATCAGATGAAAGAGTATGCTCAGGAGCTACGTACACTGCTCATATCTCGTGATTCTTGCTTTCCATGAGAAATATTCACAACATGTATGACACTTATTGGCTAAGAATAAAACTACTGTTGCAAGTCGTGTTTGTGACATCAATGTGATATGTTTGTGATGACATTGTGATATGTTTGTGATGTCAATGTGATATGTTTGTGACATCATTGTGATCTTTGTGATGTCATTGTGATCTGTTTATGACGTCAGTGTTGTTTGTGATGTCATTGTGATCTATGTGATGTCAATATTGTTTGTGATGTCATTGTGATTTGTTTGTGATGTCATTGTGAGGTTTGTGATGTCACTGTGATATGTTGGTGACGTCATTGCGAGACTTTGCAATATGTTTGTGTCACCACTGCAATGCCTGAAACTGATGGATTTCGAAATTGATCATTAAAATGTTATATTTTTAAATTATGATTTCCGAAAGCGGTTGTTTTCTTAAAAATAAATGCATGTGTAGTCAGTTGTATTTTCTGCTGTCCTACAGTAGACATTATTTGTAACACTTACGACACCTGTTGGCTAAGAGTGAAACCACAGTTGTGGGATGTAAAAAATATACAGTGATAATGCACACGCATCTTGAATATCATCTGTCTACAGCTGCTTTATTGTTGCAGGTCGTTCGCGGCCGTCGAAGGAGAACGGCAAATCCAAGTTGTACAGCACTCGGTGTGCTACGGGGTCAATCAAACGACGCCGCTACAACGCTCAGTTCTCGTCAAATGACAGCAGCACCGACAATAGTGACACAGAGGATGACACAAGGACGCCACAGACAGTAACCACAAACAATCACATTAACGACGCCACGTCAGACAGTGACACGGCATCTGAAAGTGGTGACACGACAGACGTTGAGGTGTCATCGCCGCCAACACGGTACAACACACGTACGGCGGAGAATAGTCACCGGACTGTGACCGACAGGCATGTTGCCTTGCAGACATTCCGTGCCAGTGCTAGTAGAAGTGAGAGTCATGACAATAGTCGGGCTGTCAGGACTAGAAATCAGGGGCGTCGGACAGTGAGGTATCGCGAGGACAGCGATCATGAAGCAGACCACAATTCAGTGACATCCGACAATGACAGTATTCCTGGAGCGAATGTCAGTGTCAGTAGTCGAGGACGTATACGTCGACTGACTCCGCGGGCTCAGGCTGCCATGCTAGCTGACTGAGTCGCCTCAAGCAATAGTTAGGGAGCAAGTTATCCATGACCAGTCGTGAAGTCGCAGTCGAGCTGTGGATATGTTGAATAAGTTACTCTTTTTACACAAATACATTTGTTTGATAAACAATCTAATTTTCAATCACTGGTCTTTGTCTTCTTCATTGCTGCATGAAAAAGTGAAGTTTGCCACTAGATGGCTTTGTGGTCTGGGTTTGTTCTATCATGATTGTAAAGGTGTAATCGTAAATTATGTCAATTATTATGAAAATTTTTAATTAGAGTAAAAATGACAAGACACTAGATCCCCACCTGTTGTTAATTATTACAGTCCAAACAAGTAATCTGTTACAATAAACATATCAGGTGTAGAAAATCTGTTGGATGTTCTTAATTAGAACTTTGTATGGTAATTATGACTTAAAATAGGACCAGTGTTGAAAGGTAGATCGCTAATGAAACAAATGTGACTGTATTAAATGAATAACTTTGTACAAACAAGAGTTTGTACAAAGTAAACAAGAGTTTGTACAAAGTAAACAAGAGTTTGTACAAAGTAAACAAGAGTTTGTACAAAGTAAACAAGAGTTTGTACAAAGTAAACAAGAGTTTGCACAAAGTAAACAAGAGCTCCTCGTGGTCATGATGGACATCTCTGATGCAATCTAGAGACGGCAGGGATCAACTGTTTAGTGGCCGACATTGCCACTGGATACTCTAGAACATGATTGCTTCAGTAAGTGTCACATATGCAGAGATAGTGGTTTCATGGACAGATTTACATAAGGTTTAGTACAACAGTGCAACCAGACAGTACAGTGGCCAGTCAGTGAAAGGGCTGTCCATAGAACTGTCGTCTCTGATGTGTTCCTGTTGTTGTCTCTTCAAGTTAATATGCTTTGATGTTCACAGATCATACTATATGTTCACAGATCATACTATATGCAAGATAATTATATTAACTTGTTAAAAAAAATCTACAGCCAACCAACATGAAATAAAAAAATTGGGCAATAAGTGTGAAATAAAAAATACAGATTAAGCGATTAATAAGGCCTTGTTCATGAAATCTAGCACTGTGCTTTCTTATTTGACAGTAACATGAGCTCAGTGTATAAACTTTGTAAAATTTCTGTTGTTGCCTGCTTAATGTTTGGACAATCAAGTAAGATTTGGCAGAGGATATCCAGAATGTATCGTTGAACATTACTAACTCATTGACAGCTGTACATGTTCATGTTGTCGACTGTCGTCGACTTACGCGTTTTCCTCATCTGTAGTCACAACACCATTTCATGTGGCAGTAAAATGCTACATTTCATGTTTGTATCTGTTATGCAAGTGCAGTGTATATGCAAAAGAGACGTCTTTTGAAATTATAAATATTTCCTGATCTTTCATCCTGCTCAAGGTAGAATTTCTGCATAATACATACGCAATGTTAAAACCAAAGTTGGCATTCTGTGTTTATTTACCCCATCTTATAAAGCGGGCACAATTATACATCCAAACATTGTACTAGAACAGGCCGACAAAAAATACAATCTGACCATCATCGTTCCAGTATCGCCACAAAAGTAATATGTTACATTTCTCTGTGAATACTTTCTAATATCCAATCTACACTGATCCTTCACTAATGACACCTTGTGTCCTCTTGTTCTACTATATTTCTTAAGTGAAAAAAACATTTATATCAATATTTTCATACACATTCATACCTTGCAACAACATGTTGCATGTAAACAAATTTTAAAACCAAAGTGTTTACTAAGTTAGAAAGAAGCTCCTGGAACTAACTTAAGCCTAAGGAGGTCTTAGAGAACTAACCTAAGCCTAAGGAGGTCTTAGAGAACTAACCTAAGTCTAAGGAGGTCTTAGAGAACTAACCTAGGCCTAAGGAGGTCTTAGAGAACTAACCTAGGCCTAAGGAGGTCTTAGAGAACTAACCTAGGCCTAAGGAGGTCTTAGAGAACTAACCTAGGCCTAAGGTCTTAGAGAACTAACCTAAGCCTAAGGAGGTCTTAGAGAACTAACCTAAGCCTAAGGAGGTCTTAGAGAACTAACCTAGGCCTAAGGAGGTCTTGGAGAACTAACCTAGGCCTAATGAGGTCTTGGAGAACTAACCTAGGCCTAAGAGAACTAACCTAGGCCTAAGGAGGTCTTAGAGAACTTATAGCAGCAGGAACCTATAGCAGGACTGTGTTTAAGAGTTGTCATATTGAATAATTACAGTAAACTTATAGCTTTACGACATGATAATATAATTATAATAATTAAACATGATAAACCTTTTAATAAGAAAATGTCACACTCGTTAACAACATCGTGACGTGAGCTGCCATTACAAGTCCACTGTCCAATTTCTGACATACAGAATTCGTGGTGAGGTGGACTATCATCACACGTTGATAGAATTCTTTGAGGTGCACCGGTCATCATATGTTGAGTAGACAAGTGACAGGACAGTGGTCACTGCCGTAGACGTCCTTTCGGATGACACTGTCACACAGACTGTCCTTGAGTTTGTCTGACAAGACAAAGTAGTCCAGCCGCCTATGAAACAAATGGATCAATTTAACCTGTTGTTTAACCGAGTGTTTTAGCAGAACTATTAATTTCTACTTTAGAGCTGTGCACCTAATGTCATAGCTTTCAGTATTCTTAGAGCCATTTTCAGTGTTTTTAACTGACTTTTGTTGTGCAAAAAATATACCTGTGTTCGCACAATATATTGCATCTTTATTGTAATTATTTGTTTCTGGCACTGCCTGTTAGCCTTGTGTTTATTTGAGTCAACATGTTGACGAACGTCGTTTCCACCACCAATCGAAAAATCTACGTTGCAAAATATACAGTGAGTATAATATGACAACTCGTTCGATGCCGGTACAACACATGGCCATTGTGTCGTGTACGACGTCCAAAAAATCGGCACATTTTCTAGGTGGTGCTTCGTCATGTTTTGATGTTGAAGGCGCAGCTTTCCGCTTCGTGCTATCCATTTTCTATTCAAAACAACGTGGACCACTTGACTGTGTGCACTTGACTGTGTGCACTTGACTGTGTGCACTTGACTGTGTGCACTTGACTGTGTGCACTTGCGCGATATCCAGATCATTGGCAGAAGTGCGCATAACTCGCGTCTAGCGGAGACATTGTGAGATTAGTTTTAATATTCTCAAAAGGTGGCGATAGAGTTTTTCCAATGAATGTATTCGTAATTTTAATATGCACGATTCCGTAAGCAAATGAATGAAAACATATTTCTGTAAGTCATTAAATTCCGTAACAAATACGGAAAAATACGAAGGGTGCACAAGTCTGTACTTTACATAACTGAACAGTGGTTATTATTTCTTGTTGAATTGTTTTGCTGCTTTTAAGCTCAATAAAACACTTAATGAACCTCAAATCTTGTAAAAAGAATAATAAATAAAAACGGTCAATTAAAAAGATAACATTAAGACCGACAGGAATCTCAGATTTGTAGTTATCTTTATGGACATAAAATGGACCTAACTACGTAAGTATGAATACATTTTGGAAAATCCCATAATGATAATATTAATATTTAACAAGATTAAATTAGTACTACATAAACCTTTATTTTCTGCAAAAGCAGAAACACATTTAATACCATGCACTCAGATGCAAAACAACTACACCAGACATTACCCTATTTCTATTTTACATAACTGAACACTGGCTATTATTTCTTTTTGAATTATTTTGCTATTTTTAAGACCCAATAAAACACTTCCTGAACCTCAAATCCTGTCAAAAGAATATCAAATAAAAACTCAAATGCATGAAGATTGCTCATTGTGAGAATAAGTACCAAATACATCAATTTAATTTATCTTCAGACATGCCTGACCAGATGTCCCAGACAAGTTTTACTGCTAGACTTGCTTTCATGGTGGCGAGAATAAGAAGCTTCACTGACCATCCAACGTTCTTGGCCCGGCAGTTTCCCATTGCGGTCCAGAAGGTGTAGGCCTGAGTCTGGTCGGGGTACAGACTACGGAAGCTGTCAGAAAAGCCAGCATCCAGCAACTTGCTGAAGCCGTCTCGCTCCTCCTGGGTGAAGCCAGCGTTCTTCTTGTTCGACTTAGGATTGGCAAGGTCTGTAGGGAACATACAAGATAACTATGTGAAAAATAACTGACACTAACATCCTTCTTATGTAGCGAACTCAGTCTGCTGATGAAACTTGTGTGAAACAGATGAAATATTTAGAACGAACATCAAGCTGTCAAATATAACACTGCAAGAAACTGGAACATCTTGTTCGTTTCTCGGTAGAAAGTACCAAGTATAAAAGGCTATGAACCTCGAACCCAAAGGCTAATTGTTTACTTTGTGATACCAGTTTTGACAATGTTCCATTTATCAAATCTAAGATGTATTAAAACGTTGTACAAATTCATTTAATTTAAATACAGAACAACAAATCGTAATTGAAAAAGCATGATGTATATAAATAAGCTAGTTTAACGAATATTCTGCTTTCTACAAATCCTGATTCAAATAAATGGTCAATCCCCATATTCCCCTCCTATTCCCAGCGGTCTAGCACCTATTTCCAGATGTGCGACGTTCAGATCACCGCAGAGAATGACAGGCTTCTTCTCGTCCAGCTTCCTCAGGTAGTCTCTGAAGTCTGGGTCCCACTCCTTGGACCGGTACTCCAAACGCACGAGGCCCCGCCCAGCGTTCGGCACATCTGTACAAGATATATATATATATACATATAATATAGACCATGAAATTTTAATTCCATGACAATAATGAGAAGAACACTCTTACTTTAATCCCCCAAACCAGAGCTCAGACACTCATCAGAATAAGAGTCAGGCAATCTGACAATCGTCATGCAATGCTAAAGTTATCAACAGATGGATAAGATGTCTGACAGCCGTCGAGGGTGAGAATGTGTAACTAAATAAGCCTCCAGATGATAGCTTCAAGTGGTGCTGGTTGTGTGTGTGTTTGTGCGTGCGTCTGAGTGTGTATGTATGTATGTATGTATGTATGTATGTATGTATGTATGTATGTATGTATGTATGTATGTATGTATGTATGTATGCATGCATGCATGTATGTGTATATGTATATATATATATATATATATAAAATGTTATATATTATATATAATAAAGTGTGTGTGTGCGTACGTGCATTACTTGCAAGTGACTATTTCTTATGGAGTTTTAATATGGCTGGGGTGGATATTCTATGCTTGTTTTGAATTGAGTAGCTTCATTAAAAGTTCTAAAAATAAACCAACCATTTCATTACAAATTTTAGTTGAAATACTCCAGATTAATAAAACTTATAGTTATTTTGGTTAATATGAATGAATTACAGCTGCTAGAGGACCAGGAAGATTTTTGCTAATTTTTTAATGACAACCAAAAGCCAAAAACAAATGTTGAGACAACCCATCTATCATTTGTTCCAGAAACCTGTGTGATTATTCTCATGGTTACGTTCATTTCATAAGCCACATTTCAGCATTGTAAGTGTTGTAGTGTTTATAAAACATTTAATTAGGTAACGTTTCCTGGTTATTAGTTATAACAGAAATGTCAATAGATACGTATATCATGCTGGTAATTTGAAGCTTTTTACTGGCGTATTACATATTGTTGACAAAGTATAATGGCCATTTATAATATTGACATGTCCCCTTAATTTGCTGCCACAATCACACTTAAATTTGTATTTATAACGTGTTGTCGTCTACAATACCAGGTTACACTAGCCATCTGACAAACAAGAGTGGCGTGTTTACGATCATTTTGATTGGCCCATTATCCGGTGGGGTCACCAGGTCACATATACTGGCCATTTTTGTTATGGCTACAAAGGCAGAATAAACTACGTTAGCGCTGATATTTGCCGGATTAAGAACATGATTTATTTAGGTAGCTATAATACTGATGTGTACTGCAGACCTGGGGCCGAAGTACTCGCTACTCATGTACTCGAGTACATTTTTGAAGTACTCGTACTCATAGAAAGTATGGTCAAGTACTCATACTCGTGTTCAATGAACTCAGATTTTACGAGTACATCATGAGTACATATGAGTACTTTTTCAATATGATATTGTGAACATTATTTTATTTCTTATTTTATAAGATTACTAACAACTTCAACAAAAACTTCAAAAAGTATAGTGGCAAACTGTATTACCTGCATATAAAAAAAACTTATGTTCTTGCATGCATCTCAGCTGAGTTATATATGTTTTCTAGTACAGGATCATTAAAAACACTTTTATTATGTCAATTCTATTGCAACAACCATGATATTAATTGCAATGTAATAGCCCCTGATTTGTAATGATTATTGTTACATTTAGTAGATGTGGTTTCATTTTTACTTGGTATTGATGAGTTTTCACAAATTCATACCGTGGATCACTTTTCTGCACATTTAAATGCACTGAAGCCACAAAGGCTTCGCTTTAAGAGGCAGCATCTTTTAATTCTTTTCCCAGTCAGAAACCCCTAGTTCATATCCATAGTTGTACTAGTTACCAGTCCAGGCCATAATCCTTGTGTTTGTTTAATGAAGCCAGGAAGTCCAGTAAGCCCATAATGAAAGGGTCATTCATCAGTTAGCCATAAAATGCCTTTGTTGCTCTCACAAGTGACAGTGCTAAGTACTGCTAGCTGAGTCTTCTTCTGAAGAAGTTTGGTGACTCAGTCAGACAGCCTCTTCTGGTGCCAAACTATCACCAATGTACTCGTACTCAGCCATCACCAATGTACTCGTACTCAGCCATCACCAATGTACTCTTACTCAGCCATAACCAATGTACTCTTACTCAGCCATCACCAATGTACTCTTACTCAGCCATCACCAATGTACTCTTACTCAGCCATCACCAATGTACTCTTACTCAGCCATCACCAATATACTCATATTCAGCTATCATCAATGTACTCTTACTCAGCCATCACTAATGTACTCGTACTCAGCCATCACCAATGTACTCTTACTCAGCCATCACCAATGTACTCTTACTCAGCCATCACCAATGTACTCGTACTCAGCCATCACCAATGTACTCATATTCAGCTATCATCAATGTACTCGTACTCAGCTATCACCAATGTACTCATACTCAGCTATCACCAATGTACTTGTACTCAGCTATCACCATTATACTCACACTCAGTCATCTCCAATGTACTAGTACTCAGCCATCACCAATGTACTCGTACTCAGTCATCACCAATGTACTCGTACTCAGCCATCACCAATATACTCGTACTCAGCTATCACCAATGTCCTCATACTCAGGTTTGAGCAATGTACTCGTACTCAGCCATCACCAATGTACTCGTACTCATACTTTACTCATGAAAATGTACGGCCCCAGGGCCCGAGGTTATAAACCGTACTCAAACTCAAGCTCAAGTCTGTGCTCAAGTCTGAGATTTCATGCTCACCAGAGTTTTCGTGCTCAACCGAGGTGATAAAACGTCTTGAGTACGTACTCAGCTGAGTACGAAACGACGCGGTTTTTTCAAATGCACAAGCGGCCAAGTGGAACTCTCTTTTTGAAAAAGATAACAAAGATACTTCCGCATATAAACAGTGGTGGACGAAGAATTTCGGCTGCAAGCGTCTCTTTTGCGGGAAAAAGCGCCGGAGAAAAATCAACCCATCACCAATATCACACGCTGTGTGGAAAGTCGAGCACACAGTGAACGATTTAACAGACAGAACAAGACGAGTCACAAGATAAAACTGTCTAAAAATAAAAAATAGCAAAAAGTAATACCTCGCAGCCAGACTAAGACTGCCCCAACTAAGCGATTCGGCAGCCTAAGTAATTATGTTTGCCATGGTCATTTAGCGTAGTAACTAGAACTTCTGGAAATGTACCGAGGAACACGACAAGTCGTACTTTTTTAATGAATGCAAGTGTTAATATAACATAAATTTCGTTACAAAATATATTATATTTATGCTGTCAAAGGTAAACAATAATTACATTACCTAAATCCGTGGTTCATTATAATATTTTGTTTTAATATTTCATTAGAATGTCCATTGTTTCCATAATCTATACATGCGTGTAACAATACACACGTACTGGAAAGAGGAGTATAAAAATAAACATTTTGTGAGACAAAGGTTCAGTTTCATAGTTTTGATCATTCTATGTGTACTGAATATGTAAAAACTACTGTGTTCAGATCATGATGTACCTATGGCTATACACTTGAACTATAGTCTATAAACTTGTCTGGTGGAACCATACGTCAGAGTCACGTAGAAGACTCTGTGTGGTACACAGTGACGTATTCAGATTGTTGCGCAGTGAACCCAGAAACTGAAGTATTTGTCAAAACTAAGAAATGGCGGTGTTAACAACTAATTTTGTTTGCCCCTTTAGCCTAGGCTTAGTTTGACGTCGGGCGTCACATGTTTGTGTCACGGGGATTACCCACTGTTAGTAGTCTATAATTTTAGTCCAGCCTATCTTTTATATGGGTGTAGTATTACAGAGTAGTGATTGAAATTAATAGATGATATGCTAAAACGGATTTCATTGAATATCATAGAAAGGTTTGTATTACTCCTTAATGATTAATATTTTTATAGATAATAAAACAAATATAGTACTAATACAATATCAAACAGTAAAGTGTAAACTGAAAGAGTAAGCTATGTTATCATTGATTTGTAGTGGTAATTCTTAATAATAATAATTATGATGAGAGTGCCCAAGCGAATATATTATTTGCACTTTTAATGTGCACACTATCTACTATATGGAATCATTATTTCCATAACATATATTATTTTATTTATCATAAATTAAGTTATATTTGAAATAGGTTACTGCACAAGACAATATATGCAGCATATGTTACTATTAGTGTTATATTACATACGCCCTGGGTATATGCACTACACATGTCGCTGTTTTCACTAACACCTTGCTTAGTTTAGTGCCTCTTAATCATTGTATAGCTATATTTGCCAGTACTTTATATTCCAATCACATACTGTCCCCAAAGTTTGATGTTCTTCTTTGTCTTACAAAAGTCGTGATATCTTTGTATCTATTATTTGGAAAATTTGCATTTACTATAAATTATAGGAAAGGTGTAAACACTATATTAGAGCTGTAGTTTGTCACCTGCACTAGTTCGTTCTTAGATTTCCTGCGGCATTGGAGTAGTAAGGCTAGAACAGCATTATGTTTAACATCAATAACCTACAATTTTACTTTTTGCGGTAGCCTAAATATAGACATATGGAAGGTTTTTCTTATATATTGTTCAATTTGAACAATCTCTTAAAAAAACTCAACAACACAAGTATTACATTATCCTGGATGTGTGTGTTGCATATTTTGCATGTATATTCTACTTCCAAAGGGCACCCACTATGTGAAGTCCTACCCCTAGGCTATAGCTGCCTTGGCCTGGGATAGCAATTTTTTTTATTTCATATACATACATCCTTTGCTCTGGCCTGGGGTCGGGCTGCATGATTAATATTAATATAGCATGGTATGTAAGCTTAATCCAGTTGATATAATATTTAGATTAGCTATATTATGTTATAAACACATTATTTGCTATATTCCCAACTCAAAACTGGCGAAATGTTTTAAATCACTGCCTAATTCTTTACAGTGACAAAACGATGTGGCTGTATTGCCATGGCCATGAGGCATGACATTGGCATTGGCAGTTCACGGAATAATTTTATTTTGCAGCACACATACACTTCGCATATATCGTATTGGTATGCCTTAATGTCCAGTATGGCATGTTATAAATCGTTCAACTAAACCACATAGTTTTAATTTCTGTAGACACATTTCGTTTCACAAATGTCGTATTCCATCAGGTCTTCATACGGATAAAACTCGGAAGTAGGCGGCCTGGACCCTAAAATCGGACAGCTTATCTTCTCAAAACGGACGAACTTTCAACGACTTCAATAAATTTATGCGTGAGCTGCCATTTTTATTTATGCTTGAGCACGGCGTTGAGCATGGTCTTGAGCATACTCAGGATTTCAGCATTTCGTGCTCAACGCTGAGCAGGATTTCGTGCTCAAGATGTTTTATAACTTCGCCTGAGTTTAGTGTGAAAGCGAGACTTGAGCATGAAACCGTGCTCAATTGAGTTGAGTATGGTTTATAACCTCGGGCCCAGGTCTGGTGTACTGGAATCACAGTAACCAGACGATATGTTTTGCGTTGATGGCGAACAAATTTATGCTTGTTCGATGCTGGATTGAAGCACACGTGGTCATTACTATGGAAACGTCGGCAGCGTTTCCAAGAAGTCAGGGTGACTTATTTTTTCAGATGACCAGCACATAAAACCACATTATCTATGTATCTTGTCTTTGATACGTACAACTTGTAACCACGTAGAACTTGTCAAACTCAGCCGTGATGACCCGACCTTCTTTGTCATGTTTCTCTTGTCCTGCAGCAACAAAACATTATCTTCTTCAAAACTACAGGAAAATTTTAGGAAAAAATTATTTTTCTAAAACATAGAAAAAAGTAGAGCAGAACATGTAAAATATGTCAAAGCTGTCTTATTTCAAGGTTCTGCACAGTTTACCCATGACAGACACTGTCTCAACCCAATGTTCTGCACAGCTTACCCATGACAGACACTGTCTCAACCCAATGTTCTGCACAGTTTACCCATGACAGACACTGTCTCAACCCAATGTTCTGCACAGTTTACCCATGACAGACACTGTCTCAGCCCAATGTTCTGCACAGTTTACCCATGAAAGACACTGTCTCAACCCAATGTTCTGCACAGTTTACCCATGACAGACACTGTCTCAGCCCAATGTTCTGCACAGTTTACCCATGACAGACACTGTCTCAGCCCAATGTTCTGCACAGTTTACCCATGACAGACACTGTCTCAACCCAATGTTCTGCACAGTTTACCCATGACAGACACTGTCTCAGCCCAATGTTCTGCACAGTTTACCCATGACAGACACTGCCGCAACCCCATGTTCTGCACAGTTTACCCATGACAGACACTGTCTCAACCCAATGTTCTGCACAGTTTATCCATGACAGACACTGTCTCAACCCAATGTTCTGCACAGTTTATCCATGACAGACACTGTCTCAACCTAATGTTCTGCACAGTTTACCCATGACAGACACTGTCTCAACCCAATGTTCTGAACAGTTTACCCATGACAGACACTGTCTCAACCCAATGTTCTGCACAGTTTACCCATGACAGACACTGTCTCAACCCAAGGTGTCCAAATAATTCCAACATTGTCCTCTCTTATCCAAGGACTGACCACAGTCAACCCTACATAAAAATCTTGATTACTTTGTACGGTCCTACAAGAAAACCAATATTTTAAACACAAAAACAGAGTACATAGAAATTACCTGCGACATAAGTCATTTCTTTCTCACAATTCTTTATGTCGTTGAAAATTTATTCAAAGCTGATGTTCAAAATCATGCTGGAATTTTAAATGGACATTTACACTAGAAATAGAATAAAATGAAAACCCACCTAAACCATATGTAACTTCTATGGGCTTCACCTTGCTGAACAGACCAGTGCCTGCGTAACCCTTCTTCTCCGCGGAGGACCAGAAGGCGTGGTATCCCTCCAGCTGCATCTCTTTTGGCAGACTCTCCTCGTCACACTTTGTCTCCTGAAGACAGAAGATATCCGGATCCTCGTGCTTGAAATACAAGTGACTGCTTTTCTGCAACATAAACCAATGGCCACATGAAAAAGTCCTGTGAGACTTGGATCTTGCTGATGATATCTGCCTGGTAAACAGTTATACTAAAAAGATGCAAACCAAGACAAACTGTTTGTTAAACCATGCAAACAAAGTCGGACTATTCATCAAAACTGAAGTTGTGAGAGCAAACTGCGATAGAAAAGCCTTTGCACACAGGGATCGTTTCACCTGCCTTGGTAGTGATGATGATGGAGACTGTTCTATTGACACCAAGAATAAGCTTGGCAAGGCATGGGGAGCATTTCAAAAACTCACCAAAATCGGCAAAATGTGTACGTCAAAGGGTATAAATATTAACACACAAAACATTTCAACAGCAATGATATACCTGTGCTTCTTTATTGCTCTGAAACGTGGAAAAAATGGAGGAAAATCAACACAAACTAGTTTCCAGAACAGATGTTTGTGCAGACTTTTAAACATCAAATGGACTGAATTCATCACTAATGAAGAAGTCCTTAAAAGAGCAAACCCAATCAAGTCAACAATATTGAAAAGAAGATGGAGATATTTGGACCATGTCCTTAGAATGCCACCAACAAGAACACCAAAGTAGGTGTGGTACTGGAAACCATCTGGAAAGGGAACACCCCAAAAGAAACGTACCAACGAACCATCACAAGAGAGGCACAAACCCAGAAAATAAAGACACAAGACCTAGAAAGAATGGCTGCAGATAGACACGGATGGTGTCGATTGCTCTGTCTTGTGTGTCTGATGGCACGGGGGGGAGGAGGGGGGTGTAAGTATTGTATGAGTCGATGTGCAATAACATCTAGTATGCAATCATCATAATGAATGTATAATCATTTCTGTATGGTTATAATACTGTGGTTCTGTGTTTTCCTAAAATACATCGTAGCTGATGATGACTGTGGATAAGAAAGAAGCTGCGCGTGGGTCACAACACGCACAGCAGTGGCTACTTGAAGGATGGGAGTCTACACACCATGAGTCTACACGCCATGAGTCTACACGCCATGAGTCTACACGCCATGAGTCTACACGCCATGAGTCTATACGCCATGGTGCCCAAAGCCTAACATAAATGATATTGGTCTATAATATTTTTATTTCTTAAGTCTTTTACCAACAAATTACTCTTAATTCATATTTTTATGATAGTTATTAGCAAAGTTATTATTTTTAACAGAACCCACTTAAATTGTTCCAAATTGTGTGCACTATAGAAGTCTACCATTCACTCAACCATTCACTCAACCATTCACTCCACCATTCACTCTACCATTCACTCTACCATTCAACTCCCTTGTGTTGTAATAATGCCAAACTCATTGTGTCTGAAGTACTTAATAAAGCTATGCTAACACAAGGAATAACCCTTTTATATGACAAAGAACCCACCTTGACCCAGGCACGGATGCCGTTGATGTTCCAAGACGTAATCTTCATGTTCCATGGCTTCCCATCTGCTGTTTTAGCACAACTAGAGAAATCTTGATCCTCCAATGCAGGTGGCGCCTCCTACACGCATACAAATAAGTCACACAACAATGACATGAATTGGTTTCAACATTAATCTCTCTTGGGGATGACGATACCATTTTAACGTAAACATGAACGAGCAAGTGCTGCAGCATAAAGGAGCCCTGGAAAGAATGCCAAGTGTTGAAATGGAGGGCAGAATCTGGCGTCTTCTCCAGTAGTATATGCAGAAAGGAACATATTTCATATCACTTATCTGGTGGCCAGCTCATGACATACCTAATATTATTTTTACCTACATCACCATGTGGAAAATTTATTAAAGTAGAGTAAAAAGCCACAGGCCTTCTGGTCAAGATATCTACCAGTAGCATATCTAGGATCTCGCAAGGGGGAGGTCAAAGGGGAAGGTCAAGGGGGGACCAAATTAGTCATTCATTAGTTAACCATGCTACAATGCATAATAAAAAACACGGAACAAAAAAAAAATTTTATCCAATGGTGGGATTTGCCAAATACCCCCCCTAAATATGTTACTGGTTTCCTCCAAAGAAACCACACAAACCTCTTTTTTGGACATTTTCATGACATGAAAAATTATTGCAATCATAATTATTGAGTAATGTGTGAATAATGAGGACATTTTCCAATTGTTTTAGTAATAGACTTACCAGCAGTACCTGTTAGTAATAGACTTACCAGCAGTACCTGTTAGTGATAGACTTACCTGCCGTATCTGTTAGTAATAGACTTACTTGCAGTACCTGTTAGTACTAATAGACTTACCTGCAGTATCTGTTAGTGATAGACTTACCTGCCGTATCTGTTAGTAATACTAATAGACTTACCTGCAATACCTGTTAGTGATAGACTTACCTGCCGTATCTGTTAGTAATAGACTTACCTGCAGTACCTGTTAGTGATAGACTTACCTGCCGTATCTGTTAGTAATAGATTCACCTGCAGTACCTGTTAATGATAGACTTACCTGCAGTACCTGTTAGTGATAGACTTACCTGCCGTATCTGTTTGGGTGCAGTGGCTCCGTTCTCTGTGTCTGCGTCTCTCTGTCAACATCCAGATACATTCTACTCATCTGGCTTGATTGGGGAATGTTTTAAACCTTCCTTCATTGGGACTTCATTAAGAAATATTGACAGCATAATTTTCTTTTACAAGTTATGACATGTTGAGCAGAAAACATCCCTAATGAAAGTGGAAAGTATCCAGTAAAATGCTACATATACCAGATGTTTAACAATGGTCACCATGTAAAAATGCAGCACAAACTTCATACCTTTTTTCAAAGTATAAAGAACATTAAAATTATGGAGAATGCTATTTCACACCCATTCATGCATAATTGTTTTTCATCAGTCGATAGGTGGTGTTCACTTCTCTGCTTCGCCTCGTGTATTTGAATGAATGAACTTTATTCAGTCACACACCATACTTCCATAATACAATATCACAGAGCTGTTTAAAAGTGCAACTCGATTCACTTCAATGTATGTGCACAGTAACTCAAATCACTGTTAAAATATTTCTAAAACACTGTTGAAATTCAAAAGTGGCTATCATTAATTGCAACATTTTACATTCTACACACACGCACATACACAGACTTGGCATTCACGATGTTGAAGAGCGTGATGATGTTTTGGTTATTTGATGTAAATACACCGTGAAGGGAATGCCACCTAATGACTGATCATTGATGGAAAAACAATTATGCACGAATGTGAGTGAAATAGCATTCTACTAAAATTAATACGAATACTAGGGTATTAAAAAAATTATTATTAACTGACTCCGTATATCTTTACATTAGACAAGGCCGACACGATCCATCATACATCCATCCCTGATGTCACCGGTGCACCTAAAACAATTGGTACTACTGTTTCTTGGCACTTTTCTAGAATCTGGGCTAACCCCAATGTTGCTGTTATAACATGTAACCTTTTTT
This sequence comes from Lamellibrachia columna, assembly GCA_963662155.1. Taxonomy (NCBI): domain Eukaryota; kingdom Metazoa; phylum Annelida; class Polychaeta; order Sabellida; family Siboglinidae; genus Lamellibrachia; species Lamellibrachia columna. Next base: position 53,823,741 of record OY759270.1, on the reverse strand, counting down.
CTATGCTCGTTTTTCCAATTTATTTTATATGAAAGCAGGTGCAATGCCTGTGTAATACACCATATTTGAATTCTCTATTTAAATGTGAAATCAACCAATGGTCAACAACTTGGGCATAAAGCATTTTTGGCTGCTAAATATAGGCCACTTTTCACTATGTATATTAACTAATCAAGATAGAAACTTCAAACTTCTCATGTACCTAGATATGTAGATGAGTTATTGATACAACTAAGATTCGTTTGTGTTTTATTGTCGAAATATGAATCTAAAATCACTTGTTGGCTCAATTTTTTTCATAAAAACACACAACTTTAATGATAGATTGTGGAGAACTAATATACAGAAGTGGAAGTCTAGTATGTACGTTACTGTCTACATATGATGGAGAACAAGCAGGCCAAATCTCAGAGTTCTTGCACAAATAGTGTTTGAGTTTTTGGTATTTTTAAGTAGAACAAGAAATCTTCATGACTTCCAAAAATGAAAGAATCCACACAATTTAAATGGTCATAACTCAGAAACTATTGGAGCTACAGTCCTATGGTTTAACATGTCTGGTTACATTGACCAGTACATTAATTTTGTTATTTTGGTTGAATTAAAAGATATGAGTGCAACAAGATTTTATTTTGGTTGATTTGAGATGGAGTGCCCCACGTACGTTCTTATATAGCATAGTGTCCAGTCCTCGGGACTGCTCAAAGCGCTTTACACTTCACCCCCTGGCAGATCTGTTCATTCCAACGCCATCTCGACTTCTCTGGGAAGTATTCAGCCATGCTACAATTACTGCACAAATACTATTTGTTCACATATCCACCAATACTCATTTACACAGCCGAGTGAACTGTGGGATGAACAAAATTGCCAAAGCTTCGAAAGGGCAGCGAGAGGATTTGAACCTCTCTCTTACGTGTTCTTACAGGTCTTCTTCTGGCTATTAGGCTGTACTGCCTCTTATGCCAGCTCTCGCATTTATCGTCAGTTCAGATTGAGCGCATGCATCTGACGGTTTCCAGGATAGGGGTGGGGCAGTGTAATCTAGTTTGATTGGATGATTTTGCCACAACTTGTCTATTTTCCTCTCAAAAGATTGTACCAATGGCGCCCCTACCACAGACTGTGGGAGGCTGTTCCATACATATGTGCATCGGTGTATAAATGAGTTTTCTTTTATGTTTAATTGACATCGTTCTTTAAATATTTTTAGGTGGTGCCCTCGTATCTGATTCATTGACCCTCAATGTCACAAAATTGGATGAGACAGCTGCATCACATTTCTCTGTTAGGATTTTATATAGTTCAATCATGTCTCCTCTGAGGCGACGGTATGCTAAAGTTGGTAATTTCAGTTTCCGTAAATGTTCTTTATACTCAACGTCTTTGAAACCAGGAATTAATTTGGTTGCTCTACATTGAACATTTGTGATATGCTTCTTTAGGTGTGGAGACCATGTTTGATTAGCATATTCGATATGTGGGCGGATAAGAGACTTAAAAATTGTAGAAAAACACTGCTCATCCATGTGATTGAAAGTTCTGCGAATTATCCCCATAAGTGAATTGGCTTTATTTATTTTTTCTGACATGTGCCTCAAAGTTAAGCGATGAATCGAAAGTGACTCCGATATCTTTTACCTTGTCTGTGCTTGTAATTGTTATGTGTTCAGGTCCCAGTGTGTATCCATCGTTTCTTAAGCTTGATAGTCCAATTCTCATATGGCTGCATTTATTTGGTTGAAATTTTAAGAGTGATGTGTTTGTCCAGTGTTCGGCAAGGATTAGATCTTGTTGCAAACTTGTGCAGTCCTCTTCAGTGTAGATTGCATGGAAGAGTTTCATATTGTCTGCGAATAGGAATAGCTCAGAGCTCTTAATAACTTCTGGTAAATCATTTATAAAGATCACAAATAGCAGAGGGCCAATCACTGATCCTGGTGGTATACCACCTCCTGCCAAGATGAGAATGAGTTGTTAACTCTAACGCGTTGACTTCTGTGGGATAGCATAGCTGCAACCCAGTCTAGAATTTTCCCCTTGATTCCATAGCTCTGGAGTTTCCCTATAAGTCGACGATGTGGAACCTTGTCAAACGCTTTCATAAGGTCACACTAAACTACATCTATACATCCACCATTTTCTAGTGTCTTGGTCCAGGAGTCAAGTACTTTTAGTAGTTGGAGAACTGTGGAGCGACCCTTAATAAAACCAAATTGTTTGTCACTCAACAGTCATTATCTTTCATGTGTTCAGCGACAGTGTCTCTGATTATTTGCTCTAATATTTTTCCTGCTATGCTGGTTAGACTGACTGGCCTGTAGTTATGCGCTTGATTTTTGTTGCCTTTCTTTTGAATTGTGGATACGTTTGTTGTTTTCCAGTCTGTGGGTAACATGCTTGTTGTCATTGATGTGGTAAATATGACGGATAGTGGAGTACTGATACTGTTTTCCAATTCGTGTAGGAGGATGGAGGCCATCTGGTCCTGGTGATTTTAGTGTCTTTAGTTTCTTTAACTTCGATGCCACTGTCAATGGGTTGATAGTACAAAGTTTGATTGTCTTGGAACATCATATTGGTTCCTCTGGAGTTTCTCCCTCTGGTTCTCTTGTAAATACTGAGTAGTCAGCCAGCACCAGTGCTTTTTCTGAGTCAGACTTTGCCATCTTCGCTTTTTATCAAGTTGGGTATTCCCATTATTGTCGCCATTTTTGCCTGGGCATACTGACAGAACTTCTTGGGATTCTGTTTTATTTGGTTAATGATATCCTTTTCATATTGCTTTTGTGCCTTTCTTGTCAGTCTCCTGACTTAATTTCGATTGAGACCCGACAGTTTGACTCCATAGCCTAGGGCTAGGCATAGGTCCATGATAGGAGTGCTGCACTTGGCGAGTACCACTACAACACATGGCAAGAGCCCGGACATTTTAACCATTATGCCACTGTGCCCCACAAAAGTACCGTTTTTTTTTCAATATTTATTTATGTCTATGGGCATGCACTTGGTAATCACAATATTAATTACTAAGACTAAACTAAAACAAATCTTTAATTTAGGTCACTGGGCACGTATGGTTGCAGTCTGGTTATTTTGTGCTGCCACCTGGCGAATCACGGTGCATTGTTAACTACCAGGTCTAGGACCAAGTAATTATTTGATCTAGTTGAGCACAGCCATAGGCATATGCAGCGACAGAGTTAGTCGTCGTCGGCTTTGCTGGCAGAACCGCTGCACACTCCTACCTAATTGCTTCCGAGGACCCTCACATCTACGGGATGCCCTCGTTTCGATCCGACGATCATCCGTGACCGTGGACGTCGGACAAAGCTTCGATACGTTACTTAGAGTCTAACTTAGACTGAAACGTCAAGATTCTCACCTTTCGTTTTGGTGCCATACTTAGAAATCTTAAACAGCAGAACCTTCTCAATACACCTTGTATTGCCACGTTTTCTAAGCTGTGGATGCACTTCCCAATGCAACACAAGCAATTGAGAAAACCCGGCAAAACTCGAGCCCAAGAACGGAAGAAGAAAATTATTGTTTGCAATAGCGCCACCAGGGGACGTTTGCACACTATACTCACTAGGTGGCGGGTAAGTTTTTCCCAACATCAAATGGTTTCAGGTCGAAGTGATTTTTTCTTTGACGACCATTATTTGGTTTCCTTGGATTCATGGAGGACCGCCAAATGTAATTTAATTTAGTGAGCGATTACATAAGCTACATCAACCAGATAATTAAAGCTAGACAACATTTAGTAATAACGTGCACTCCCAACCTGAGTCATGTATATATACTAACAGTAACAGGCAATTTCAACCAAGGCGTCTTTTACCCAGAGTAGCCCTGGGACAGAAGTACGTTTCTCGTCGAGCACTGCACACTGTCACTAGTCACAACGCCTTGGAAGCCCCTGCACGTACTCTTATAGTGTTACATGGAACTTGATTTTTTCTGGAATTACGGAAATGAGTGAAAATAACCAACACAGTCACAGTGTCAGTGGTCCAAAAAAAGATACTGGCGAAAATGTAGCAATTTCTAGCGCTCCAATCACAAAACTAAAAAATAAGCGGACTCGGAGAGGTAGCAAAAACTCTGAATCGGGAAGCGATGTTAGAGAAGCTTGGAAATGCGAAGACTGCGAGAAAATCTTTAAAAGTGAGAAAGACAGAATGCTCGAGTGCAAGTACTGCGGAAACCGATACTGCATTAAATGCTTGAAATTTAAACCTGGCGAATATGAGGCAATGGGGAAACCCGGATGCGTGTGGTTTTGCTTAAAATGCAAACCAAATTTTTTTTTTTATATTCTCAGAGAAAGTTATCGAAGAGAGATGCAAGATGTATTTCAAAACTATGAACACGAGATTTGAGGCCATAGAGAAAAAACTGGATGCTAAATGCGATAGTAAAGAAGTAAAAGAAATCGTAAGGCAGGAAATGGATGCATTACATACATGCAGACCAAATGATGATGAAAGCAGGAACCTACTAACCACCCAAAATAGTGGAATTGTTGTGGAGGAAACAGTAAGAGAAATCAATGAAAGAAAAAATAAGGAAACAAATTTTCTTATATTCAATGCCCCAGAACCAAAAACAAACCTAAAGGAAGAGAGGGTGAGGATAGATATGGAGCTTGTTGAAGGGCTGTGTAATGAGGTGTGCAATCTGAACCTAGATGTAAAAAATGAGATAACCATAAGTTATCAGGCTAGGTAAAAAACAAACAGATGGAGATACGGGTGATACTGAGCAAAAACCCAGACCTCTTAAGGTAGTAATGAAAGACACTAACAAAAAGATGGAATTGTTCAAATGACTATCAAACTTAAGAGATGCAGAGGACAAATATAAATGTCTCAGCATCCAGCACGACTTAACAAAAAAAGAAAGAGAGGAAGGAAGGAAACTCCTAGAGGAGGCCAGGACAAAAGAGATAAATGATGAGGGGAAATTGCTGTACAGGGTGAGAGGCCCACCATGGGCCAGAAAAATTGTAAGATTCAAACCTCGAAGGGACAAGGAGTAAGACAAGAAAGATCATCTAACCAGAAAAACACTGTAAATACAAATTATACACATAAACAGTTAAAATGTTTCTACACCAACGCTGATAGTCTAATCAATAAATTCAAAGCTCGAGTCGAGTTCAAAGCTCGAGTCGAATCACATAAGTGTATGGTGATTGCAATGACTGAGGTTAAACCGAAAAACCAGAAATTTCTATTAAACACAGCTGAACTGGGTTTGAGTGACTATGATTTATACCATAACACCGATAAGCAAGGACGAGGTGTTTGTATATATACCCACAAAACACTAAACGCAAAACCCTTCGTATCTTTAGGAACCAACTTTCAAGAATCGATATGGGTTGAGATAAAATTAAACAAAAAAGACACTTTTCTGGTAGGATGTGTATATAAAAGCCCGGGCAGCTCTGGCACCAATAATGAACAATTAAATGAACTGATTAGTGAGGCAATGAGCTATAAACACTCACATCTTCTCTTGCTTGGAGATTTTAACTACCCCAACATAGACTGGCAAAACTGGTACACACTCTCAGAGAATACTAATAGCCAAGACACTAAATGTAAAGAAGGAATAACAGATAATTTCCTCTTCCAACATGTCACACTCCCAACAATGGGGCGATTAGGAAATAAATCGAACATTCTTGATTTAGTTTTCATCAATGAAAAAGGTATGATAGATGATATAGTGTATGAAAGCCCACTTGGTAAGAGTGATCACTCTGTCCTCATCATTACATTTAGGTGCTATGCAGAAATAGCAAGCCATACACGACTTAAATAGTATTACGTCCAAGGGGATTATAATAGTATGAAGATGAAACTAGACCATACAGACTGGGGCAAGATACTTGGCACGAGCACTATAAATCATCAATGGTTAGGGTTTAAAGAATATATTAAAAAGATAGAGGATGAATTCATCCCTCATCGACTTGTGAGTAATATTAACAGACATAAAGGAAAAGTAGCCCTAAACACGGAATAAGTAATGAAGATTAAGATAAAACACATTTTATGGAAACGTTGGAGACAAAAGAAGGAAAATACTATACTGAATATTGTAGGGCTAGAAATCAAGTCCGTAAATTAACGAGGATACAGAAGGAATTTGAGATGAAGCTAGCAACAAAATCTAAGACAAACCCAAAAGCAGTATGGAAATATATGAACTCCAAAACCAAGAATCGGGAAGGTGTTTCAGATCTGAACACAGACCCTAAAGATCCTAAATCTAGACTCACAGATTCTGATAGGGAAAAGGCAGATGCCTTAGGACTTTTTTTTCAAGTGTTTTTACTATAGAGCCAGATGGTGATATCCCTCATATTCCACCAGTGAAGTTAAGGCACAACATGGAAGAATTTACTATTGATGAGGACATGATTAAAAAAAAAGACTTCATAACCTTAATGTGTGTAAATCGGTAGGGCCAGATGGTGTTCACCCTAGGTTGTTGAAAGAGCTATCTAATCATCTATGTAAACCACTAGCTATGCTATTTAATAATTCACTGGCTGTGGGTGAACTACCAAAGGTATGGAAACAGAGAAGGATCTCAGCCATATTTAAGAAGGGTAATCTAAAAAACGCAGGAAATTATAGACCAGTCAGCTTAACAAGTATAATATGTAAATGTATGGAACAATGTGTCAAAGATCATATTGTCAATCATATGATTAGGAATAAATTATTTAGTACGCGACAATTTGGTTTTATTAAAGGTCGATTTACGGTACTCCAATTATTAAATGTTATTGACTCATGGACCAAAGCTTTAGATAGAGGGGAATCTGTAGACGTATATTTGGACTTCATGAAAGCATTTGACACCGTCCCTCACAAAAGATTGATAGGCAAACTTAAATCGTATGGTATAGAGTATTACACACTAAGATGGATCCAGGCGTTCTTGTCTGACCGGGTACAGCAGGTCAATGTAAATGGTACAAATTCTGAGTGGGCAAATATAACAAGTGGTATTCCACAGGGCAGTGTATTAGGACCGATCCTATTTGTTTTATACATAAATGATCTTCCTGAGAATATAGTTTCAATTGTATATATGTTTGCGGATGATACACAGATTTTCAAAACGATTACTAGTCCATATGACCAGTGTACACTACAGAACAAACTTAGATTATTTAACATCTTGGTCAAGTAAATGGTTATTAAGGTTCCACCCAGATAAATGTAATTTAATGCACGTAGGGAAAACAATACAGCAAGACTATGCATACAACCTGTAGATAATACTGCCTATGAATTAGGAGGAATAGAAGAACAAAAAGACATTGGGGTTATAATTAATTCAAACCTAGAATTTGATAAACACATCAACCAAAAAATAAACAAAGCAAATAGTATCATGGCAGTTATTAGAAGGTCCTTTACAACCCTAAATCAACATAATTTTGTGCCATTATATAAAGCTTTAGTTAGGAGTCATCTAGATTATGCAATATCAATATGGTCCCCTTATAAACAGAAATACAAAGATGTCATTGAAAATGTGCAAAGACGTGCAACAAAACAGCTTCCTGGTATGAAGAATATTTCTTACGAGGAAAGACTTCAGAGATTGAAACTTCCTACACTTGCATATAGACGAACTCGTGGTGATATGACTGAGGTATATAAACTGCTCCATGGGAAATATGACAGTGATGTATCTAACATTGTCAAGCTGCACAAAGACAGTGATACAAGGGAAGGAACAAGGGGTCATAGTTTGAAATTGTTTATAGAACATGCTTGTACAAATGTTAGAAAAGAAAGCTTCTCACTTAGAGTTACCAGATTATGGAATGACCTACCGGAAGTAGTTGTAACTGCCCCAAGTGTTAACTCATTTAAAAACCGTCTACATATACATTGTAGTACTGAGGAGTTTCTCTACAACTACAAAGCTGCCTTGCCAGGAAGTCGTAGAGCATTCCAAGGGAAAGTTGAAGATCTGACCACCGAGGCCACCGCCTACGGTCAGGAAGAACCTATGTAAACCTAAGTAAGTAAGTAAGAAATGAGACCAATGCTAAAATAAGACAAGCACAGAAGACCAACAAAGAGAAATTAATCAACAATTTCAAGAAAGAGCCAAAGTCTCAAAGAAGTTCTATGTTTATTTGAGACCCAAGCAGGAGGTAAAGCCTAAAGGTGCCAGTAAACCAACTTGAAAAAGACGATGGTGTTTTAACAGAAAATGACCAGGAGGCAGCAGATGTTCAGGGAGACTATCAGGTCAGTGTTTATGGATCAAGACAGGTACACCATCCCAGATTTTTATCAGAGAACAAATGAATGCATGGTTTACATTCCATTCATAGACGACACAGTCCACAAGAAACTACAGCCTCACCTCACCTGTAAGACCCTGGAAGCAATCATTAGAAAGAACATGACAAAGTTTCTAAACAAACACAACATTATCAACCCAAACCAGCATGGATTTCTGGAGGACAAGTCCTGTCTGACCAAACTGCTTGACGAGAGATACTAGATGTCGTATACCTGGACTACAAGAAGGCATTTGACACAGTTCCCCACTGCAGGCTGACCAGGAAATGATAAGCTTCTGGCATTCAAAGCAGTGTGTTGGTGGCTGGGTGAATTTTTGCATGAGAGGACGCAGAGGGTGGTACTGAATGGTAGCAAATCAGAGTGGGTGTCTGTCCTAAGCGGGGTCACCCAGGGGTCAGTCATAGGCCCACTACTGTTCACCCTATATGTGATTGAAATACCAGATCTGGTTCATTGCAACATCAAAATGTTTGCAGACGATACAAAGATGTGTATAGCAATAAAGAGCCAGGTTGAACAAGAACAGCTGCAAAGCGACACTGACTATTAAGACTACAATGCTGACAAGTGCAAGCTCATGTAAGTAGGCAGACCGCCACCCAGTGAATCTAGAGCAAGAATGGATCTTAAAACAACAGAAGAGGAAAAGATGTAGGAGTCTGGGTCACCAGTGATCTGAAGCCATCATTGTAGTGTCAGAAAACTTACAAGAAGGCTATTCAAGCTCTTGGTATGGTGAGATCTTTCAAGTATATGAACAAAGAATCTTTTGTGACATTGTGCAGAACATATGTCAGACCTCACCTTGAGTTCTGTTTACAGGCATAGACTCCATAGACATCGACAGTCTAGAGAAGGTCCAACTCAGAACCACTAAGTATCTAACACAGCCATGCTCACATATGAAGAGAGACCAAGCACCTGGGGTTATACTCGCTACCCTGCCAACAACAGAGAAGGGATTTGATCAAAACTTTCAAGATATTAAATGAACGGGACCACGTTGAGGTCAGGACTTTCTTCCAAGAGAACAGGCAGCCTGGACATATCAGACGACACTCCAAGATCTAAACCAAGAGAGTCGCTCAGTTCAAAGCCAGACTAGATAACTTCTGGAGTAGCCAGGGATATGGGAACCTATAAAGGCCAATGGCCTAAAGTAACCCATCACCATATTGGGAACGTCATGTCTTCCCAAGTTTATTGCATTAAATGTCTTGGACATGTTTTTGGATCAAATTTTTATCATCAAACATTTTAATGTGCGTTGTACGGTACATTACATATTAGTGATAGTACAAAACAAGCAAACAAAATCACTATCTAAATAAATGTTCTAAGCTTTACAAATAAAGTTTCACTTGTCCGAGTTCTTATTTTTTTATGTTCCACTTTGAAACAATCCCATAATCATATGTGAACACTACTGAAATCTGTTAATATGAACGCTACAGAATTCTACGTTTACATGCTTAAAACACCTTGGCTGTAACTTACACTAGCTTGTAGAAAAATAAAACGTGGCATTTTGCACAAAGTGTCAATGAATAGAGTTCTATAAAAATACAACTAGTGATGTCAATGATGAAACAATTAGCGAGTGTTGAGAAATGTGCTACATTTATACACTTCATTATGTCATAGAACAATTAGTGAGTGCTGAGAAATGTGCTACATTTATACACTTCATTATGTCATAGAACAATTAGCAAATGTTGATAAATGTGCTATATTTGTACACTTCATTATGTCGTAGAACAATTAATGAGTGTTCAGAAATGTGCTACATTTATACACTTCATTATGTCATAGAACAAACAATTAGCGAGTGCTGAGAAATGTACTACATTTATACACTTCATTGTAGGAGAACAATTAGTGAGTGTTTGGAAATGTGCTACATTTATACACTTCATTATGCTGTAGAACAATTAGCGAGTGTTGGGAAATGTGCTACATTCGTACACTTGAACTATTTTTTTTCTCACAATTCCCATTCATTTGTTTGGAAACTCAAAGTAACATCTTAAATACCTGATAAGAAGCTCCTCCACCTTCTAAATGTTATATGACCACATTACGTCAATATACATTCGCTGTAATCTTACTACCAAGTTATTCTAAATCTGTTACCCAACTTCATTGTATATTCACTTCCTTTAACAAGACCACATTAAAACTATAGCAGTCATTGATTCATTTGTCCCACAGACCACGTTAAGCCTATTAACACAACTTCTGTTTCAGATTAAATACGTCTCTTTCCTGTTACACAAAAAACGTACAATTCCATTATTCACCCACTTTACATCAATTATAACCATTTCTGTTTCATAGGATAATCCATTTCATGGTCTTATTATACAGCACATGTTAAGGTATTCTAGGTGATTCATCTATTACATCATTTAATGTCCAATATTCCTACTTACTCAAACACTTACTGACTTCCCTGCATTAAGACATATTTCTTTCACTCCATCACACTAGCGTGGCACCCCTTGACATCACACTAGCGTGGCACCCGTTGACCCCTTGACATCACACTAGCGTGGCACCCCTTGACATCACACTAGGGTGGCACCTCTTGACATTGGAGTGTCATTCTCAGGAAAATTGCACAAAATTAAGTAACAGCCTCTTTTATGAAATGAAAAATGTGAGAAATGGCAAAAGTGGTATGACTGACTGACTGCATGAGTGCATGTCATCAAGGCTTGCATGAGTGCACGTGATCACAGACAGCATGAGTGGATGTGATCAGTCAGTGCCAAAGTACTTCTGTCCAAAGTGGTTTGGTGCTACTGGATGTACTTCTGATGTCAGAATTTTCAATCCTGGGAACTTCTTGATCACAGATTTCACACCTGTAAACAACGAAGGTGAACTACATTATTATACATGACATGTATAGTAGTACCTGCCTTCAATGGACACTTCTGTATACAAGCAAAAGTGTCCCCTCATTGGAGGGCCAGGCATGCTGGAGTGGAGGGCTGAAATAAGGCGCGTTAGGTCTGCCACCAGGGTGCTACTAACCAACAGCAATCGCCGCCTGCTGCTCCAAGTCCAAGAATGCTGTCGAAGCCACAGTGTGCTTGCAGCACTGTCTTATACGGCAATATGCAGTTTATGGAGCTTATTAAACGAGTCAACTACCATCAACGTGTATTATTTTTTAAATGTCACACCCTGTTTAATCGTTAAGTGAATAAAATACATGTATGTTTACCGTTATGGAACTATGATGACGACGTACTGAACTAATAGGCCTACGAATCGAAAATAATAACCTGGATTTGAGCAGCCGAAAACGTATATGAGTTGACACACGCAGTATGTAAGCTGATTAAACATAGAAAACGACAATAGGCAGAATCAATAATCGTTTCACCTCGATTTTCAACTGATCTCGATCGAAGCATAAATTTATTATGCACGACTTAGCATCGATTCGTCGTTTCATATGCGGATGACGAATTCGTATTTTCGCACACCGGTTGCGCATTTGGCATGTACTGCATACTAAATTGCATTTAAGACTGTTTATCTGATTCTTATGCGAGGTGTATTTGTGAATGTCGATTGCAATTTCAAACCGCCTAAGCAAAGCCAACATCAGCGATTGGTGTCGGCGGCAGCGCCAAACAAACAACTTGTTGACAGTCGTTCATTGTCGTTGACATTGTTCACCTGTTTCTTGAGAGTTGTCAAAGCAACTCTAAGTAGGTTTAAGCAGGCCCATTTGGCATTTCCCCCGGCGGCAGAAAATCGGGGTCCATGACCAACAGCCTTATATCCGAATTTGCGATATAACGTGGTTTTTCCCACTACACACCCTGCTGTTTGTCCGTCGCCATTTTGGAAATCAAATATTTAAAGAATAAAATTACGAAAATAATTATTACTGTCCGCCTTAGCAGGGACAGAAACCAAAATATCCTGTCCGCTGTCCGCGTTCACCAGGTGTCCCCTCATCAGAGGGACATTAACATGGTAAAACAGTCCGTACATTGAGAAAGTGTCCTGCCATAGCAGGTGTCCGCTCATCGGAGGGTCCGTTGAAGGCAGGTACTACTGTAGTCGAATGCAAAACATTTTCATGAAATGTGTAAATAGTAATAATGAACTTCTATAGAGCTTATATCCTCATGAATTTGAGCTTGGAGGCACAACAAAACAGAATCGTTAAGCATAATCATGAACAGGGACACACAAAAGTAATTTTCACAACAAAGGACCACCAAAGATTTATGGTGGCAATGCAATTTGGAATAAATGTCTAAATATAGATGATTGTGTTAACTTGATTCTGATGCCAGCCTCCTTGAAGTCACGAGACTGCCATGTAATTTTGTCTTTTCAACTGTGTCCTGCACAGCTGACAGTGACACAAACCTTGTGGGGTGCAGAAGAGGTTGAGAACGATGATGTTTTCCTCCTTCACTCCGTGTTGCTGCAGCACGTCAATCGCCTTGATCACAGTGTTGCCCGTACCTGAGGAAGAGAACGGTCAAAACTTGACAGCAGGAAAATGACGCATTGTGCCTATCTAGGGCAGCCCACACACAAATCAAAACTGTTACATTTAACTAATGTTAAACTTTTTAACTTGTAATTTTGTGGAATATGTACACTGTACATAAATAGTAAAGATACCCTCCCAGTACTGAACACCAAACTATACAGTAGAGCAACAAGGTCTGAATACGACACCCTTTATCAGTGATTGAGTTAGGTCTTAAAATTGAGGGGACCCGTCTTACTGTCTTAAAATTGAGGGGACCCGTCTTACTGTCTACAAAGGTGGGACATTACTATGTGGGACAGAAAACACCATATTTGGCAGTAGACTTGAACAAAGAAACCCAAGAGACATTAAAACCCAATCCTCCCAATATCCGACCCCCTCACCCACCATTCTACCAAGCCCCACAATCCTCTCAATGTCCAACCCCCTCACCCGCCATGCTACCAAGCCCCACAATCCTCTCAGTGTCCGACCCCCTCACCCACCATGCTACCAAGCCCCACAATCCTCTCAGTGTCCGAGCCCCTCACCCACCATGCTGCCAAGCCCCACAATCCTCAGTGTCCGACCTCCTCACCCACCATGCTACCAAGCCCCACAATCCTCTCAGTGTCCGACCCCCTCACCCACCATGCTACCAAGCCCCACAATCCTCTCAGTGTCCGAGCCCCTCACCCACCATGCTGCCAAGCCCCACAATCCTCAGTGTCCGACCTCCTCACCCACCATACTACCAAGCCCCACAATCCTCTCAGTGTCCGACCCCCTCACCCACCATGCTACCAAGCCCCACAATCCTCTCAGTGTCCGAGCCCCTCACCCACCATGCTGCCAAGCCCCACAATCCTCAGTGTCCGAGCCCCTCACCCACCATGCTGCCAAGCCCCACAATCCTCAGTGTCCGACCCCCTCACCCACCATACTACCAAGCCCCACAATCCTCTCAGTGTCCGACCCCCTCACCCACCATGCTACCAAGCCCCACAATCCTCTCAGTGTCCGAGCCCCTCACCCACCATGCTGCCAAGCCCCACAATCCTCAGTGTCCGACCCCCTCACCCACCATACTACCAAGCCCCACAATCCTCTCAGTGTCCGAGCCCCTCACCCACCATGCTGCCAAGCCCCACAATCCTCAGTGTCCGACCCCCTCACCCACCATACTACCAAGCCCCACAATCCTCTCAGTGTCCGAGCCCCTCACCCACCATGCTGCCAAGCCCCACAATCCTCAGTGTCCGACCCCCTCACCCACCATACTACCAAGCCCCACAATCCTCTCAGTGTCCGACCCCCTCACCCACCATGCTGCCAAGCCCCACAATCCTCAGTGTCTGACCTCCTCACCCACCATGCTGCCAAGCCCCACAATCCTCAGTGTCTGACCTCCTCACCCACCATGCTGCCAAGCCCCACAATCCTCAGTGTCCGACCCCCTCACCCACCATACTACCAAGCCCCACTATCCTCAGTGTCCGACCCCCTCACCCACCATACTACCAAGCCCAACAATCCTCTCAGTGCCCGACCCCCTCACCCACCATACTACCAAGCCCAACAATCCTCTCAGTGTCCGACCCCCTCACCCACCATACTACCAAGCCCCACAATCCTCTCAGTGTCCGACCCCCTCACCCACCATACTACCAAGCCCAACAATCCTCTCAGTGTCCGACCCCCTCACCCACCATACTACCAAGCCCAACAATCCCTGTACTGAATTACAGTGAAGAGAACATCACTTTTACCTGTTCTATAAAAAACTGATTTTAGCATTTGTTATTTCTTGGATTACATTAACCATAACCCCTTGTAACCCCCATGAACACAGAACTGGTTCAGGACGGCAATAGTAACACGACAGATTTTCAATTCTACTACGTGCACTACTCTGTCTACAGTGATACACAGTTGTAATATTTACATGAATACAATTACACTAACCTGGGCCCCTGAAGGGACAAGGAAAAGAGGAAGGGTAAAATGAACAGGGAGAGGGTCAGAAGGACTGGGGAAATAGAGAGCAACCTAGTGGGAGGGAGTTCTTGCAAGATGACAGATGAAGCCGCTAGAGATTGTATGAAAACGCAGAAGTTACTGCATGGCCTTATGTTACTTATGTCATTTATGTTACTTATGTTATTTGTTATTTATGTTACTTATGTGATTTGTTATTTATGTTACTTATGTTATTTATGTTACTTATGTTATTTGTTACTTATGTTATTTATGTTACTTATGTTACTTATGTTATTTATGTTATTTATGTTACTTATGTCACTTATGTTACTTGGGTGCGAAGAGGATAAGTAAAACTAGGAATACAAATGAATGGACTTTGTGCTTTTTAACACAGAAAACAAACTACCAGTATGTCAGTTTTGTAAAACAAAACTGCACGTGCCGTAGTTACTGAAACTGCAACGTTTCCGAGTGTGAGGCTAGCATAGTGGAAGAGATGAACACTGAACACTGGCCAACAAGACTCTGGGAACCAACCCCTGGGTAAACTGATAGCCACTCACTCATGATTGGGTACATCAGGAGCACTTTGCGCTTGTTAACATCAGGAGGGAACTTGGCGTAGTAGACCTTTGCTTCGTGTGTATCTTCGTCACTCTGGATGAGAATCTTGCCAATGCGAATGGAGCGACAGCAGTCTCGCAGACCTTGCTCCATTGCTTCACCTACAGGCAACACAGTCGGTAGTCATGGCAACCGATGACAACTATTTGTCTCATGAACCGTAATTTGTCACACTGCCACAGCAGTCTTTGTAAACTCTTGCTATTGTGTTAATTTGTAAGCACAAAATAACTATTTTACAGTCACTTATTAAAGCACATAGTTAAACTGCGACATCATAATAGCACATAGTGACATCATGTATTTATAGTCAATAACCAAGTATCAGAACTGCACTGTCCCATGTGCTATTGTGATGTCACATTTCAATTGTTTGCACATATGCAGAAATTATGCACATACCAAACAAAGACAATAGAACCTAAGCGGCTGACACAGACAAAATAGGCATTTTAAAAAAGAACATCAAAACGTCAAGTTATCAGGATTTATATTATTTCTTCCACTGGGAAAACAATGAAAAACAAACAAATCTTTATCCTCTATTTTATGTATGTATTAGAAATGATGACACATCAAGTCACACAAACTGTCACTGACATGTGTAGCCTTTGGTCTTAGTACATCTATAAGTCACACAAACTGTCACTGTCAAGTGTAGTCTTTGGTCTTAGTACATCTATAAGTCACACAAACTGTCACTGTCAAGTGTAGTCTTTGGTCTTAGTACATCTATAAGTCACACAAACTGTCACTGTCAAGTGTAGTCTTTGGTCTTAGTACATCTATAAGTCACACAAACTGTCACTGTCAAGTGTAGTCTTTGGTCTTAGTACATCTATAAGTCACACAAACTGTCACTGTCA
Source organism: Lamellibrachia columna (assembly GCA_963662155.1). Lineage (NCBI taxonomy): Eukaryota > Metazoa > Annelida > Polychaeta > Sabellida > Siboglinidae > Lamellibrachia > Lamellibrachia columna. The sequence goes on along the minus strand of OY759270.1, from coordinate 53,807,404 downwards.
AGTGTAGTCTTTGGTCTTAGTACATCTATAAGTCACACAAACTGTCACTGTCAAGTGTAGTCTTTGGTCTTAGTACATCTATAAGTCACACAAACTGTCACTGTCAAGTGTAGTCTTTGGTCTTAGTACATCTATAAATCACACAAACTGTCACTGTCAAGTGTAGTCTTTGGTCTTAGTATATCTATAAGTCACAGTGGCAATAGGGAATGATTCCGTTACAGCCAATAAATTTTATTCTACTCAACGGCTGATTCACTAATGGCAATAGGGAATGATTCCGTCACAGCCAATATATTTTATTCTACTCAACGGCTGATTCACTAATGGCAATAGGGAATGATTCCGTCACAGCCAATATATTTTATTCTACTCAACGGCTGATTCACTAGTGGCAATAGGGAATGATTCCGTCACAGCCAATATATTTGATTCTACTCAACAGCCGATTCACTAGCGGCAAAAGGGAACGTTTCCGTCACAGCCAATATATTTGATTCTACTCAACGGCTGATTCACTATAGGCAATAGGGAATGATTCCGTCACAGCCAATATATTAGATTCTACTCAACGGCTGATTCACTAGCAGCAACAGGGAATGATTCCGTCACAGCCAACATATTAGATTCTATTCAACGGCTGATTCACTATAGGCAATGATTCCGCCACAGCCAATATATTTCATTCTACTAAACGGCTGATTGACTAGCGGCAACAGGGAATGGTTCCACCAGAGCCAATATATTTGACTCTACTAAATGGCTGATTCTATTATGTCCGATGTTATTAAGCAGTCTGCTATGTTATGAAATATACATACCACTTCTCATTATGCTTACTCCACAGTTGCCTTTTTCATAGTGAAGTCCTTCATATTCACACCCTACAAGCAACAAACACATGCAGTGGTTTCACTTTTCCAATAAAATGACAGATAATGAAATAATATATAAGGTATTCAACCTGCTGATCTCAGACTCAACTCAAGTTTCCAATCGAATTACTTTATTTGAATAATGAATATAACACAGAGTAGCAGCGGTCAGATGAGACCAGCCAGAGGAGACCAGTCAGATGTGACCAGACAGAGGCTTCTATTACCCGTGGGTGTGGTGACAACACATTTCTGGTACGGCAGCTGGTTGAGCCCCTCTTCCACCACTTGCCGAATCTGAAGCAGAAATAGTTCAACTTGATCTGATGGCATTCATCTCTCAAGGTCATCATTTAGAAAACATTCATTAAATTTACTCAGAAGAAATTGGCCAAACACATAATAATAAAATTAATATTTAATGACTGCAGGACAGGTTCAAATAAATATTTGAATCTGACACCTGGCACTGCATTCAGCATTTGCATCATCAACTGAGTGTCAGAAATTGATGACGCAACGAATGCTGACACCGAGTGTCAGTAATTGACGCCGCAGTGGATTCTGACACTGACACTGAGTGCTGACACAAGTACCCAGTAAAAATTGAAATATAAAAAAAATTCCTCAAAATGCTTTTAGTATTTACTTCCATATTGAGTACTAGCCAAGTCACCCGGTATTTCACGGGAAAAAAGTTAGAAGCCACCTCTAAGGACTGTTATATGTTACTATAATGTAACAAGTACATACATCCAGTTACAAATGTGTATGCATAACTATTATTATTATGGTGACCCAGAAAACAAAATAATTCCAAGGTTGCAATTTCCACTAGTCTTTCTGAAATTTTGACCCCAAACCCCCCAGACATCCATGGGGATGGTTCCACATCTGCCCCACCCATGTCCGACAGAAGGGCTCCTTGGGTCACCTTGCAAAGTTTCATCAGGATCTGGCCACAAATGCAGCTTCGCATAAGACACAACAGACAGACAAGACAGGCAGATAAATATGCACTTTGCTTTATAGATTAGATACTCAGTGATTGAAATATAAACACATGAATCACTCTAATATTAACATAACATAATTTACTGTGAATAATTTATCTGTGTACCAGGAAAGACGATGAGGGGACTTTTTGCAGAATTGTTCCTGCTGTGGTTCTGCCGACTGAAGACAAATTACCATTTAAAAAAAATTACTTATGCACATTTCATCTGTTAATCAACATGACTTTGAAATGTTTACTATATGTACTTACTAGTCGGTCTGCATAGAATATGAAGTCACTTCTTGACGTCGCTCTACAACAACCACCAAAGTTCGTGTAAATTCATCAAACATTGGGTTATTATCATATGAATGAGCCTGTGCGTGATGACTCATGATACAAGAAACTAAAATGATATAATGCATGTCATACATGACTTACTTGACTTATACCCTTGTACTCCGTGTGGAGCATAGGTCGACGACAAGCTTCCTCCACTTATACCCTTGTACTCCGTGTGGAGCATAGGTCGACCACAAGCTTCCTCCACTTATACCCTTGTACTCCGTGTGGAGCATAGGTCGACCACAAGCTTCCTCCACTTATACCCTTGTACTCCGTGTGGAGCATAGGTCAACCACAAGCTTCCTCCACTTATACCCTTGTACTCCGTGTGGAGCATAGGTCGACGACAAGCTTCCTCCACTTATACCCTTGTACTCCGTGTGGAGCATAGGTCGACGACAAGTTTCATCCACTTGGCCCTGTCTCAGGACAAAACTTCCAGCTGACGTCATACATACTCTTCATACCGTGGTCTCAGCATGCTAACTACCACATGATTTATAAAGTTTAACAAAAGGTGAACTGTAAGTTAACTTTATGTCAATTTGTCAAATCACCCAACATTGAGGGTGGATTGTCCTGCATCATCAACTTATTTTGTTGGAATGTTTACTGCTTGCCCAACAACTATACAAACACCTAACTGTGACATTTTATATATAAGTAATCTTATTATAATTTAAGTGCAGCAATTTTTTATGCTTTTGCTCCCTTGATTGATTTCTATGGTGTCATTGGTACCAACCAGTATTATATGAACAATTTTACAAACATAAAAATCTACGGCCCCATCCCTGAAATCATTGGTACTGATTCATAGATTGCTTTCTTTTTAATCACAGTTTAAGTGGTTTGTCACATATGGGCATTTTTATAATTGTCAAAAGAAAACAATACATAATATAATATTATTATGAATTAATGATAACCAATATGGCCTGACAATGTCATACACATTTGCATTTTATTATTGTCAGAAGAAAACAATAAATAATATATTATGAATTTATGATAACCAATATGGCCTGAAAATGTCATACACATTTGCATTTTATAATTGTCAAAGGAAAACAATAAATAATATCTTACTCTTCAGGGAATGTGGTCCAACAAATGAATGTTTACAGCATTATAACATAATATCAATGTCGCTAAATGTTGATGCTATTTGTACCATGATATAAATTTTATCTCTTTAAAATAAAATTTAACTGTTATAAAATAGCATGGAATTTCATTTTCAAATACGTTATAAAATGTGTTAAAAACAAATGCATACAAAGTCAAAGGTAATACATTTTTATGCAAAACTATTTGCATCTGCCATGTGTGGAATCAGCAAAGAAAAAATTACAGATAATAAAATGAGATATGTCACGTACGATACTCGGGACGATAGTCGATTATCGATATGATATCCGATATGCATGATTTTGGACGGTGTAAACCAATGCTAAATATTAATAATCTTAGCTTCATATTCGGGTTTTCATTAGTGCAGATGAACCCATGCAGACATGGCCCTTGGCCTTGCACCATCCAGTGGTTGGCCTACGTCTCGGCAGTAGCATTTAGGGCATTCAGCCTTATGTCAGTGACTCAGCCTCTCAGAGGTTGTTGACAGTATTCGGTAACTACGTCTCTTCGGCCGAGATACCGAAATCTTTCGAGAAACAAACGCCACCACAAAAAGGCACAAACCTGTCTCTAAGTACTGTCTGCAGCTCTTTTATCTGGTCTGTTATTCTAACATAAATTATATTCCTGCTAAAATCCCCTTCGGCGTTAGTCAACGGCGAAGTCTGAATTACGTCTGGCTCCATCGGCGTTGTTCCGCCACGATGTTGTCGGCCTTTGACATCGAGGTCAGCCACGCACGCCGGCGCCATCTAGTGGGCGAGAAACTATTCTCGCAACATTGTGATCGGTAGATGGCGCCACAGGTAACACGCACTAACCGCGGATGTCCGGTGACGGTGTTGTGTGAAAGTGCATATCTTGAGAAATCATGGGGATTTACCAGACAAGACGAAAGAGCGGGAAAAAAAGCGGCAAAACATTTCAAATGAAAAAACATGACAAAAATATTAATATTTTATTTAAAACATTCATCCACATTTGACAATGCAATGGTCTTTTCATTTTATCCCAGAGCCATTCGCATATGGAATATGATTCCATCAAAAATTACCAACATAAAAAACCCAAAATCATTTCAAGAAGCTATTATGGAACTCCCTTTCACCACACCTCCTCACCTAAACTGCCTTTAAAACACAGTGCTCAGCGTAAACTTATCCATGGTGTGGGTATGGAGACTGTCTATGTGTGCATGTGGCAAGGCAGCGACAGTATCCATACACACAACCAACCTATTAAAATTTTTCGTTAAACATCCTATACATAAAATAAATAAAACTATCAGATAAAAACCATTTCAGCAACATTAATGATACTAGTCTTCTAATCGAATGTACCACCCACAGCGCATGCGCACAGTCCACCACAAACTCCTGCGTTAGCCCAAGTTTGGGCTGTTTGGAGTAAACCACTTGAGACTTGAGACTTGAGACATATGACAATGGACAATGGAATACAGGCCTAGGCTACTTGCTTACTTTGCTAGTTAGGAGCATGGGCCATCGACAGGAGCTCTCCGCGTCCTGTTTTGTACTTTCTTTGTTATGTCATTCTATATGTAGCCCATCTTCTTTAGTTCTGTGTCCACGTCTCACCGCCGCGTGTTTCTGGACCGTCCTCTTTTTCCTCTTCTCCTTCGGATTCAAATTCTGGTGTTACTGGATGGGGTTTTTCGTAGCGTATGACAAATCCTCTTCCATTTTCTCTTTTTTATTTCTTTTTCCACTGGAAGCTGGTTAGTCTTTTCCCATAGAGTTTTGTTGCTAACTTTGTCAGAACATTTTAAATTAATGATTTTCAAATTCATATTCCAATATGATTTTGAATGAATGAGTTTGGGTGTTATTGTGATATGATCAGGTAATCCGCACTAACATGCAATACAAACGGAAACCACTACAGAAAGTGTTGTTAGTTAGTGCGCCGTACAAGGATGAGGAGCTACTACCCTACACCACATCAACCTACGTCGTACGTGCCTGCCAGGTGCACTACGCCTAGGGTAGTAATGAGGGACATCAACCTACGTCGTACGTGCCTGCTAGGTGCACCACACCTAGGGTAGTAATGGGGGACATCAACCTACGTCGTACGTACCTGCTAGGTGCACCACACCTAGGGTAGTAATGGGGGACATCAACCTACGTCGTACGTGCCTGCTAGGTGCACTAAACCTAGGGTAGTAATGGGGGACATCAACCTACGTCGTACGTGCCTGCTAGGTGCACCACACCTAGGGTAGTAATGGGGGACATCAACCTACGTCGTACGTACCTGCTAGGTGCACCACACCTAGGGTAGTAATGGGGGACATCAACCTACGTCGTACGTGCCTGCTAGGTGCGAATCCCAAACCGTGAGTCACACATTTTTTTTTCTCGCACTTTTCTTAAAATATTTGGCGTGTCTTACAAACTTTCATAAAAGGCCCGGGTATGATGTATGTATAACAATATATTTAATGGAATGTGCATGTCCATTTTGACGTGGGCCCCATGGCCGCAGTTGCTTTGACGTGGGCCCCATGGCCGCAGTTGCTTTGACGTGGGCCCCATGGCCGCAGTTGCTTTGACGTGGGCCCCATGGCCGCAGTTGCTTTGACGTAGGCCCCATGGCCGCAGTTGCTTTGACGTGGGCCCCATGGCCGCAGTTGCTTTGACGTGGGCCCCATGGCCGCAGTTGCTTTGCACATCGTGGATAATGTGGTTGTACTGTAGGGTTTGCTGCAATGTACGAACATTAATTACAGAGTTTGATAATGGAATATGTATACTTAGACCTATTGTTTAAACCGCAAACTATTTATGAATTAATAATTACAGCACATTAGCCTATTACATGCCATAATTAGTAAATGACGCATGTCCTTATACTGTGCGGAGAAATGTTCGGACTGAAGGGTGAAGGACGGGTACAATGTGGAGGGTGTGGCCATTAGACACAGCGGGACTGTGCGGGGTATGAGCGCGAGGTATTATCACAGGGGTTTGTTGTAGCGATTACCATCACGTCACTACGGTGCCAATTCAGAATATAATCTAGATGGTTTGTGCGATAAGATGCACCACAATTGTTTGCAGTTTTTCTGAGAAAGCAAGACTGCATGGTGATTCAGTCAAAACGTGGCATCCGAGTGGGCAGGCTCGTAGGCCTTAAGTGTGTTTAATGGTAATTGTTCGTAGCCCACTTTTTGCAATAACAGAAACTGTTATAATATAGGCCTTATGGTTGCCAACGGGAGTATTGACGATATAGGCTCTTAGGCTTAATATATTGAACTGAACTCGCAAATGTGCGGCGACCAGGCAGGATTTATTGAAGGGGCCATCCGTGGATGTCTGGGAAGAGAGCCCCTAGTGGGGGGTTTACTAACTCCAAAACAAAATCGGTATTTGGGGCATGGCCCATGGCCCTACGACACTGGCGCTGAGGTTGGTTCCCGCGCAGTGTGTCGTAACGCGGCCGTGTCGTCTGCTCCATTGAATGGCGCCACTTGTGTGCGGGCGATGTCCTCGCCCAGGTCACTGTCATTACCGCTCATTATGTTGAATTACCACAGAAGCGTTGAGACATGTCTCGGCATGTCTTATGGTGGCGACGGCTCCAGGTGTCCACGTGTGCTGGATTATAATTATCGTATTCACACAACGTCAATATGATAAGAAATTTGAGCCGATTATAATACACCTTGCGGGGATCTTCGATAAGCTCGGACCTCACGCGCTCGACTGAGATCTACGGATATATATTTGTAAAGAGGAGTGAATCTTTCGTTTACTGACCTGGTTGGACATGCTGAGAAATATAGGTTATTACCACCGTTTGCCAGGCTCCTGTAATGACGCTTTCAATAATTAACACGTACTTTATAGCATAAACGTTTGTGACGGGGGAGGGTAACGATTATGGGTATCAGGGGTGGCTGACGGCGGAGGGTAATGCGTGTGGGTTTCGGGGATAGCTGACGGCGGAGGGTAACGCGTGTGGGTGTCGGGGATGGCTGACGGGGGATGGTAACGCGTGTGGGTGTTGGGGGTGGCTGACGGCGGAGGGTAACGCGTGTGGGTGTCGGGGGTGGCTGACGGGAGAGGGTAACGCGTGTGGGTGTCGGGGGTGGCTGACGGGGGATGGTAACTCGTGTGGGTGTCGGGGGTGGCTGACGGCGGAGGGTAACGCGTGTGGGTTTCGGGGATAGCTGACGGCGGAGGGTAACGCGTGTGGGTGTCGGGGGTGGCTGACGGGGGATGGTAACGCGTGTGGGTGTTGGGGGTGGCTGACGGCGGAGGGTAACGCGTGTGGGTTTCGGGGATGGCTGACGGGGGATGGTAACGCGTGTGGGTGTTGGGGGTGGCTGACGGCGGAGGGTAACGCGTGTGGGTGTCGGGGGTGGCTGACGGGAGAGGGTAACGCGTGTGGGTGTCGGGGGTGGCTGACGGGAGAGGGTAACGCGTGTGGGTGTCGGGGGTGGCTGACGGCGGAGGGTAACGCGTGTGGGTGTCGGGGGTGGCTGACGGCGGAGGGTAACGCGTGTGGGTGTCGGGGGTGGCTGACGGGAGAGGGTAACGCGTGTGGGTGTCGGGGGTGGCTGACGGCGGAGGGTAACGCGTGTGGGTGTCGGGGGTGGCTGACGGCGGAGGGTAACGCGTGTGGGTGTCGGGGGTGGCTGACGGCGGAGGGTAACGCGTGTGGGTGTCGGGGGTGGCTGACAGGGAAGGTTTTCTCCTACGTAATCTGACGTTGGTCGTCGGACGCTGCGATTGGCGATCATTGACAAAGCTCGTTTCCTAGTATTCTGCATAATGAATAATTGGGTTGTGAATTCAGTGGTGTGGGGATGTAAACACACACACACACGCACGCACGCACGCACGCACGCACGCACGCACGCACGCACGCACGCACGCACGCACGCACGCACGCACGCACGCACGCACGCACGCACGCACGCACGCACGCACGCACACACACACACACACACACACACACACACACACACACACACACATGATATTACTGGGTGTAATCGGGCGCGAGAATACAAGAATATATCCCCACCCTTCTCTCGTCCAAGTTGCGACAGTAAATAGCGACAGTGCGGGAGTTCTAAGAAAAACGTATTTAGCATTTGTGCTTGTACCCGTCAACAAACTCAGCGGTGGGATTCTCCAGTAATACATTGTCAGTGTTAAATAATGCATTGTCAGTGTTAAAGATGTATCAATGCAAAACGTGAATGCAAACCTCCAACAAATGGTCATGGTAGTCTTTAAATGGTCATGGCAGTCTTTAAATTCTATAATGCCCTTTCTCAGCAGGAGTGTGTTGGACCGTGACAATAACACAACAATGAAATAACAAACCAACGTGTGTATTGTGATGTGTTCACCGTGAGAGTGCAGAAGTGACGGCAGGACTTGGGGCCGTCATTTAGTCAGACGGGAACAGTGCTCTCGAGCAAGTTCGGGCGTGTTTTGTGTAAACAACGTGTTGACACGTTCGTTGAGTGACTGGCTTCGCGCACGCGTAAATCACGCGCAATGATATGTGAGACTGTTCGTGCGTGCGTGGCGTGTTCGACTCGTGTGTCATATGTAGCACAATTGCGGGGGGGGTCAACGGCAGTTATTGACACCCCTCCCCCACTCACATCAGGTTTTACGAGGGTGTGTTTGCGAATGTGTGTGTGTCATTACATGTGGGTATATAATTGCTAACGGTATATAATTGCTAACGGCTCGTATATATATATATATATATATATATATATATATATATATATATATATATATATATATATATATATATATATAAACGACTGCGCTTGTGTGCGTGCATTCTTTCGTGCGTTCGTTCGTACGTGCGTGCGTGCGTGCGTGCGTGCGTGCGTGCGTGCGTGCGTGCGTGCGTGCGTGCGTGCGTGCGTGCGTGCGTGCGTGCGTGCGTGCGTGCGTGCGTGCGTGCGTGCGTGCGTGCGTGCGTGCGTGCGTGCGTGCGTGCGTGCGTGCTGTGTAATCGCGAGGGTCGAGTGCAACATTTTGCTTCGTGCACAAGACAGTGTCGACACAATGTGTGGAATTGTCGTGTTGTGACACTGTCGCTGTGCCCTCTAGCGGGGCACGTCCGAGGAAATACCTACGGACGCCGCACATACCTTAGCGTCATTTGAAAAGCCCCGGCATTTCTACCGTTGCGTCGTCGTCGCTAAAGGGAGAGCAACGCGTCATTTTTCGCGCGGCTGTCGTAGCGAACACGCGTTATTTGGCAGGAATGTTTGGAATGCTAAAGAAGTACTGCTGATGATACAGACGGTGTTAACAAGAATGTGCTCATGGGGGTAATAGTGGCTCCAAAATTTTATCGTAAACGCTCGAACTAAGATAAATATTTTGATATAAAATGCTACTAGAACGAATGCATTTTTGGCCGCGTACTATCCTAACCAAAGCTACGTAATCATATGAACCTAACTGGGATTTCACACTCGAGCCTGGCCGGGACGAAGTCTTCCACTTGCATCCGAGAGAAAACTCTTGTGATTGCGGATTTGCAAAAGGTTTTCTTTCCCAATCCATGCAACAAAATATGTGTTTTTACCTTTCCTGGTCAGATAAAGCGTAGGGTCTATGTGTTGGCGTGTCTCCACGTAGGGTCTGTGTGTTGGCGTGTCTCCACATAGGGTCTATGTGTTGGCGTGTCTCCACGTAGGGTCTGTGTGTTGGCGTGTCTCCACGTAGGGTCTATGTGTTGGCGTGTCTCCACGTAGGGTCTATGTGTTGGCGTGTCTCCACGTAGGGTCTATGTGTTGGCGTGTCTCCACGTAGGGTCTGTGTGTTGGCGTGTCTCCACGTAGGGTCTGTGTGTTGGCGTGTCTCCACGTAGGGTCTATGTGTTGGCGTGTCTCCACGTAGGGTCTGTGTGTTGGCGTGTCTCCACGTAGGGTCTATGTGTTGGCGTGTCTCCACTTAGGGTCTATGTGTTGGCGTGTCTCCACGTAGGGTCTGTGTGTTGGCGTGTCTCCACGTAGGGTCTGTGTGTTGGCGTGTCTCCACGTAGGTCTGTGTGTTGGCGTGTCTCCACGTAGGGTCTGTGTGTTGGCGTGTCTCCACGTAGGGTCTGTGTGTTGGCGTGTCTCCACGTAGGGTCTGTGTGTTGGCGTGTCTCCACGTAGGGTCTGTGTGTTGGCGTGTCTCCACGTAGGGTCTGTGTGTTGGCGTGTCTCCACGTAGGGTCTATGTGTTGGCGTGTCTCCACTTAGGGTCTATGTGTTGGCGTGTCTCCACGTAGGGTCTGTGTGTTGGCGTGTCTCCACGTAGGGTCTGTGTGTTGGCGTGTCTCCACGTAGGTCTGTGTGTTGGCGTGTCTCCACGTAGGGTCTGTGTGTTGGCGTGTCTCCACATAGGGTCTATGTGTTGGCGTGTCTCCACGTAGGGTCTGTGTGTTGGCGTGTCTCCACGTAGGGTCTGTGTGTTGGCGTGTCTCCACGTAGGGTCTGTGTGTTGGCGTGTCTCCACGTAGGGTCTGTGTGTTGGCGTGTCTCCACGTAGGGTCTGTGTGTTGGCGTGTCTCCACGTAGGGTCTATGTGTTGGCGTGTCTCCACGTAGGGTCTATGTGTTGGCGTGTCTCCACGTAGGGTCTATGTGTTGGCGTGTCTCGCACTGGCGGTATGAAGAAATGCTACAAATATAAAGAAATGCCAACAAATTTATGTGCTTTTTAAAAGTCGTAACCAGAGACGTAAATAATGGCAAATGTAACCAGTACGTGGTGTAATCCTCGGAGCAGTTATGAACTATTTCAGTAAGATAAACCGCTGAGACGTTTCTGGAGACGTTTTTAACACCCGCCCGCACTGCTCACTGGCCATGTGTGTCAAACAAGGAAAGAAATCGTGCTCCACCGGTAACTAAAACATAAACCTCGGAAACCCAGTGACTGGCCCCGTTAACTGTCGTGCACAATGCTGACTGGCCCCGTACCAGCGAGAACACTGGTTACAGTCATTCTATCAGGACCCGTTGTTTGGAGAAAATACGGCAGTAGTTATTTATATAAATATCTATTTATGTGTGACCTAGCAAGTCCCAGGTGTATGTGTGACCGATGTGTGAAGTCGTTCGATCATTGGTGAATAAAACCAGTTATTTCACTATAGTCCCATAATTGAAAAGCACCAACAGTGGTGCACAAATAGTGAACACGCTAATCAGTTATTGTTTTTTTAATTTGTCAAAATGTTTCTTCCCGTGAGACACTAAAAGAACGGAAATACGGTCTTGAAAAATGAACATGCACACCCCTTTATACCCGGGTAGGCCCTGTTCTTCTGGGAGCGAGAGGGCGTATTATGCCCACAGCCACCCGTGTATGCTACTGATTAAAGAACTCATGAAACTGTTCCGTAATCAGCTAAATGAATGGTATCCGTCGACCCAACGATTAAATTTACACGACTTGTATTTCTTCACATTGTGTCAATAGTAAACAAAAATATTTCAGTTAGCTAACTTCTCTATTTCTGTCCCAATAGCCACGTATTAGCTAAACACCATCGGTAAATAATTAAAAACAATGTTAAGACTACATTTAATGTACACTCTAGAAACTCAGTGAGCCGATACTTAATGGGAAGTCCGCCTGGGTGAACACGCCTACGTGCACATAGAAACATGCCTTAAAAACGCGATCCGCCCCTTGTGCGTGATAAGGCGTTGCACGCTCGGGTGCACATTATAGATCCGGTCTATATAGACCGAGTTTCACAATGCGCCGTTATCGAGCGACCACCAGTCGATGACGCCATCGTCGTAATTTTGGAGCTGATGTCAGATGCCGACTTATACATAGTCGTCGTATTGACACACCACATTGTGAGGGGCGGTCCGTCGGTTTGCCGAGCAGTGGTGTCCCTTTCACAATGTTTTGATTATTTTCGTATGTAACATGCTGCGTCACTACAAGTTACCAGGTCAATGAATGGGTGACTAGGATGGATCCCATTTGACCTCCCCTTTGTGAGATACTGGATACAGGGTCTATGCCATTGTTATCGCAGTAAATGAGTGAGTGAGTGAGTGAGTGAGTGAGTGAGTGAGTGAGTGAGTGAGTGAGTGAGTGAGTGCGCGCATTCCTGCGTGCGCGCGCATACGTTATAACAGCGCCTACCCCATAAAACGGATGGGGTTTTTTAAGACCGTAATAAGAAACGTAAATAATGGCAAATTGACACGGCAGATTTTCTTTCATCAAAACATCCGCCAGTGGCCTGTTTTTAATCTGGACGGGGCAGGGGAAGGGGGTCTGAAAAGGCCTCGTCGTTCTACGTTCAGTGTGACTCACCTAAACACCAAACACACCGCGCGAACTCACTCGCTGTTCTTAAAGCAAACAGACATACCCCAAAACACACTGGCCTATATAACATCATAACAGTTGATAGTCGACGCGGAAATGCACGTGTTTGGAAGATAATTACAGGTGATTGCGTAATAGAAATTACAACTGATTACGCAAACAGTGAATTTACTATGACTTGTGATTGTACAGCGAAGATCCGAGTTGTACACATCTGATAAGGAGACACGGGAAAGATGTAACTAACGCGAGATAGAACACGTCCAGTAATCAGTGGGTCCTGGGATGCAACGAATGCGGGTCGTGACGAGTCTGGCGAGGCACGGCCGCCGGGTCGGTGTGGGCGTCCAGCCACTCGGTCGGCGGCGGTAGCGGACGTGTCTGAACACGTCGCGGCGCGGTTCGAACTTAAGAAAGAACTCGCTCGAACAATGTACTCAGAGCGCGGTTCGATTCGACAAGTAACGGACGCACGCGGCAACGACACTCGGCCTAGAGTATCAGTAGACGTTCGTGGACCAGTGTCGTTGTGTTTGTCACACCACGAAACAGGAGAGTTTAATAAGCGACGGTCCTCGGACACAATGCCTGTAAGTAGAAAGTGTTTTTTTTTCAGACGGAGTACTCGTACCGACGGGCGAAGAGTGTGTTTTCGAAAGGAGGGCGACAATTCGTAAATTGAATAGTAAGAAAAACGTACTCAACTCGTGTGACTAACATGTGGGTATTTATCAAGTTCTGGAGAATGTGTTCGGTGATATAAATACACCAGTAGAGAGACTGGGAAAGCAGGTGACGGTCAGTTGTACGACAGTCATAACAGTATGACATGTATGTACCACAGTCGTGACAGTACCACATTCGTGACAGTACCATAGTCGTGCTGACAATACGATAATCTTGCTGACTATACGATAGTTGCACAGGGGGTATTGTACGGCATTCGTGCTGACAGTATGAACTGCTGCTGCAAGTACAATAGTCATGCTGACAGAACGTCAGTCGTGCTGACTGTACGTCAGTCGTGATAACAGTACGTCTGTCGTGCTGACAGTAGGCCTGCGTCAGTCGTGTCTTGCTGACAGTACGACACTCGTGCTGATAGTTATACAGTTATGCTGAGTCATATTGTGTACTTGCCATACATTATATGTGGGAACCATTGCTGCACGAATGAGTTATTCAACAAGATATTAACTTACAAATAATACATTATAATTATTATTGAGTTTAACAATGTTTGGGACGTGTTCTACTCCTGATACACAGGAACGGCTCTTTGAAGACGTTGTTCCATCCTTGAAACCGATAGGGCGGGAGGGATATGTACTACTGTATTTTGTTTCTAACAACATAACAAGCATATGCTGGGTACCATTATGAGTCAACTTTATGTTCTCACCAGTCTATTGACAGTCATGATGTCATCAGTCTTTTCGATGGTGTTGCCAGAGATATTGCCAGCAGCGGATCCAGGGGGTTCTTAGGGGTCTCAAGACCCCCATAGGCCATGGAGGGGGGTCTTAGACACATATGCGTCCGTGACAAATATTACGATAAAGGACAACGTATACATCGGAACTAGTGTCAATGTAAAGACTGAAGTATTAGCAACCAGCTAATATTAGCCCTTCTGTAAGTAGAACGACACATGCCCCGCCCCTCCGGTTCGTAAGTAGAATGACATATGACTACGACTGATTGAGACCCTCTGCCAACAAGCTTAGACCCGCCCCGAATTGCAGTCGATTCTTTATCACAAGACACCGACTACAGCTAACAGTTTGTCTTATGACATCGATTACAGATACAAGAAACGAAAGCAAAACACGTGACCCAAAACACACTTGTCTTGTGGTTGTTTCAAATGAACGACCGGGGTTTTATTAGTGCTGTTTTTGCAATTATCCCTGAAACAACCCGCCAGGGGGCAGTAGTGTAGCAATGCGGTCCGTAAGACCTGTCATGAACTGCTGCATTGCTGCACTCAGTGGCTTATTTAAGGGTCATTGGGTCATGCCCCCTTTGGCCTAATGTTATGATATACTTGTTGCGCCACCAAATGGTAGCATGGGAAACTAATGGGTGACTAAACTTGCTCTCCCTTTAGCCTCCCCTTTGCGAGATCCTAGATACGCCACAGGTGCAATTTCCAAATGATATGACAATTTTCAAATTATTTTTAAAAGGTTCAAATTATGTTGAAAATGTTCAAATTATTTTTTACGATTTTCAAATGAATTTGAAAATGTTCTAGTTATGTTTTACATTTTTAAAGTTATTTTGACAGGTGCAATTTCCAAATGATGCAAATTTTTTATTTATTTTGAAAATTTTCAAATTATGTAGAAAATGTTCAGATTATTTAGACAAGTTTAAATTTTTTTTAATTTTCAAATTACTTTTCTAATTTTCTAATTATTTTTACAATTTTCCAAAATGTATTTCCTGAATTCTATCGCATGTATTTATTAATACAAGAATATTGGTTCTTTCAACGTGCTGGCAAATATTCGATGCTAATGATGTATTTACTAATTTGTCACTCTAGAAATGCTATGCATGCAATAGCGTTAAAATATTACTATGTAGGCCTACGCGTTGGCTGTCAGGGTAAAGTTATAAACATGTGGATTTTGAAATCTATTGAATACATAAAGCAGCCGCATGTCTCGTCTGTAACATCGCGTTACGTTGCGCTGACAATCAAGTTGCGTCCGGCAATTATTCCATCAGGCCCGTCTCCGTGGTTTTGAAAAGGGGTTTGGGCATACACAATTAGCCGGGGGTTTCTCATTCAAAAATATTACAGTCAAAACTAATTATCTAAAAAATGGGGGGTTCGTTCGGAGGAGAGGCATGATTAATGCACACTATACTTGAGTGTCCCATTAGCTGCTACGGTGAAAACTATATAATATAACGGACACCGTAGAAATTGAGAACCGTGTGTACAGTTATCCGTCGTGGATAGGTGATGTAACTCTAAATAAACATTCAGAACTCGCGTAGTCTGTCCACTAGGTTTACAAGCAAGTTTCAGTGGCCAGCTGTGCTGCCATCTGGTGTACATTAAATAAACTACAGACACACCACTCGATCTGGCTGTCGTCCAAGTCACGCCCACAACGCCTGGCGTCAGCCAATCACATTGTAGCTGTCAATCACCAGATCGCTCCGTTGTGCGCGATTTAACCGGGGAGCGATGCGGGGTGGCCATCAGTGTGCGTCGGGTAGTCGAAAGTAGTGGGGTGTTTTCAACGTGAGCTTGTGTGTTTGCCGGTAGGAGTACGTGCTATCAACGATGAGCGTCAACGGAGCGACGATGGTTGCGCGTCAGCCCGGCAGCTCGCCGGTCAAGTCGAAGGTATGTCGGCGTTTGTTCGGCAAGGTCGACCACGCCGACTTGAAGCGAGTGCTCGACGAGAGTAAGGCGGTCTTGGCCAAGCAGACGGCGGACAAGTGGAACTTCGACTTCACAACCTGTACGCCGCAGTCGGGTCGTTACGAGTGGCACCCGGTGACGGAGGGTGACGAGAATGTGCCAATGGCGTATTCGCTGTCCGGCATGACGTCAGTGTCCACGACCACGGCGGAAGACGGCGAAGTGAGTTGTCCGCCAGACACGGATACAAGGTGTGACGCTAAGTGTGAGACGGAGTGCTCGAAGGACAAACAGACGTCGTCAGATAGGTGTAAAACACAACGGAGAAGTACGAGTTCGACGCGGCGACGTATACCAGGTGAGCCAATTGTTTGCGCTGTAAAAGTCGAAGTACAAACATTCATAATGTGTTCGTTGTTATGAAGTGGATATCTACCGGTATCGTTATTGTGTATTGATGTTGTGGTTGTACAACGACTAGTACTCGCGATTTCCTCACTTATCTCGCCATTTCAATAGGCGCAAATAGGTTAATTGCAGGAGGGGGCGACCGTTGAGCCGTTGCCAGTTTGAAATGCACCGAGGCTGGCCTTGTGCGCGCTCAGCCGTACGCTGGTAGTAGTACTACGGCTGACACTGAGTGACAGACGACCGACCCTGGAGCGGGCTAAAGGTTCCCCCCCCCCCCCCGGCAACCAGGCGCACCCCTTAGCACCCCTGGATACCCAACTCATCAGGCAGTACAGAGTTCAGTGCGGCTTGTTTACGCGTCCTGGTTTTAAGTGGTAAAAGTTGCAGCCCGTCAGTGACTTACGCGTCGCCCGTACCTGGCGAATGTTACGTATTCCTTTGTATGGTGCCCAAGTGTTGTCGCTATACGGCCGATATTGGTTCCCCGCCATGGCGTTTCTTATCTAATATGCACCACAGCTGTGGAATTACAGATAAGGCGGGTCTCAAGCGAATACGATGCGGGATTCTTGGATATTCTCCAAACGGTCGTAGTCGGCGTTGACCTATTTATGCTGTTTCGTCAAAATTTGCTCCTGGCTAAATCATGATATGGCAACCATCGCTGCAGATTGCTGAATATATAGTGACGGCTTCGGTATCCAGCTACAAATGCATTTGACACTGACATTTGCAGTGAATAAATTACTAGAGTAGCAAAATGCTTGCAACACGTCATGTGCTCAATCATCGTCAATTCTCCTCACAACCGGTGTCTGCAGTATGGCGGCCAGGAGGCTGGCTTGACAGTCGACCAAAACTTACCAGAAATGTCCCCGTCTCTAAAATACTCTCTAGGCTGCGTCTAGCCATTAATCATTACCGAATGTGTGTATTTTAGCTTTGTTGTGTTTTGGGAGTCAGCTAATTTAGCCAACAAATCATAATTTTTAATCGGCGGATTTTAAAATAAACAACGTACCAGTTTATGTTTGGTCGTTTTGTTGTGATATACAGCGCAGTGTTGATAGTATATATTATGTTTAATGACTACCGGCCAAAACTAAAAACTTTTGGCAGGCGCCAAGTGCCTTGCGCGGCGTCGCTCGACGCGTCCTTTGCTGGCCGATCTGCTGCAGGTCACGCCTGGCCGCGTACGTGACAAGCGTCCCGGGGCAGGGACCTAGCTGCCGCCCTTGTTCACGTGAACCAATCAGCATACGTTAACATAGGTTGCATGGCTTCATTACGCGTTCCGGAAACGTTCACGCCAAACAGCTTCTTTACGTCGCACGAGTTTCCACTGCCATTACTGGTTCGACTGAACGGCGTTGAGGCTCTTCTCTTTTGCAATTTCATAATTTCGCTTTCCCAGCTGCATGTGACTATAGTATGGATATTATGTCAATATATGTCCTCATTGCTTGTATGCGCAAACAATTCACGTATCATGTAAACTTACCTTGCCGTGTAAAATTGCCTGGCCCACCAATTTCTTCTTAATCTTGCCAAAATGCAATCGAATCCTGCAACAGAGATTTACTTTGAGTAGCAATTTGCATAATAATCGATGAGCAGATACTATATTGAGACGGGATTCAACCAACATTTTAGGTCATAACTGACACAAATTATGGTACAGTTGCACGAAATTGTCAGTCAAGAAAAATTAATTTAGCAAGATATTTTATTACAGCGCATAGTAAACTGAGCAGCTGACAGCTACACTGAAGAATAGCCATCTGCTCTGACTTACACCAGGCCACACCCTTTGTTCTGACAGGTGTACATTTACAGCTGTCAGTTTGTTGTCTATCATTTGCTGGTTTAATTGTTGTCATATGATCGGAGTCGTTTTATTTGGCTCATGTGTTGGTACTGACCAGCACTGGTATCCAGGAAATAATTTCACGATATAGTAGTATATCTCATGTAAAATTAAATAACCAAGAAAGTAAGGCTTTTGTTTAAGTCATCAGTTTATTTGTTTTTCTCAGATGTGTACTTTAATATATGTTTGGTATTGTGCCGTGATTGCACTATGTGAATATCATTGGTTTATAATTATATTTAACCACGCCATTCTTCCCATTACAGATTATTTCCAACAGAAAAAGAAGTGCAACACAAATGCCAAGAGGAGACTAGACTCCTTGTAGAGACTTAAGGTGAGAGGCTTCTTCATATTGGAATAAAATAATGTTTGGCTGTGACTAGACTCCTTGTAGAGACTTAAGGTGAGAGGCTTCTTCATATTGGAATAAAATATCCATCAACAGAACAGAATGTAATAATGTATACAACATGGAGATATGATAGGTTAAGTCCCTAACTGATGCAAGGGAGGTCTAACTTCTCAATGCTTCAGCAATGTCAGATAGAGTGATTATACAAGAACACTTGTGTTGCTGGTATTTGTAAACACCTTTGTAAACATCACGTGATGACTAGAGTCGAGGTTGCTGATCCTGTCCTTTTAAAAGTGTCACTGACGACGTTGATCCAAAAGGCATTGGTTTCAAACAGTGTAACACATCATGACCATAATGTTTGGCTGTGACCAGCAGTGTGCGTTACATATTGGCCCTATGTCATCACGAAGTTACAGACTTGTAAAGCTAATGTTGTCCTACCATAAGTTGGCTATGGTGTTACGTCAACTTTAAGTAAGAAAGATACCAGTAAGTGTTTCAAGTATACATAGAGTGGTCTGTTTGTTTCACTATAACTGTTTACTGTGCTGGTCAGATTGAGAGGCTTGGTCGTCACTGATCTCCATCTTCTAGTGGATGTCTGGAAATTTGAATACATAAGAAGAATCTTGTCAGCGTGTTACGAAACTGTCATAATATTGATATGTTGTGTGTTGACACGTTGTGTTAGGCATTCTGTGGTATTATTTGTTGTGATGCCCCAAGTCCCCCGACATCTCGTCTGTTCTTGTCAACCAGGACATACGCCCTTAATATGTGTGGTTGTAGTGTAAAGCATCAGTATGGAACATGGAGGTATTTGCATTTGTTCGTGAGGAAAATATCCTTTGCCCAGTATTGGCGTGTGGTGTATCACCGTTGTTTTTATAGTGGGGCACGATAGCATACCGGTTAGAAGGCCGGACTCTCAATTGAGAGAACCCGGTTTCAAATCCCACCTTTGGCAAGTTTGATCACCCCACGTTGCCACAGTTCACTCAGCTGTATAAATGAGTACCTGGCAATACAGACAGTGGTGGATATGTGAACGAATAGCCTTCGCGCAGCAATTGCAGCGTGGCTGAATGCTTCCCAAAGAAGTTGAGATGGCCTTGGTTGGAATGAACAGGTCTGCCAGGGGGTGAAGTGTAAAGCGCTTTGAGCAGTCCTATGGACCGGATACCGCGCTATATAAGAACGTACCTTTTTTCTTCTTTTTTTAGTTTAGCACTACTGTGGCAGGAGAGATGCTTTGGTCACTCGTCAGAAAGGGTTGTCTGTTTGTCTCTCTTCCCGTCGTTGTGTTCCTACAGGTTGTCGTCTCCCTGTTTGGCGTCATTAAATCCCTTCCAATCTTCCCGGTTTCCCACGGCCGACCCCAGCCGGCCCCTTGATGTGAACCCGTCATAGAATCGACCTGTGGAACGTTTACATACGGAACATTCTGCGTGAATGGTTTTACAACCTTTACTGTCCGAACGCCTTAGATAACGGTTTGTTCGTTGTAGCGGTCCCGTTGGATGTGTGCTGCTTACGTCATTAACAAATAGTCAGGCCTCGGCTGTCGGGCTAATTAGAAAGTTGTTTGCGCCGGCGAACTGCTTTGATCGACCAATGAAGCCGCCTACATATTTTGCTTTCTAATTGCGGGCGCCGAGTTCAATGAAGCGATGGCGGCCGTGTTTTGACGGCGGCCTCGTAATGGCGGCCTGCGCTCGCCGGGTTCTCGTCGCCGTAATTAAATAACGAGTACAGCTGTCGCGTTGATGAGCTTCTACCTCTGACCAGTGTTCGCCAGATGGATTACTTGGGGGGCGTCTCGTTTGGAGTTTGGAGTTGCGGTCGTTTGATGTCCGACGGGCACGCCCAGCTGTGGTCATTGGTCATTGGGTGGTCATCGCCTAGATCTGTGTATGTTTGGTAGGTTAACCGAGTGTGTTCACTGGGTCCGAAATACTGACGGTGTGAACGTGTGTCCACTCAGAACGGCTGACCGTCTGGCCAAAGAATGGCACCTGCGAACGCAGAGCGGCACCGTTTGTATTTTGAGGTGTTTGTCAAACCGCTTTGTTTAGCGCGATAGAGCGATTTGTTTCTATGGTTCGCGTGCCTTATCGTTGTGACGGCCTGTCACAGCTAGACGACCCAGTGTTTAACTGCGCGCGACCGAGGCCCGTGACCCGTCGGCCCAGCTGGCTCCGCGATGTGTCGCCAAATATCGCCGTGTCTGTTTGACGACATGTGACCGGAGATACTAGCTAGCGATGGAAACATGAGCAGTTTTTGTGACAGTATATATGTGTGTGCATATCATATTTAGAGACGCTCGGTTCACCTTCACGCTGAGCCACACTGTTTACTATAGGTTACTAGATTACGGCCTGGCGTTGTTTAGACTCGCGGTTCAAGTTGCAGATATTCGCCGTATTTTAAGAAATCAACGTCCTATCAGATAACAGTGAATTAGCGCCTTTGCCAGTTTGCATTTAACGTGCGGATACTGTTATTATTTTCATAAACAACCATGCCTTTCAGAGAATAATATTTTCCCAAATTAACGTTATATTATTTGGTAACGCTGAGCGGGTTTTTCGCTATTTGTAAATTTTGCCCACATCGCTGAGATCGTCGTGAAGAGGAGCTTTGTCCGACTGAGTGGCCGGCAGATTGTACCAATCCATTAGTGCAATAGAAGGACATTATCGACTGGACATTAACGTGTCGTGACAGCACAGAACACTGGCAGGGGCTCAATGGTGATCAATGTGTCCATTCTCGTGTATTGGAGGCTGGACACGCACACACAGGGGCTTGTACGGAGCGTGGGAAACTTGGCGGGTTTGGACGAATCACGCTTTTTACCATTACCCAGTCGCATAATTTAAACATTAATTTTTTTCCTAACGGCAGGATTGCACTATACAGGCAGCTGTCCAAGAGGTCGTGACGGATTCATGGATCACTTTTACCAGTGTAGGTTCCGGCTGTGCGTTGTTGTACAACGAGAATAAGGCTGTTTAACGGGCATGAAACAGTGACCGCCAATGGCCTAGTCGGTGGCATGGTAACGTCGGTGGCATGGTAACGTCGGTGGCATGGTAACGTGAACTTCGCGGTTATATATTATTGTTTTATTCGAACTGTATATCGTGGTGACGTCACTTCTATACGGAAAAGGAAGGAAGTCTGTATCTAACAACGGACTCTCACATACCCCAGCGGGCGACGCGATAACCCCCCCCCCCCTCCCGGTGGCGCTGTAGACATCGGGAAATAGTCGAGATTCGGTTGCTAGGCGACGACGGCAGGCGCCTGCCACAGCGGTCCGGCCGGCCCGCCCGCTTACTGCGCCGTCTGGCAGCTCGACCGGGCGAGATGTTTGGGCCGGCCGCGACCTCTTGTTAATCACCAGTTCCGGCACACCTGGTATCTTGCCCAACAGCTGTGAGGCATTTCCTGGATGTGACAGACATCCAGGAAGTTTATCGCTGGCTGGCACGCGCCGCCGTCGAAGGCACGAATTCCACAGGGCCAGGCGGTCGGCGGAACACAAAGAACCGCCGAATGTTTGATATTTGTTTACATTTCTGTGGCCCTCTCCTTCTCTACCGCCTCCTTCTCTACCGTAGGCTGTCCGCGTGTATCTGTCGTTTAGCTTCATTACATGTTGCGTATCGCTGGCATTATTAATAATTTCTTGTGACGATTTCTTTTATATTACCTATGATATCGTGTCATAACAACTAAAATCGTGTCTCTTCCTACGTAGAGAAAATTGCAATTTTTGTGATTTACAGTTCTACATCGATGTTGTTCCTAAACTGCTTTGCTGACGTATCACGTTCTTTGTATATTGCAGTATAACGGGCCAAGTGCAATATCTGGCGTCCAGGCGGTTCATGAAGCGGTCTACGCAGTGTACGGCGTCGTCTGAACCCACCAGCCGACATGATTCTACACTGACAGCCGCCGAAACACCCGGAGAAACGCGTTCACGACCCAGCGTCGGCGCTGACCTAAATATGTACATGTTCCGTTCCCCGAAACGCCGTGGTAGCGCCGATGTTCATCGACATTAGATAGCGGGCGTTAAGTTGCAGTGCAGTGACTACACAGACGGGGGTCGTCTCAGTGGCGAAACATTTTTAAAATAAACACTTTGTTTCGTTTGCATCGTATCTCCGTCTTACTAAAGGGGATGTAACGACTTTAATATAACATAACATACGTAATTTATGGAACAATGCGAACAGGCTTTTGAAACCGTTTCCCTGAAACAGACAGTTGTGATATTTTATAAAATGATCGCTCATTGAGACAACCCCCAGACATTGGCATCTCGGCTGGAGAAAGGGATTGTTAGTAAGTTGACCAACACTGAATGTGTGGAACAAATAAATACGTAGCCACAGCAGCGACTTGGCCGTCCATTTCGCTACGACTACGCGGCCATTGACTGAACGCTGTAAACACCCGTCGAGTTGATCTCTAGCAGTGTGGAGGGTAACAATCCGCGCCGTGACAGGAGTGGGTCTGTGGACACGCCGTGACAGGAGTGGGTCTCCCCCGTCGGACGATGTATTTGTTCCGGGCATTTATTGTAGTACGACACATTTACGTAACGGACTACTGAGTGGCTGCCATGATGTCCACGTGATCTCACCACGCATGCGTCGTTCAAAGTCGCGTGCGCAGCGCCGTCTGCAGGCCGCTCGTTATTGTGACAAAACAGACTTTAAATTATATGAAGTGGTATAGTGGCGCTTGTGGTGACGGTGTGTGCGTGACGTCATAATTGGACTAATCACCAGCAGTGGCGGTAATACGATTGGATGTTGTTGTTTGTTGGTTGTACGTAGTCCTGTTGTGTATATGGTAGTTATTAATGAGTATTTATTATTTTATGTGGTCTCCCAAGACCAAATGTTGTACAGTTCCTGCCCGTTATGGATGCGGCCGAAAAGGCGTGTTGGTGAAACAGTGCCATGGGCGTGGCTTGTTTACACGAAGAAATGGTGTCCACCCTCTACTATTGAACACTATGGCACAACAAAGGATCTTGTTAAACGCCTACTTTTGTATTACCAATCCGAAGTGTAATGGACGTTATGTTTGCTACTACCATTCCTTGCGTACTAGTGTCACTTTCAACAGACTGTTGTGCCACTTTCATCAGACTGTTGTGCCACTTTCAACAGACTGTTGTGAAGTTGTGCCACTTTCAACAGACTGTTGTGAAGTTGTGCCACTTTCAACAGACTGTTGTGACGTGCCACTTTCAACACTGTTGTGACGTTGTGCCACTTTCAACAGACTGTTGTGACGTTGTGCCACTTGAACTTGTAAACATGTTCTTTCTTGCTCTTGTCGCTTTTCCTAGCTTATGTGATCGCTGCAAGAGTCCGTGTAGTTCTGGAGAAAGAGAAACAAAGCGCTTACTGGTTTTGAGTGCGAAACAATTTGGTCGCTCTGTGAAGCGTGCATGATTAGTGGTTGTGTGTGACATTTTCCGATAGCGTCTTATATATAACAGCAGTTGTGTATAATGAGACGACTCTCTCCAGGTGCTCTTGCGTCAACCTATTTGACATTTAGCCAACGCGTTCATTGTACGCGCGCGCTTCCACAGCATGACTGCCATTTTTAAGTTATTGTTCTTGAAACCTGTAGGCCCTACAATGGGCCTATATTGGGCCTGCTAAACGTTGCTTTAGAAGCAGTGATCAGTACCATTGCCATTGGCACAGACATTGCAGCCGTTTTGTATGAATTATAGCGTTACGTAATGCTGGAGTAAGCATCTCTCGATGACCGATACATAGTGTCATGTATATGTTATTTCCACGTGGCAACATGTACTAACCTATATGTAGCTTTGTACAGTTCGTAACTAACCCCGGGGAGGAAGCGACGCCGTCTAGATGACGTCGCATCGTGATGGCAGTTTCTACTGATTCGATATTCCAAATGGGAAATGGCCGAGCCACGCGCATACAACGATATGCGTGTGTGTTCCACCAAACATGACCAACGTCGATTATACAATTATATGTATCATATGATATTATAATTTTGTGTGTATACATGCGTGCAATAATGATTAGCCATGACTCCTCATGTTGACATCGTCGCAACTCACTCATTCACTCATTCGCAAGTCACGTGGTTGTTGTACACACTCACTTCGCTGTACAATGTCTTTCTCATACGTGAGTAGAACAGTTGAAATGCGGCTCGTACGCCTCGCGTCAATCATTGTGTGTTGTATTCATGACAATTGGTAATACGAAAATAAAGATGCTTTGAAACTTATGTCTTCGTTCGCGCTGGTTATTGGGAAACATCAGTAACCCTTGACCCGACCCAGTTCGTTATTCATTAGCCCCCATCTACTGGCGCGGTGCTGTAACAGAACTACCCAGCGGCACTGTTCTGTTGGAAAACGGAGCGAATACAGAGTAAAACGTAAGCAGATAGCTACTGTAGCCAATAGGTAGGCCTATTCTAAAGAGTGGCGCCTCAGAGGAGAGTGTCTGATTAACAAAATGTAAGAAGTTGTTGCATATGCTAAGCTGGCCGATGAAAATAGAGTCTGTTGAGGCGACCAGTAGCAGTCATGGCGGGTAAACGAATACACAGCCGGCAGAATCACGCACGTTCAACGCAATTGTTATCAAAACTGTTGGTACAGGTGATGACGCCAATAGACAATACATGCTAAGGCATCATGCATGCTAAGGCAACCTGCGATTTTAACTGCGTTGATTCCAACATTATGAACACTTAAAAGGATCGGCTTTTCAAGAACGTAAACGACCTTGTCCTATTACCGTTGACACTTTTTGACCTGCCCCAGTTTAAGTTAAGCGTTGCTGAAATCTTGATATAGTTGCGCTTAGCGAAAAAGGTTTGCATAATCATAGTCATAGCAGTCTTCTTATGTAAAACTCGTTTTTACGGAGCAACATAAGTAATGCCCGCTATATAATATGATTTAATAATTCTTATATATATATATATATATATATATATAAGAATTATTAAATCATATTATATATATATATATATATATATATATATATATATATATATATATATTATATATATATATATATGAAAACGTGTGCTTTCCCATGATCCCATGGGATGCACACTTCGCAGTATTAAACGCATTGAGACATCAATAAATCTCACCTAGCGTCTCACTCTTAATTGCAACTGAATTTAATTACACAACCGTACAATTATCACGTGCCCTTTTGGCCAGCCATCTGTTGGCCACCTGCTGGACAACGGATTGGTCAAGGTGACAAGTAGACACTGGTGACAGCTGAAGTTGTCCACTTGATACGATGACGCGTCCGGACGGCCATAAGTCAGCGGAAACTGGTCGTCCTGGTGACCCAGGGTCACTTGTAAAGTGACCACTCGTCATCGACTCGTTGGTTGTGACAGTATGCAAGCCAAACATGTTTAATTAAAAGAGGAATTAATTACAGCAATGTCAGTGTGGTGTGTCACTACATGTAGGACACGTGACACTCCAGGCTGCTCTAGCGTGCTATACTCTTTGCACGTGTTGTTCTTTGCCGTGTACGTGCCAGGTACGTGCACTGCGTCGTTGTAGCTCGCCGTACGACTAAAAAACGTGTACAACCATTTCTGAAGGTAATAATTAAACGCTAAAAACAAAATGTCGACGAACTTGTTCTAGCACTAGCACACACTCGGCGTTAACACGTCACTCGTACACAAGAACATTTACTCACCAGGTACACATTATCTGTTGTCATAGTCTATTGCAATATTAGTTTACATAATAACCGCACATTTGAACGGAAGTAATATTCGCTATTGATAGTTACCCGCAAATACCGGACCGATGGATGATACACCCAGCTGGATGGATGGATGATACATCCAGCTTCTGCGGCAAGTGCCTGATATGGATGGCTGGATGATATACCCAGCTTCTGCGGCAAGTGCCTGATATGGATGGCTGGATGATACACCCAGCTTCTGCGGCAAGTGCCTGATATGGATGGCTGGATGATACACCCAGCTTCTGCGGCAAGTGCCTGATATGGATGGCTGGATGATACACCCAGCTTCTGCGGCAAGTGCCTGATATGGATGGCTCGATGATACACCCAGCTTCTGCGGCAAGTGCCTGATATGGATGGCTGGATGATACACTCAGCTTCTGCGGCAAGTGCTTAATATGGATGGCTGGATGATACACCCAGCTTCTGCGGCAAGTGCTTGATATGGATGGCTGGATGATACACCCAGCTTCTGCGGCAAGTGCTTGACATGGATGGCTGGATGATACACCCAGCTTCTGCGGCAAGTGCTTGACATGGATGGCTGGACCATGGATACGACCAGGGCTGGGTCCAATTACACAAAATTATATCCATTACAATTACATTAATTTTTTATTTCAATTACAATTACAATTACAGTCATAATTTTGCAAATCAATTACAATTACACTGTTTCAATTACAATTACAATTACATTATGCGGAACCAAATATATTCAGCATTTGTTAATTATGTATTTTTGCGCGTTTTGCTGAATTTCAATATTTTTTACACAATTGATAAACAAATATAACGGTAATGTTTGTACATTTTGTTAAATTGTGACTTTGAATTATACTAAATAAAAAGATAGCCGTTTAAAACATATTTTTATTATATAAAAATACAATGCAATATCCAGACATAATCCTACAGGACATATTCCAATGCAGACATTTATCCGTGCGCATATCTTAAATTTTTCTTTGGAAAATACTAATAATAGGGTTTGATGTGTTTACTTTGAGGTTGTAGCTCCTGCTCTAAGCTGACATTCTTAATTGGTCTGCCCTTTGCTTTGTGGGAGTTGGGAATGGGAAGAGAGGCCATATAAACGGTCCTTGCCACCTGACCTGTCTCCAACCCACCACAACACAAGGGGTGTAATTGGCTTGCTAACTCTGCAATGTTTCACTGAGCTGATATTTTCTGAAGCAATATCAGGCTACAGGTCTTTCCATGTTGTTTGAATACCAGCTTAGCCTTTGTCTGACAATGTCTGTGCATTGTTTATTGCTTCCTGGCTGTTACCAACTTACTGAAAAGGCTAACTGCTAAGGCTACCCACCACTAGCACCATGGACCAGTACCCACCAGACAGTGAATACTGTGACTTAAATATAAATATATAAGCAGGTGTTATTATTAGTCTTGATTTTCAACTCATGTGAGACTTAAATTATATTTTTGTTGACAATTCGTTCAGGTAGTTTGTGATATGAAACGTACTGTAATTGATTGTAACTGAAATACAATTTCAATTATACAAAATATAACAATTACAATTACAATTAAAGCAACATTTTGAAACCATAATCAATTACAATTACAATTACAATTTTTTTTTTAATCAATTACAATTACATAATTGGACCCAGCCCTGGATACGACCAATACACATTTCTACTACATTTGTTGCTGTATGACCTTTGCTGACGGTGCTAAAAAGACGACTGTAATGTGCGGGTGACCGCAAGAGGGCATAGTCTCCAAGCTGGTGTTTTGTAAACCTCCGAGAGATACAGCTACACACGGAGGCATTCACGTACCCCAGTCTAGTCGCCACAGACGTAGGCCTTGACCCAGAACAAGAAAGTTTGGAGGGAACATGTTGTCGCTTCCATTCCGTCCAAGGACGACTGACGATAATGATGACTCGGTATTGGAAGTAGAATTCGGCATTACATGACAGTTACGTGGTCGTTACGCGGGTGATATCAGTAGCACGCGACTGGGCCGAAGATAATCGGTTGGCAGGGCTCTGTTTAATTGGCAACACACATTTGTGGCAGTAATTGCGCCTGGACACGCTACTTCGCACATTCTTCTGATATCGCGGGGTTGTTATCATCGTGGCGTCCCCCTCATAGTGGAGCATAGGATAGCACTAGCCTGGTCGAATAAACAAATAATCCCCTCGAATCAGCGCAGCGACGGCTGGCACTTGGTTAGGCTAGTGACAGTCTTGTTTAGGCTAGTGACAGTCTTGGTTAGGCTAGTGACAGTCTTGGTTAGTCTAGTGACAGTCTTGGTTAGGCTAGTGACAGTCTTGGTTAGGCTAGTGACAGTCTTGGTTAGGCTAGTGACAGTCTATGCAATGTGACTGACGTGAAACGGAAGTACGATCTTTAAACAATCGTGCATTGTAATATTGTCATCAAATGTGAAGTTTAACACGGCGAGTGATTAATCTTGTGACTGTTGTCGTTGTCAAGATGTTTGCTTGTTCAACACAACGACCGTTCAGTGATGTGTTTACATTGTCGTCAAGTGCTTGGTTCAATACGACGATCGATCAATCACATTGTTTATGTCATTGTCAAGCTTTGTGTTCAACCAGACGTGTTACTTACTTCGTTGTCAAGTTCTAAGTTCAATGCGATAATTCATTAATCTTACTGCTTATGCCGGGTCAAGTTTTAATATCAACACGTAGATGCAGAATCCCGACATGTCTCTTCAAATGAATTAGTGTTGTTAATGTTCAGTATTGGTCTGGTGAGCCAAGACGGAAGACGACTTTTGGACTAAGAAAGGTGTGTCTCTTGTTTTCGTCTCCTGCGACGTCGTTTGTCACCAGACACGAGAGGACAACTGTCGCATTACTGTCACAACGCATGATACACAATATGTGTTGTAAGACGTTATCTCAATGACAGTCATTGCGAATGGGGAAGGGAGGCTGGAACACCGGGAAGATGGAACACCGGGATGATGGGACACCGGGAAGATGGAACATCGGGAAGATGGGCACCGGGGAGATGGAACACCGAGAATATGGACACCGGGAAGATGGAATATCGGGAAGATGGACACCGGGAAGTTGGAACAGCGGGAAGATGGGATACCGGGAAGATGGAACACTGGGAAGATGGAACATCGGGAAGATGGGCACCGGGAAGATAGAACACCGAGAATATATGGACACCGGAAAGATGGAATATCGGGAAGATGGACACCGGGAAGTTGGAACAGCGGGAAGATGGGATACCGGGAAGATGGAACACTGGGAAGACGGAACACCGGGAAGAAGGAGCACCGGGAAGATGGGATACCGGGAAGATGGAACACCGGGAAGACGGAACACCGGGAAGATGGAACACCGGGAAACGCCATACTTCTGACTAACACAACGTTTCATACTAAGTATGACATTTAAAGAACACTTCGTAGTTTGTTTATCTAACTACGAGTGGCTTCATAAAACGAAAACGCGCGGCGTATGGGGGTGGTGTTAATGGGACTACTGGTTTCACTGCACACACAGAGCGCTCTCGAAACGATTGAATTACGGAATGAAGAGATTGTTTCAAATTCACTTTTCTCAACAGCTGTTGAGATGCATTGTGGCCGTGTGAGATTATGAAATGGTTCCCGGGTACACCTTAGGGCTTGACACATGTCACGGAGGTCTATTTACATTCGCCATGTCGAAGGCCACGCAGTCAGCAGACGAAGCTCCGGTCAACCGCAATGCGTTATGGGAACGTCACAGAAGCAACATTAGTCCAACGTGTTGGCAGGCCACGTATTGTGGCTCACCGCAGAATACCTCTTCTTTGTCACAAATCCAAATCGTTATTGTGGCAAATCCATTGAGCTGGAATTAATGTCCAAATCGAACAGATCGAACTGTGGAATTGGCACTTCACTTGAGTGTTTTGCGAACGCTGATTGTCGCGTGCCGAATGAGTCCACGCAAACACACTAGGATGAGCGCTGTCATTGACTGGCCGCCTGTGTTGGTACAACAACCGGCGTGTTTACAGCGAGAGAGCGCTGCCAACTCCTCGGTGAACTTTGTCGGGCCAACACGCGCTGGTGCTGATCCAAGCCAGGACCATATGGACACTGTCTGTCGACAGACGGCGCTCAACCGCAATGACGCTACGCAGTTGAACACTTGTATGAAGGCCACCTCAAATTTCAACCAATTTTCGCAGGCACTAAAATATATGTTTAGCATTAAGCTTCGAGGCAGACAATGCAGACTCAAAGAACCCCGAAGACAAAACGGGACCAGTCACGTGGGGTCGGAAGTTCGCTTTATACTTGGTTAAATATAGGGACACTATTCTAAGTTGACATGTCATGTCTATATTGACAACTCTTATCAATGTTGATGTAAATAAGATGAACGAATGGCATAATATTGACACAGGTTAAGTGCCCGCAATGATGTTAATACATTAACACCATTATGTGCTGAC